>JAHTLZ010003526.1:4816491-4844522 GCA_023846285.1 Phrynocephalus versicolor | reverse complement strand
ATCTATCTATCTATCTATCTATCTATCTATCTATCTATCTATCTATCCCACTCCCTTAGTGCAAATTGCACTAACTGGGGATGTTTACAAAATGATATTCTCCTGCAATGTGTAGGAGTAGAGATGGGCACGAATCGAAAAAATGACGTTTCGGTTTTTCATTTTTTGTTGCGGGTCCCGTTTTGGTTTGTTTTCATTTTTCATGAATTTTTTTGAAAAAATTCATTTCGTTGGTTCGTGTTTTGTTTTTCATTTTTACCCACTTTTTGTGCAATTTAAAGCATTTCCGCGCACGGGTGTCCCCCAAGGCCCCAGACCAGAGGGAAAACACTAAAAAAATGATGCTGGCAGAGACACAGTATAGACTAGGTATGCAGGGAGGCTGCAAAGGCAGCGGCGGGTGTTGCCCAGGGCATAAGGCAGCCGCAGAGTGACTGCACTGTGGGGCAGGGGAGGAAGGGTACTACTACTCACCGAGAGGTACGCGCACACACAGGGAGGCTGCAAGAGAAATCTCTTCTTTCTCTCCCCTAAGAGCCAGGCTGCAGCCAGCAGGAACACAGAGACACACACCTGCCTGTCTGGCCTAAAGTAACGAGTCGCAGAGACAGCAATCCCACCCTAACTCCCACCACAGACTGCAAGGAGGATGGGGGCTGCCAGAGCTTTTTATGCACTCTGTGGCTTCCACCCCAGTCTGCAACCTGGGCATGCTATTGGTGAAATTGTCCAAGAATTTACATGATCCCATCACATGGCTTGCATCCATTTTGTGGCTGAAATCCATTTTGTGTCAACTAGAGATGGGCATGACTTAGCGGAATTCCCATTTCCGTTTCCGTTACTCGTTTCCGTTACGGAACGGAAACGGTAACAGGAATTACTCCGCCAGAACTCGAACTCGAACCGACTAAAGAATAATTGGGTCTGATTTGTCATGGTCGTTCCTGGCATTGCGGCGATCCCGCGATGCCAAGCGGCACAGAAAAAAAGTTTGTGCTAACCCGTCTTAACCCTAAGCCAGATCTACTTGCATTGCACTACACGCAAGTACGATTCCCTTCTTTGTGAGACACAGCGGGTGCGAAAGCCTTAGGCATCACCCTATGGCTCTGGGTTCTGCCAGTCCACTGGTCTCATAGTCTGCAACTGGTATGCATATTCATATGGCTATGCATGCCCTTTTGCAGCAGCAGGTGAGGAGAGGAGACCCCCATGTTGAGGGGTCTCCAGGAGCCTGCTTTCCCTTCCTAGCGGGTGAGGATAGGAGGCACCCACCCCCCAAAAAGAGGTGCCTCCAGGAGCCTGCTTTCCCTTCATAGCGGGCCAGAGGAGGCACCCACCCCACAGAGGTGCCTCCAGGAGCCCGCTACCCCCCCAAAACCAGTACTAACGACAACCGAAAAACGAAACGACACGGGCCGCCTCCGACACACGACACCTCAAAAACGTCATTTTCCCTAGTCGTGCCCATCTCTAGTGTCAACCTTAAAGGGAAAAGAAAAATACATCGCAATGGGAGAAAGACAAAAACAAACGTTTGAAGGACCCCAACCCTCTGGTAGGTAATAATTTCAAATAATTATTGCCGCGTTTTTATGGATGTCCAGGGCGTTTTAATACCCAAGAAATCAATATTAGGCATCTGGGAGCCATTTTGGGTCAATGTCCCCTAACTTCCCTTAAAGGAAAAAAATGCAGCGATCTGAGAAAAGACATAAATGCATGTTTTAAGGACCCTTGGATTAGTACATGATGATGACTTCCATTCACAAATGCCCTCTATTGTGCTGGGTATTTGTGGTTGGCTTTATAAAAAAAGATGGAAATCAGATGATATCTCTCTCTCTCTGTGTATGTGTGTGTGTGTGTGTGTGTGTGTGCGTTCATATTTGTGTGTCTGAAGGAGGACTGGGGAGTCCTTGAGCTATCCTGCTTCCACGTTGACTTCACAGGACTATTCTTGACATGAAACAGGCAAAGGGACGGCCATGCACGTGGCTTTCATTTTCTTAGAAGGGGACAATTGGTTTTCTAAAACACATGTTTTTAAAATCTCCTTGTAATCCTTGTCCCAACCCAGTAACATAGGCCAGAACTATTTTTATTATACTGTAGATGAGGAACAGAAGAAATAGAAGGGGTGAAGAGAGAGAGAGAGAGAGAGAGAGAGAGAGAGAGAGAGAGAGAGAGAGAGAGAGAGAGAAGCTTGGGAAAGACCACCTTGCAGGGGCCATACTCATTTTGGAGCAAGGTGGTTTTCCTTCCCCCAATGGCAGTGATGAGCTGCCTAGATGCCCTAAGCACATCCGATCTTGCTTGATTTCGGAAGCTAAGCAGGGTCAGCCCTGGTTAGTACTTGGATGGGTGACCACCAGGGAATACCAAATGCTGTAGGTGCCTGGAGTAGGAACTGGCAAGCCACTCCAGTATTCCTGCCAAGAAAACTCCACAGACATGGGGTCACGAAGAGTCGGTCACGACTGTAAAGACACAACACACACATGGCAGTGATGGCAAAACTTTTAGAGACCGAGTGCCCAAACTTCAATTCAAAACCCATGAATTTTTCGCAAAGTGCCAAGCGAATACATCAATTTAACCTGAATACAGGTGCTGTGAAGGGGCGATGTTGGGTGCCCACAGAAAGGGTTCCAAGTGCCACCTTTGGCCCCTGTGTCATAGGTTCGCCAACGCTGCCCTATGGTGCCTTGTCCAGTTTGCTGGACCCACTCTGAGTCTGTGCACACAGAATAGCAACAGTGTTTAAACTCCAGCACCGTTTTGGGGAGGAATGTAAATTTCCAATATACCTTTTGTGCTCCTAGCTTAGGATGTATTCCCTTCCATCACCACCATGACTCCCCGCTCTCTGCTTTTAATTGTAGTGGGACAATGCAAAATGTTGTGAACACCAGAGTCGTTATTGTGCCAACTCTAATAATGGGAATTTTCATTGTCTTGGGGGAAAGCCATCCCCTACACTCTAGACAAAAGTGTAATTACTTTTGAACGATATGGAATGCGCTCTGCTTAAATAGCACAGCAAATAGATTTGCAAAGATTCAGATATCGCTCGCGTAGATGCCATATGTGCGGCATGGCAATAAGACATATTTAGGAGGGAGCATAATTATGCCACTCAGTGTACAGATGATGCTCAGATACAATTTCACAGTTTAAGCTCATGGCCATTGTTTCAGAAAGAGATGGACTGCCTTTCCGGAAGAAAAACAGTTCAGTTAAAATACAGCAAAGGCACTCTATCCATGTTTTTGCGGCATATTACATAAGAACATAAGAAGAGCCATGCTGGATCAGGCCAAAGGCCCATCTAGTCCAGCTTCCTGTATCTCACAGTGGCCCCACCAGATGCGTTTGGGAGCACATGAGAATAGATATCTGTCTCCTGATACCACTTCCCTGCATCTGATCCTTGAGGTACCCCGGTTTTAAGCTTGGAGATGATACATCTCCCTCATGGTTTGTAACCTGTGATGGACTTTTCCTCCAGGAATCTGTCCAATCCCCTTTTGAAGGCATCCAGGCCAGATGCCATCACCACATCCTGTGGCAGGGAGTTCCACAGACTAACAACGTGCTGGGTGAAAAAATATTTTCTTTTGTCTGTTCTTACTCTCCCAGCCCTCAATTTGAGTAGATGTCCCCTAGTTCTGGTATTTTGTGAGAGGGAGAAGAGCATCCCTCTTTCCACTTTACTCATGCACTGCATTATTTTGTACGTTTCAATCATATCCCCCCTCAGGCGAGGTGTGTGCAAAGTATATATGTTTTCAGCCGCTTCGGGTCAACATTCCCTTCTCTTCATGAGAAGCTGATATTTATCATCTGATAGAGTTAGATTGTTGCAAATATTATTGCCCCTCCCCCGGCACCTGCCACCAGAAATAATAATTGAAAATCCACGATATGTGGATGCAGGTCAGGTTGGGCCTGGGGGCCCTAGATGGGGGCTCTTGTACTTACTCCCAGCCTGGCGCTTCCGAATGGGTCTGCGAGGGCCTTCCCAGGCCTTCTGGAGGCCCCATAAGGGCTTCGTTGTGAACCAGAAGAGACTTCCAGATCACCGAAAATCATTTCTGAGGCCTCCAAGGGTATTTCCCCCCTTATCCCAGGGGGTCTTTTTTCATATACTGCGGTCCCATTATATAGCGGGACCACAGTATATGAACCGTGAAAGGGCAGGGGACCACTGTACTCAATTTACCTTCCATTGGAAGACGGAGTCAGCCTTGAGCTGGCTACCTGAGCCTTTTGGGTTGAAATTTGAAATCATGAGCAGAGTCTTAAGTGCAGTACTGCAGTGTAACCACTGTGTCAGGAGGCTCCTTTCACAGAAGAAATGCAAACGGTGTATATACATTTCTGTGGAGGGAGAAAGTTCTGTGAAACTGGAGAACAGTTTGAAGGAGCTTGAAAGGCAGAAACCAGAGGGAGGTTGAGCTTGACAGGTTCACCCACTTGACAGATTGTGCTGCTCCATTGTGTGTGTCTTCATTTTTTAAAAAAGAAAAAGAAAAGGCAGGGGATTATGGCACAAGACAGTTGACTGGTCTTTTGAGTGGCCTGTATTGTAAAGAACAGGGAAGACAATACAATGGCCTTGAACAATACCATTCCTTGCCTTAAGCGAGCCAAGACAGGCCTTTCCATTGTCCTGTTATGGGTGACTGAAAAATTCAAAACCCACAGGGCCAAATGAATTGGTGAGCCAGGGTGGGGTAGATTCTCCGCTTGTTCTCAAGGAACAACTCGTGTGTGTGTGTGTGTGTGTGTGTGTGTGTGTGTGGCGGGGGGCACTGGCACCCTTTAGAGAGTAATTTGGAATCAGTTAAGCAGAAAATAATCACCCGTAAGGCAAACACCTTGTTTTCTAAGTGTACCGAGAACCATATATTTTCCTTTGTTTTCGATAGGGCAGGTGCACACCTGGGGGGAAGAGCGAGGGTAACGAATGACTTCATACCAGAAAATATTTGTGTTGGAGCCTCTTGTGTCAATAGGAGCAAACGCCGGCTTTGCCCAGAACGGCGGAGAAACT
This sequence comes from Phrynocephalus versicolor, assembly GCA_023846285.1. NCBI lineage: Eukaryota > Metazoa > Chordata > Lepidosauria > Squamata > Agamidae > Phrynocephalus > Phrynocephalus versicolor. Next base: position 4,839,460 of record JAHTLZ010003526.1, on the reverse strand, counting down.
GTGTACAGACAAATGAGGTGGAAATGTGTACCTTGGAATCTGCAGAACATTTCAGTAGCTTGATTTAGAAGAACTTGTTGTGAGGGGTTTCTTCCCCCCCCCCCCCATCAGCCAGCCAGTGCTTATCAACTTCGATATTTCCTGAATGTTAATATTTTGGACCACAGCACCCAGAATCCTTGGCCAACAACTGTGCTGATTTGAAGTTGAAAGAAGCCAAAACCTCTCCTGTCAATGTCCTCATTTCCAGCCCAGCCTAAAATGGCCAGTCTTCATTCTTTCGATGCAGAGTATCCCACCACACAAGACTGAGGTAGACTGAATCAGTGTCATGATTCTCCATTAAAGCAAAGTAATTTATTGGTCTTTTCTCAAGGGGGGGGGACACCTCTCTCTGTGTGTGCATGTACGTGTGCTTGTGTGCGTCCAGATCTGTGCTGAAATTCCCGAGGGCTGATTTACCTCCCGATTTGGGGTTTTTAACTAGAAGGCCTGCTTGGGAGCTCACAGGCTGAGGGTTATTTCTCATGTCTTTGGGTTTGGGTGCAGATTCTGGCGTGTTTGCAGTCACACACGCGCACCCCTGAAACAGACGCCAGCCAGAATTGGGGCTCTCTTGATATTTAATTGACCGTCTCTTTCCTATGCTAAAAGCAAAATCTTTGGGAAGGAGAGAGAAAACAACAGCAGCTGGATGCGTGCTTCCAATTCAGTTTTGAAAAAGTATTCTCCCCCCCTCCCTCCCCCCCCTCTCTGCATTCATATAGCTGCGGAGTTCAGTGCTGCCAGGAAAAGTGCAGTGTACATGTGAAGCAGAGCAGGCCTCCCCTCATGTTAAGTAAGGCCAACAACCTCCACAAAGCCTGTGAAGCTAACATCACAAGATAAGGCAACTGAGTGGAGTTTGTGTCTAAATTAACTGAGGATGGCTTTGCCACAGATCTCCAAACAATGCTATCATTCATTATCTGTCGGAGGAGGGGTTTGGGTTTTTCTTTCTTCTTCTTCTTTCTTCTTCAGCATTCCTCCTCTATGCTTTGAAAAACTCAAGCCAGCCCTGGGGTGGGGGTGGGGCTCTGGAAACCGGATTATCTCTTTGCACGCTGTAGATAGAATATAGGGGGAAAGTCGGCAGTGAATGCTTGCTGATAATTTGAAACAAGGCCCCATTAGAATGCTTTGCACCCAGTAATTGTTTCTGTTACTCCAGTGACATGATATCCATTTGATTGTTCAACATCATCCATCCTGTTAATAATTAATTGTACCTTTTGAAAAATAATGAAGATGTATTATGTACAACCGTCTCGGTGCTCCCCCTAAATAGCCTAACTGTCAATCCAGGTACGATGAGAGGTTTTGTCTTGAAGCCGGTACTTGGTGTTCTTTTCACACATGTTCCCATTTTTGGAGAGGAGGTGGGGAGGGGACATTGGTTTCATTTTTTTTGCTTCCTTTGGGGCATTCACTCAAAGTTCACTCAAAGTTTCTGAGTCCTCCTCCAGTGGTTCTACACACAGCCCCGGATGATTTGCGGCAATGTATTTGTGATAAGATTCACTTCACAGGACCAGCTCCTTGGATGTACTTGGCCAAAGTGCACAGTTGAAACCTTTCTGGGTTCCTGTACCTTTAAGTCAAACACTTCCTTTTTGGATCTTCAGATTAGTTCCTCACTTCCTGTGGATCCCAGTTATGGGTTCATTGATAAATAGCCTTCCTAAATTTATCTTGGGTAGTTCCTTTTCACATGTTTGAATTCCTTGTTGGGTTTTCTTTTTCTTGTTTGCATTGTTATGTAAAAAGAAAGGCACCCTTCTTTGTTCTGCGGCTAGTTTTGTACCATGACAGTGTTGGTTGCGATCACGTGGTTTTGTCTCTGTTTCAGTGTTCCCATGTTCGTGATAACTTGTCTTGTGACAAGTGTTACCTCATGGTCTTGTACCGTGACAAACACTGGATTTGTCTAGCTTCCTTTTTTCCTTTTTGGGAGGCTTAAAGATTCTTTTTTGATATTTTGCTTCTGAAAAGTCAAAATAAAAAAACAAAAACCAGACAGAGTTTTCTGAGAGAAACAAATGTTTCATTGTGTGACAGTCATTATTACATGTTGTCTTGTCTCGGAACAGAAAGTGGGAACAAAGAGTGACAAGGGAAAACCCTACCCCAGCACCAGGTACAGTTTTGTCACACTTAATGCGCGTTCTGGGAGCATGGTCCAGACAAATTTCAGTAGTTGCGCAATCGACATGAAGTAACATTTTTGTACTACTTTTAAGCGCAACACTAACAGAGACAAAATGGATGTGAAGTAACCACCAAAGACAACAAATTTGTAACTGAAACCTTTCATAATGGTGGGGAATGAAAGGAAAGGGGTAATCACCCCTTTCAGTGCCACAGATGTTTCATTGGGAGAATGATCCATTTGGATGCCACCTGAAACCTATGACTTCAAACAGGAAAGAGTTGGAATACACTTCATAATGGCAGCTACAGAAAATTGATAAGCTCAGTTTATTTATTTGTCTGATATATATGCCAACAAGGGAGGTCAAAGTGTTAAAAAGAATAGAACTGAAAACACAGTAAGCTATACATTAAGACCAGATGCGCAACAGATCTGATTAAAACATACTGAATGATGTGAAATCCAGCCAGGGCACCATGGAATCCTTGGAACTACAGTACTTCCATAGAGTCCATTGAAGTACTACAGTAATCAGGTTGAGAGTCCTTTCTGCCTTCTTCCCACTGCCCCCAAAACTTGTATTTGGGGAGGGGCACAGGCAGTGGCCAGTAAATCAGGGGAGCTGTGAGTCGAAAAAGTTTTGGAACCACTGCAAAGAGAGTTACTTTTCCATCAATAGAAATGTAATGGACCTCAGACCCAGTTTCACAAACTGATCTGTACACCCCTTTCCTCTCCCACCTTATCACATTCAATTGTTGCCGCTAGAAATGTCTAATAAAATGACGAGGGGGGGCTTGTGCCCCATTCGTCCTGATACACGCAAAGGGTGAACTCTAAATGGAGCTGTCATACTTAAATCACATAGCCAGTACTTGGGCTTTAATTCCAGCTTACTACCGGATCTGTGTTTAATCCAAACACACCGGCTGTCTGTGCGTACATCTAGCTTTTACGTCTTGGTGTAGCAGGCCGTTTTCGTGGTTTACCTTTTGACTTGTTGCTTTGTGTGTTTTAACATCAGTCTTGAGCTGTAGGAAAAAGATGCAAACAAGAAGGGAAACGGAGAGCAATTATTGTCTAAACATGCAACAATAAATGTGTGGCAGCATATCTTATCTAGGTAGCTATTGTGCTGAAAGCCAACTTTCCTGTTTATAGCAAAATAGACCTGTGATCTTTATAATAGAAAAAAAGGTGAATGGAAATTTAAGAATGAACAATGAACTGACTAGAGGTTCCCAACCTGGGGTCCCCAGATTTTTTTGGACTACAATTCCCAGAAGCCCTAACCCAGGGGTGCCCAAACTTTTTGTAAGGAGGGCCAGATTTGGTGGCTGAGAATGTGTCAGGGGCCTGTTGCTTCCCAACCCTGCCACCCCACTGCAAGCCCCACCCACTTTCTTTAAAAAAACATGGGATGAAGGAGGGGGAGGGAGGGGCAGTCCAGCCAGCCGCGGGCCACTCAGAATGGCCTGACGGGCCGGATTTGCACTCCTGCCCTAACCACTAGCTGTGCTGGTCATGATTTCTGGGAGTTGTAAACCAAGAACACCTGGGGACCCCTAGTCTAGATCAAATCTGCTATCTATTTACTAACAATCTTTATCCGCTTACATAGAGAAACTAATTGTAACTTCCTTCTTAGGGCCAAATCCTGAATGATTTGCCCTCACAAACAAAATGCTGTTTTGCACACTCTGTGGTTTCTCCCTACAGTGTGCACAAGGGAGTAGAGAAGATGGACCCCACCTCTCAACCATTTGGAACAGGGTGATCTCCAGTTTGCGTGACTACATGCTGAAGGAACCGGAAAGTTTTTGCATGCAGGCAACCCCCTTTGTCTCCCCCCTCCTCCTCCTCCATGAGTGCCCCCAAAACCTAACCAGCCGCACCAGAAAAAGAACAACAACCAAAACCCCCTAACACCTCCCTCAGCCCAGATCTCCCCTTCTCTGCCTCAATCAGCCACAGGGAGAGACAAAAGCCGGTGCGCACAGCATGGCGAAAAATCCCAAAAGGGTCAGCCCAGGTGGGGGGGGCTGACCCCGTGGGGTCCCAGCAGGGCACCCTGTTTGTCTTCTGGTGGGGCCTGTCAGCTGAAGAGGAAGAGGAGGAGGAAGGAAGGAAGGAAGGAAGGAAGGAAGGAAGGAAGGAAGGAAGGAAGGGGGAGGCAGCCTCCCTCCCACGCCCACCTAAACGCGTCCCAGCGCATTTTCCAAGTACCTGGTCTCCAGAGATGAAAAATTTCTGATGCGGATGTAAAGCAGTGAGTGCCGGGCTCTCCTCATCTTGTTTTTTTTTTGCCCCCACCCCTTTAAGAGCCTCCCTCCCAACCTCTGTCTCTGCAAGGCCGGAGCAACAGGAGCCAGCGTGTAATCGCCGGCTGCTGCCACTCTCACTTGGTTGCTCACTTCCTCAGTCCCACCCCGCCAAGCCTTACACTGGGCCACTCAAAATTTGAAAACAGACCACATTTGGGCTCCCTGGCCTGACTTTGGACATGCCTGCCCTTAGAGGCTCAGTGGCACATCCCAGCTCTGGCTCCGCAGACACTTAAACAATTGAGCGAGCCAGCCAGCCTTGACAGATACTAGAATGACATATTTTAAAAGAAGGGCCCTGGAGGCTTGGAAAGTTACTTTTTGAACTCCAGATCCCAGAATCCCCAGAGAGTCTGGGTGCTGGACATGGTGCCTAATGACTATTGGGAACCATTGCCTAAATATAAATTTTTCTAACCTCTGGACCTTAGCTGTAGAGTGGAAGGCATGTTTCACAGACAGAAAGTTCTGTTGTGAAACTTGGATCCGATTCCTTCCTCAAATACATGAACACTCTCTCAATGCTGTGGCTGCAAAGCAATTTGTATACTACAGCTTCCTGAGGTTCAAACTTTAGTATTGCATCCATCACAATCTTTTGCTCTTTCGTTGGAAATGCAATAATTTTTAGTGTGGTGCCTGACACGCCTTCTCTCTGCTCTTGTTCACGTTTTTGTCTCAGTTCTATGATTCTCTGATTATTTTTATTATTTTCTAAAGGAAGAACCGCTTTTTCTTTTTGCTGTGGTATTTTTTATAAATTCATGGTGAAAAGACGGTGAAGCTGACAGTTTGAACACACACACAGAGAGAGAGATCCAAGACTCAGAATTCTATCCAGCTTTAAACTCTTATGTTTATATCCCCGAATATCTCTAAAATGTCTTTACCTAAAACACTTTACGGTTTTTATTACCAGGTTTATGCCAGTAATAATATTCGCATCAGCTTTCTTAGGGATAATCTTTCAGCAGAACTCTCCCAAGAAAGGCTTTTGAAAAGTATCGTTGCCGGAACGCAAATCTCGAAACATGAAACATCGGTATAATCACCCCTTCTGACAACTTAACATGACAGATTGAAAAATACAAGCCGATATGGAAGCGGGATCAGTGGATTATCAAAGTCCTAAAACATCTTCTCTGGAGGGGTTTTTTTTTGGGGGGGGGAGGGAGTGTTCAGGCCCACTGGCATGTGTTAGACACTAAGTTTGCATAGCTTATAATAACGCCAATTCGCCCGTGTCTGGCTGGCAGGGACGTTGAGCGGGAGAGAGCGGGAGAGATTTACATGGGAGAACTCAGGGGGCTTTGTCACGGCAATTGTATAAAGTGATATACAGCACAAATCGACTGGAGCATGTCCCTGGATAGCAGGCGGTTTACAGCCTCTTCAAGCAGAGATTACTGCTTTATCTTGTCATACTAAATTAACGTGGCAGCACACTGTTAAACAGTGGTGACCTCTTCATCTGTGGAAATTGCTGCCTGGAGGAAAGATAGTATTTAAGTCTCTCTCTCTCTCTCTCTCTCTCTCTGTGTGTGTGTGTGTGTGTGTGTGTGTGTGTGTTTCCCTCTCTCCCTGTTGTCTGTCTCCTTTCTTTCTCCCCATGGAGACTGGAGGGGTTTTTGGTGTTGCACTGCTGTGGCTTTCCGAGGAGGGAGTAAAGGAACAGAGGTGGAGAAGAGAGATGGAAGGGAACACTTTTAACCTGGAGGTGGAAAGAGTGCAGTGCTAATTGGGCCTTTATTTAATTCATGACGGCACTGGGACAGGATATTCAACTTCTGTTTGACAGTGGAGAACAAGAAGCAACACTATAAGTTCCTTCCTTCCTTCCACCTTTTTTAGGCTGACATTTAAATAGGGATGGAACAGGCACAGGTATGCTGGAAACTCTCTGCATTTTCCCTAGCAGGGAAAAACACAAATTTGAAGAAGGGCTTGACCTGGGAAAACTACATTTTTCATATATAAGAGACCCCCCATGTATAAGGGCGCTTTTACACGGCCCCTAAAAACCAAGGCAAATGGCTCCCAGATTCAGAGCTTAAAATTGTTTTCCCACCAGCTCCGGACCTTTAAAAAAATTTAGTGCGACCACGCCCACCTAAACGCGTCCCAGCACATTTTCCAAGTACCTGGTCTCTGGAGATGAAAAATTTCTGATGCGGATGTAAAGCAGTGAGTGCCGGGCTCTCCTCATCTTGTGTTTGTTTGTTTTTTTGCCCCCGCCCCTTTAAGGGATATTAAGAGACTGGAATGATTCCCGGAGCAGAGCAAGACAGCAGAACGGAGCTGAGCCAGCATTCTTTTCTCCTTTTTTCCTCCCTCCCCTCACGCAGACAGGAGCAAGAGAGTGCGGAGGGGTGGGGACACAGGAAGAGCGACAACCCCCCCAAGATCTCTGGTCCGAATTTAAGTGGCCAGCGGATCTTAGGGGTCGTGTAAAAGCGCCCTAAGATGTTCCCACTTTTCCAACCCTAAATTGCAGTTTTGCAACCACACATTTATCCTCGGTTTACTTCTGTGTATAAGATGACCATCAATTTTTAGTCTAACAATTTTAGACAATAGTCTTATATGAAGGAAAAATTCAGAGTAGGGTAGAGAAGACTCATTTCTTACCACAGAATCACAAACTTGGAAGGGGCCTCTACAAGGCCATCAAGCACAGTATCAACCTAAATTTCCTATGATCTTAAGACCAGAGAGTGAGTGAGTTGGGAATTCCCAATACAGTTCCCTAGTGTCTTATCTACTTTGCTTCCACTTTGCATAACCTGGTCTATGGGGAGAGTTGAAGAAGTTTGAAACATTTGCCATTTTGCAGCCCATACTCCCTGTTTGGAGAGATTCTTCTAGAGCTCTTCACAATCTTCTCTGTTCTTCACCTCCCAGAAAAGGTTCGTGTCATCCGCAAACTTGACCACCTCACTGCTTATCCCTGTCTCTAGGTCATTTATGGACAGATCCCTGGGGCACACCGCTTTTCACCTCTCTCCATTGTGAAAATTGCCCATTGACACCTACTCTCTATTTCCTGGATCTCAACCAATTCTCAATCCATCAGAGGACCTCAGAGCAGGAGCTGTGACACTGTTTCTCCCATAAGAATATACCAGCTGTAGGTTACTGGTCCCAATAGTAAAACCTTCTCCTATCAAGTACCCCACATTTAGATCCAAACACCAGTGAGAATTATAATCTACAAAGCTCTTCCTGTTACCCACTGTCTCCACACTCATGATCAAAACTGGCAGACTATATTTTTTATGATTCTGTGCATGCCTGATATCAAGTTAGATGGCATTGATTGGTGGGTTAATTGATAGAAGGATCTCTCTCTCTCTCTTGCATCTCTACTTAACAAGCTTCCAAGCTGCCTGTTGAGAAAGGGAGCCATTCCACATAACGTCCCAGTTTAAAAAAAAGAAGAAGAAGAAGAAGAAGAATTCTGTGAAATGCTTTTCATGTTAAATGTTTGGGAAAATTAAAGATACTGCCTGTGGTCTCTTATTTAAAAAAATAAGAACAACATAGCCGCTAAAAAGATAGTGGCGTCTAGGTGGCATGAGAACAAATTCCACAAATTTGGAACTTTTTTGGGGGGGGGGTCCACTGTAAATGGTTAGTAGCTGCACTGCCAAATAATTGGGGGGAGGATCTGCTTCCCAACTCAGCCACTTGCTGCCCTCTGGGCCTTTTCACACGACCCCTAAGATCCGCTGGCCACTTAAATTCGGACCAGAGATCTTGGGGGGGTTGTCGCTCTTCCTGTGTCCCCACCCCTCCGCACTTCCTTCCTCCTGTCTGCTTGAGGGGAGGGAGAAAAAAAGAGAGGAAAAAATGCAGGCTCACCTCTACTCTGCCGGTTGAAGCCCCCGTCGTAGTCCTGATTCCTTCTCTTAAAGGGGCGGGAGGCAAAAAAAAAAAAAAAAAAACCAAACAGAAGCAAGGAGAGCCCAGCACTGACCAGATTACATCCGGACCTGGGGATTTTCACCCTCCAAGAAGAGGTACATGAAAAGTGCTCTGGGACGCGCTTAGGTGGGCGTGGTCGCACTTAATTTCCTGCAAACTCCGGAGCTGATGGGGAAACAATTGTAAGCTCCGGAGCTGGGAGCCATTTGCAGCGGAGTTTAGGGGTCGTGTACAAATACCCTCTGTTACCAAGTCGGGATGTTTGATTGTTGTTGTTGTTGTGGTGGTGGTGGTGGTGTATTCAGGCCAATAAACTGGAATGAATGGTGTGGGATATTAGATATCCTTCAAATTCAGCAGTCATCTGCATGGCTAAAATACAAAACCCCAAACATCCAAAATGCAAAGCTTGGAGAATTTAAATTTGGATCACAACCCATGCCCTCCCCCCCCCAAGAATCCTCCAGCCCACATAATCTAGGGCATGGAGATCCCAAAAGCTTTCCAAACTCTTGCAACTTGCATGTCAAAAAAAGGATAAAAATGTGTGTTTTATAGGGGTAAAATTCATCTTAAAAGGTATGTTTGACCCAACGAAGGATCCCTTCAAAATCAGCAATGGATTGAAATGAAAACAGGCGGAATGGATGTATCAATAAACATGCATGAAACTGATATGGGCTAAAAATTGATCCTTCCATTTGTATTATGGAGCTTATGGGGTTTGTGTTGGAGTTATTTCAACCTTGTATGCTGTTTTTAGCAGGTTTGGCTAGGCTTGGGTGATTGTCAATCAGTCCGGTGGTAACTTAATATTCCTTCCCTGTGTCTGATTTCAAAGAGAGACACACCCCTCTGTTTAAATATCTTTCCCCTCCTTTTAAAGTTGGTTAGCAGTTAGAGAACAGTTAAGAAAATGTAGTCTGCAGGAATACACTGGAAGCAGGCTGTTCTGTTGGGTTTTTCAGGAACAAGCCACAATAAGGAAAAGTGATTGCTCTGTTTCCAAGAGGTATTTTGCTATAGGCAGTCATTTATTTACAGTATGCTATTTTGATCTGTTCAAAATTGGGATCTTTAAAATTCTTTTTCTTACCAGTGTCTCGGAGGAAGTTATTGAGACTGTAAGTGCCAGTTGATGAGACAATGAGGGGTGGCCTATTCTGGAGAGACTTGAAACTAATTCTGCTGAGTAAGCCCCTGCATTTCTGCTGTGCAGCTACAGGTTTTTAACCCAGTTCATCAACAGTCTAGACCTCCTCCATATTCTCCTACACAAAGTTGCCCTGTGTATGATTGTCATGCCATTCATAGCATGGGATGCCCTCCCCCCCCATCCTTTTTGTGCATGTGACCCCACAAAGCTGGAGATTGACCTGGCTAAAGAATCCTTCTTGAGAACTCTTTTACATTTCACACATGGGTGTTTCCATTGTGAAGCCCTTTTTAGGGAATAGGGAGCATAGCAGAATAAGTACAATATGTTGATGGCCAGATCAATTATATGTAATTAAGATATGCTAATTGCTTTTGCCTCTGCCATTCTGCCTTCAGAGTTTCTTAAATGCTTTATTCTGCATTTGCTTAAAAATAGGATGAAGATTTTATTTATTCATGAACTCCCCCCCCTTGTGTTGGAGCATGCAAAAGACCCACACACAAAAACAAAAAACCCACAAAGCCAACAACTCACACATAGCACATTGATCTTTATACTAGGCATATGAAAAGTGGTGGTAGAGGTTATGGCAACCCTAGCAGCATCAAGAATTGCTCATATACTTTTATATAGTGGTGAGATGCTGCTTCTCATTTGAAATGTTATGGTTCCATGGCAAGAGGCTTGAGGACTGAAAGAAGTTAATTGCTTGTTAACAACTCGGGATGCATCCTGGAACTCTTCAGGGCTGGATTACATGTTGTGATGATTTTTATAATATTCCTCACTCCACACAGAGACTTAAGTCTTAAGGTACCCAGAAAACCACCCACAACCTGTTTAGCTTCTTGAGTCCAAGCCCCTGAGGATTTACCCGTTGCCCAGTGGTGGCCTTGAAACATCTTAGAAGATGATGGGAATCTCCTTCCTTGAAGGTTTCTAAACAAAGGTTAGCAGATCGTTTCACAGGATCATAGGATCATAGAATAGTGAAGTTGGAAGGAGACTATAAGACCGTCAATTCCAACCTCCTGCTCCATGAAGGAATATAAATCAAAGGATAACTGCCAAGTGGTTGTCCAGATTTCTTCTTAATGTCTCCAGTGTTGGAGCACTCACCACTAGAGATGGGCATGAAATGAACTTTTAATTTGTTTTGTTATTCGTTATTCATTTTGTTAGCTAACAAAATGAATAACAAAACCAACCCATCAAAGAAAAATGAAACGAAACAGAAATTTCCGTTTTGTTCGCTTCCTTTTTCATCACTCCCCTCCTACCTTGTCGCTGCCACTGCTGGAAAGTCCTCTCTGGGGAAGCTCCACCTGTAGAGGCGCTGGTTCCAAGCCAGCGCCTCAAAAAGTCCCTGGCTGGGGACTTTTAAAAATAAAACCAAAATGTAAAAAACAAAAAAAGGGAGCGCCAACCCAGCCCCAGGAGCCTCACAGTTGGTGCTCTAAAACAAAATAATAATAATAATAATAATAATAATAATAATAATAATAATAATAATAATAATAGTAATAATAATAATAATAATAAACGAGTGCCAACCCGGCCCCAGGGGCTGCGTGGTTGACACTCTAAAAAAAAAAAAAAAGAGTGCCGACCCGGCTCCAGGAGCTGTGCAATTCGGCCCTCTAAAACAAAATAAAACAAAACAAATTAATAAAAATAAAATAATAATTAAAAAGCTGAGCGCTGACACAGCCCCAGAGGCTGAGTGGTTGGCACTCTAAAATTAAAAAATCACAACAAACAAAATAAAATGAGCACGACCTGTCCCCAGGAGCTGCGCGGTCGGTGCTCTAAAACAAACAAAAATAAAAATAAATAAAATAAGTAAAATGAGTGCCAAAAGGGCCTCAGGAGTCACGCAGTTGGTGCTCTGAAAAAACCAAACAAAATAAATAAATAAATAAAAGGCACTGGCCCCAAGCCAATGCCTCAAAAAGCCCCTGCAACCACTGCCACCAGGATCACCGCTGCTACCCCAATCACCCAGTAAGTCAGACTCAAACCAGTTCAGCTGGGTTTGGGTTCGTACAATTTTTTTTAAAAAAAAATCGTATGAACCCGAACTGAACCAAACCAATGATGGGCCCAAAACAGAACAAACTGAACCATCGTTTTTCTGTTTTGTGCCCACCTCTACTCACCACCTCTTGTGGTCATTGTCATACTGCCCTAAACGTTAATTGCTTTTAAATTTGCCAAAGGTCTTTTTATTTTGGGTTTGTTTGCTTGTTTGTTGTAATGACATGGAGTTAGATCCCTTAAGCCTTGGGGTTCCCTCCAGTTCAACTGTTCTCTTGGGCTCTTCAGGAACAAGCCACAAAAAAACGAAAAGTGATTGCTGTGTCTCTAAGAGGAACCAATCATTCAAATAAGCCCTGCTCATCTCCTTCCTCTCCAGACACTGGGTTTCCATTTGGGAGGAACCAGTATCACCTGGCTGCCTCCCTCTTCTGAAGTTCATGTTGTCAGTGTCTTGTGACTTGCCACACGAGAAGCAAAATGTAAGCATGGACCCTACCTACGAACAACTGTGTGAGCCATTTGGAAACCTGGCATGACCACAGTTTTAGATAGGATATACACAGCCACCAAACATACATATCTTTACGTTTTGAAGATATGGTAGTTGCAGGTGAAACCGCCTATTGTATGTAGGCTAGGATAACTGTAATGTCGACATAACGATTCAGTTATAGCACAAGAAATGTTGATTTCCAGGGCCCATTTATAAGGATTCTGCAACCTTTGGCTGATGGTGCCATGGTTATTTCCAAGGGGCGGGGATAATTAATCGAATCATGCTATTATGTGTGTGGGTTGTTTTATAAATTATTATTTTATATTGTCCTGAGTTGGAATTTGTTTCTTTGGGTGGGTTATACATTTCAAACTTCTTGCATGCCTGTTAAAATCTTTAAAAGCACAGAGACACATAAGCAAGGAATTGTTAGGAAGGACTGTCCGATTGCCCTTCTTCTCGATCTTGATATGGTACTTTGGTACCAAGATTCTTAGACACTGTATTTATATTTTAAATTATACACTAGAGATGGGCACGACTCAAAAAAATGGGGTTTCGTTTGTCGTTTGGTCGTTTAGGGGTCCGTTTCGGTTCATTTCCATTTTCGTGAGTTTTTTTGCAAAAAAAAATCATTTTCGTTTCGTTACGTAACAACCCGAAAAAATGAAAACGAAAACAAAAAATTGCTGTTTCGTTACCATTTAGCACAATTCAATGTATTTGCCGTAACAAAAACGAAGCGGTCGACAAAATTTTTTGTTTTTCGGGTCGTTTCATTTCATTTTGGAGTCAAAAGTCGTTTTTCGTTTCGTTACATAACGAAACAAAAGAAACAAAAACGAAAACGAAAAATCGCTCATTTCGTGCCCCTCTCTATTATACACACATATTCAGCAATCACTTTCAAGGAAATGGCACCCAAAAAGGGTTAGTGTGTACCAATCTTTTGGCAGAAGACTTTCAGATGGATTTTTAGATGCTTAAAGGTGAAAAAAATGCAACCTCTCTTTTAAGATATGGAAAGTGAATCTATGAGGGAGGAAAAAAGGATGTTTAAAACCACACCCTTCAGGGTTAAGTCATCATTCCTCTTGTAACTAAGATCTCTGAATCTGAATCCCAGGGAGCACCTTTCAAAAGCACCCAATTTCCATGCATTCTCCCTGCAAATATTTTTCCACACCCAAATCTTTCTAATATACTTACCATCTTCTACGTCTTGATTTGATTCCCACCACCCAAAATTATTGAGTTTGAAATTTATGTATTTGGGGGTGGGCGCATTAGAAAGAGTGATTCGGGTGTGGGAATCATTTACATTTCTTGATTTTTAATTTATTTGGAAAAAATGTTTACGTATTGAGGTGTTGAATGCTTCCATGCATGCTCTCGGGGGACGGGGACAGAATTGCTTATGAAATTGTGTCAAACCCAGGTAACAGGTTGTGGGGCTTCAAAAATCAGCATGCAGGCGAAACTGACCAATTCCCCCTCTCTGATTTAGGAAGTTTGCTGTCGGAACAAATTCGTTTGACTAGTTGCTCTACTTGCTTTCCATTCAAATTTCATTCCTGGTCGAGGAGTCCATTTAATGTTTTGATAAATAACTGTCATTGTGAAGGTTAATGGAGTGTCATGTCTCTTTATTTACTCTCATGTCAGAAGCATGGAGCTCATTCTTCATGACCAATTGACCTCAACACTTTAACGGGTGGAAATTGTCAGAATGATTAGGAGGAATATGCTGTTACTGGGCTGGGTGGATGGGGTCAGACCAAGTATGCACACGTCAGAGAGGGATCACACACATATTTAATTGCCTCTGTTTGCAGACTTAATCCAGGATCTGAAAATTAAATGGTGCCTCCTCTGTTCTCACTTATTTCTGTCCACTTTGGATAAGCATCGGGAATAAAAATATACACTGAAGGCAGTAATCAAGGATCAGATGTACAGGCTAAAGGGCAGTGAGTGTGGATTGAGAAGATTATGTGAGCTCAAAAATTTGCTTGGAACAGAGTCCTTCCTGACAGCATAAAGACATCCCTACAATTGCCTAGATCCAGCCTCGTTCCACTGACATTGTATGTAGGGCAATGGTGGCGAACCTTTGGCACTCCAGATGTTTTGGACCACAACTCCCAGAATTCCAAGCCTAGATTGCCAATGACAAAGGACTGTGGGAGTTGTGGTCCAAAACATCTGCAGTGCCGAAGGTTCACCACCACTGATGTAGGGCATGAAGCTTAGCCCCATGGCACAGTGATTAAATGCCTGTACTACAAGCAACACTGTGCTCATGACCTGGGGTTCAATCTCAGGTAGCAGGCACATGGTTGACTCATAAGAACATAAGAACATAAGCCTTGGATCCTTCCGAGGTCAGTAAAAGGAGTACCCAGCTTGCTGGGGGTGGGCAATGTGTAGCCTGCATACTGTAATGAAACTGTAAACCGCCCAGAGACTACTTGAAGTGTTATGGGGCAGTATATAAGCAGAACACTTTGCTTTGCTTTAACAGCACTTTAATAGCACTTTAACTGCCGTGGCTACTTCCAATGGAATTCTTGAGTTTGAAGAGAGTCTTAGAGGTTTATGAGAGAAAGCTTTAGAGAATTCAAAAATAAATAAATCCCACATTATTATACAAGGCATCCCAAGATTCTGTAAAATGGACCTGTGATAGTTCCTGTGGCATCCAACTGGCATAACTCTGTGTCTGTTTAATCTGTTTGAAACACTTGGCCACCTTGATTTTCCTAGAAGATTTAATCATAGCAATAACTGTGTGCTATCAAGTCAATTCAGATGTACGGTGACCCTTTGGGGGGGAGGGTTCTAGGGAAAGAGTACTCAGAAGAGGTTTACCCTTCCCTTTTTCTGGGGGTGCCCTGACAATGTGCAGCTTGCCCAAAGCCACACAGGTTGACTCTTCCACGGTGGGGAATCAAATTCTCAACCTCTTGCTCTGCAAAGGTATTTGATCTGATGAAACAGCTCATCATGAAGGATGGCTTATACCTGGCCCCCACTTCTCCCCCAAATTGGCTGTGGTCGCGGTCTCTCTAAAGTTTTCTGCACATCTTAATTTGATGTGTAGGTTTTTTTCGGGCAGTCACGTGGTGTTTGTTGTGCAGTTAATGTCCTGTCAACACAGTAGTATTTTACTGCTCTGTGTCCATCTCTACTTGCTTACTGCACATCTTTTCCCTTTTTTCTGGGTTGATTTTCTAAGTCTCCATTACAGGAAGTGGCAGGAAAAGGGGTATGAAGCTAATTACTGCATATTTTCTGGGGTCACACCTCGCTAGAGTAGCAAAGAACTGCACATCTTTAAGAGAAGTTTTTTAAACCATCCCCTAGTGGTGGTTTAAAAAACTTCAGTGAAAGTGCGCTTCCAGGGGCGTGGTCGGTTGGGGCACCAAATTACTTCCCTTTGCGGTTAAGACGTGGTCTTTTACGGCACAGTTCGCTCCAGCAAAAATGGTGAGACTGTGGCCTAAGTACAGTAGTTGCTATAGAGCACTTTTGTAACATGTGTAGAAGCAAATTAAAGGTGGCTCTGGTGAGTCTATGCATTTGTATGATGTAATAAAAGGAGTATAGGTCGCTGTATACTTTTCTAACCACCTGTTTTGAAAAGGCCACCACTTTTCATAGTAATGGGCTACATTGTGTTTACCCTTCATTTGGCCCATCGGAAAGCTGTCATCTTGCTGTGTCACTGTTTTTATTTCGGTCGTTCAGTCATGTCTGACTCTTCGTGACCCTATGGACCAGAGCTCGCCAGGCCCTTCTGTCCTCCACTGCCTCCTGGAGTTTGGTTAAATCCATATTGGTTGCATCAATGACACCGTCCAACCATCTCATTCTCTGCTGTCCCCTTTTCCTTTTGCCTTCAATCTTTTCCCAAAATCAGGGACTTTTCTGAAGACTCCTTTCTTCTCATGAGTTGGCCAAAGTACTGGAGCCTCAGCTTCAAAATCTGTCCTTCCAGTTAACATTCGGGGTTGATTTCTTTCAGGATGGATAGGTTTGATCTTGCAGTGCAGGGGACTCTCAAGACTCTCCTCCAGCACCAAAACTCAAAAGCATCAATTCTGCAGTGACCAGCCTTCTTTATAATCCAGCTCTCACTTCTATACATCACTACTGAAAGAACCATAGCTTTGACTATCCAGACCGTAGTCCGCAAAGTGATGTCTCTGCTCTTTAAGATGCTGTCTCAGTTTGCTGTGTCATATTCAGCCTCAAATCTCTAAGAAGATACCTTGATCATCTGTCTTTGCTGGTGTGTGATCATGACTCGAAGCCTGGGTTGTATTGTGAGAGTTGTGAGAGGAGCAAAGAGGAATCAAACCATTGTTCTACCATGCTTGTGGTGTTGGTGGTAGTTGACTGGTTGTTTCCCCTGTTGAGTAAGCTGCTTCTTTGCTGTATTTTCCCGGTATCTTCTAAAGCCCACTCATGGATGGTCCAAAAAGACTTTAAATTGAAATGATTCCTCCCAAGCCAGCTTACAGTCTTTGTTGGTTTCAAACGTGAATTTGATATTTGCATTGTATGTCTGCTCCCCATGTCATCTATATTTGTTAGGTGATCTGTGGCATTTGTAGAGAATTGTGCGCAAAGGGATGTTTGGGTAATGTGATCGTTTATTTGTACGTAACTTTGGCACGAGCAGATCCTAGCTGTCACATCATTTGCATCTTATTTCCACTGCTGCTGTGGGTAATTCAATTTGGTCAGGCAATTAGAATTTCATCCACACATATCTTAAAGGAAATGAGCTTCCGCACCTGGATGCAACTTAGAACTAGTTAATTTTCCCAAAGCCCACCTATGCGTATTCTTTACATGTGCACCTAACATGCGTGTTCAGTATATAATCATTAAAAAAATGAAAGATGGGAGGGGATGTTAATCCCTGATAGACCACCAAATCTGCCATAAAAATAATTAAAAAGATGAAGTATGACTCTTGTAACCAAATACCCTGCCTTTGTGTTCGCCCCCTGTCTGTGCTCAAACTCTCTAGGTGCTCAATAGGAGCTTTTTAATTATGTTTCTCAGTTTGATGTTGCTAAGTATAATGAATGGGTTTCAGAGGGGTTTTTGTAGAACCCTCAATGCGTATGTGTTCATTGCTGTTAGGCACAGCACTACCTGGCTGGATCATACCTTGAGATTTGCTCTTTGTAGATCTGAGGTCCAGAAACTCCAGATTGTTCAAAGCCGGCTTCCATTAGCCAAATGATACATCCCTGTCACAAGTGATGTCCTTTTGTTCTTGAGGGCAGAGGGCATGGGCGCCAAGGAAACCAGGAAGACCTTTGTGAATTGGGCCTGGTTGGCCCAGCAAATCTTTGTGACAATATATTGGAGTGATGCAAACAATAAGTGTGGGGTGTTTGGGTTTTGTGGACTACAAATGCCATAAATCTTCATGCCCCATCGTGGTTCCAATTGCCTTGTAGGCATCTTTCAAACCCTTAAATGTGATGCATCTGGAAGAAAGTCCTAAGTTAGATGACTTGGAGGCTTGGCTAGGCTTAACTCTGCTCCAGCCGCCTCCTCCTACTCCGGTGCTAGGTGGGACTTTTGTTTTGGAGTAGGGACCTTAGGTGCACCCAAACCTAGGTAAGCCTTCCAGTTGATACCTTTCTTCCAGACACCTCCTACTTAGGTGTCTGTATATTTACAAGGAAGGTTGGAACTCGAAGAATGGAGAATTATGGTATTTGTAGTCCCCAAATATCTGAAAATCTCATCATTAGTGAATACGTGGCACCCACAAGGAGGTGGGTGGAATGCTCCTGTTTAGGAATGCAGACAAATGCACTTGCTTTCAAACAATTCCTTGTTATTATCTACTGTCGTGCCATCTCTGACTTATGGTGATTCTTATGTATGAGTAGCCTTAAATATTTCCTGTTATTAGCAGCCATGCTTAGCAATTGCAAACTCAAGACGATGGTTTCCTTTATTGAGTTAATCCATGTCTGTCTTCTCCTGCTCCCTTCATCTTGACCCAGCTTTTACCCAGTCTTTTCCAGTGAGTCTTCTTGTCTTCTCATGGCATGTTGTCAATTACTGGGGGTGAAAAAAAAAACGCCACCTCATTTATCTTGCCCTTGTGGCTGAGGTTGAGGAACCTCAACACGGGTCTCACCCTCAACAGCAAGGTAATGCTTCACATAGTAGAATGCTGACAGGACATTTTAACTCAAGTAGAGATGATTATAGAAAATGAGATATACCTCTCATTAAAGACACACGGACAGACCCTTTCCTATCTCTCATTGACACTCAGCATTCTGTTTGTTACAGGGTTTGTTTGTTCACCCCCTACCCCCTGTCCAGCTTCTCCCATCCTTTGGATTTCCCCAACATGCTAATAACTTCTCTGTTGGTTCTCAGGAGTTCTATTTTGGACACACAGTGACTTTCTGTGAGCTGTCCAATGCAAGCTCAAGGATAAGCTATTCCCATACCTGTCAAGTGTCACAATTTGGGTGGGGCATTCCCGTTTTCTAGCCCTTGTCCCGCTGTCTTCCTGGAATATTTCTTTTACCGGAAATGTCCCGGGCAGCGGAGGCAGAGACGACCTTCCTCTGGCTGCCGACGGGAGAGACTTGGAAGTCCCACTAGAGAGAAAGAAGGAGACTATGACTCCCATGATCCTCTCTGGCAGCCAAACTCCAAGGAAGCTGCGGTGCTAGAGGTATATAAAGGGAGGAATGGCTCAAGCTTGCTCCCAGTAAAGCTGTAGGATCCGGGCAACCCAAGTGTTTGGGCTGCAGGCAGGCAGGCAGGTGGGCTGGGCGGTAGGGTTCATTTTCTCCTTGCCTCCCCTTCCTGGTTTTCTCATGCCTGGATCCTGCATCATGCCCTCCTCCTCGTTGTCGCCCTCCTCGTCCCCCAGCGTGGCTTCTACGGGGCCACGTCCACTTTGGCCTGCATGGTGGGAGGGACAGTGCAGGTGTGGGTGGCAGGAAAAACTTGACAGCTATGGCTATACCTTACTAGTGTCTCTCTGTTTGCCCCAATATAATTTATTTACACTTGTTTACACTGAACTGCACTCGTCATTTCAAAGGTCATGTCACTAGCTCAGAGAGAGTGTTTCAATGCCCAGTCTCTTTGCTTTAACTATCCTGATTCATTGCATACAAATTGAACAGCAAATTGACACATGTGACTGCTTTCAGCAAACTAAGCTCAGTACACTCCAGAAGGGGGCACTGAGAAGAGAGGGGACTTTAATTGAAACATTAACTGGTATTGAGGCATTAACACACCAGCATATAACCATAGAATTAGACCTCCCTGAAAAACAGAGGGAGTGATGGAACTTCATCAAGTAGCATGCTGAATGTGGAACCTTTGCCACCTGCTTCAACCCGTTGTACCCAGAAATCCTACCTCTCATCATTGTTTTCCAGCATACAAAAGTTTAGGAGAAGCTCATCAGTTCCTTCTATTTGAATTTATACATGCATGACTGAAACTGAGAGATAGGATTGAAAACAGAAGTGTTGCTTAGAGAGAGGGGCGTGAACTGGAAAACCAGTGGTTTGCCGTGGTTCGTGGTTTGTGGCTTACCACGAAGTACCGCGAATCTCTGGGAAAATGAACTTCTTTGTGATACATTTTTTCTGATTCATGCCTGGGAGGCCCCCCACCTGCTCCTGCTGCATCCCCTCTGTGTGTGTGCAAGTTCACACTGGCTCCTGGCAGGGGAGCCAAGCCCTCTGCCTCTGAGGATGGCACCTGTGGCAACAGTGGAGTGGTGGTGGCGCCAATAAGGGAAGGTAGGTGGAGGTGCCGGGGCAGTGGAAAGGGGGCTGGCAGGCACCCCCTTTTGCCGAAGCAAACGGAACGCCAAAAGGAAGAAAGTTCAGCATTTTGGTTTGCTTTGACAGAATAGAAACCCTGGCCTGGTCTTGAAACGAATCACGAACCAGCCTAATTTGTCTTATCATTTTGGTTTGTGGTTTGTTTTGTGCCCATCTCAAGTGACTTCTCATTGAAACTGGAGCAATGGAACTGTTGGTTCTTTCCATCTGAGATTAAAATGTCTTGTCCTTATGTAGAAGGGTTAATCTTTTAATATCTAACTAATAATGTTTTACTAGGGAGTTTTGAATGCCACATTCCCTACACGGGTTTTTCAGAGATTACATGGGAATAAGTAAATCTAGTGAATTTCTGTGTGAGTCACATCTAGAGAAAGTGGAAATTAAAACCTTCCCAAAATATGCTGATAGGGTCATTTTCCATATATGTATGATATATGTGTGTGCAAGTTTGCAAATTTGTGCGCACACACACACTTTTCTGAAACGCATATTTTGAGCTAAGATGCATGTAGATTAGAGCAGTTTGTGAAACTCAGATAAGTCCTAACTTACAAACTGAATCAACCTGATTCCAATTTGCAGGAAGACCTGGAACATGGAATGGCGATATTTGGTTCTGGGGAGAAAGGAAGCGAATTGACAAACTGATCTATGCCCCAATCACAGAATGAACCAAATGGGGTACAAATCGCTTCGAGATTGTTCCTTTCTTCTTCTTTTTTGATGAAGTGTCCTTTAAAGGTGCCTAGCACGCAAACCTTCAAAGCTGATTGCCTGAAAATTGGCCCTATTACTCCTCCTTTTATGTTCTATCATGTCTTCACCTTTCAAAAGGAATAGCCATGTCTTTTTGACAAAGGAAATTAATAGGAGCCTCATAGTCTGATTCAAACAGAGGGCACAAGCAAATTGGACGGGACACGAATCAGTCTAGAGCAGGGGTGATGAACCTTCGGCACTCCAGAGGTTTTGGACCACAACTCCCACAGTCCTTTGCCACTGGCAATACAGGTTTGGAATTCTGGGAGTTGTGGTCCAAAACATCTGGAGTGCTGAAGGTTTGCCACCACTGTTCTAGAGCACGGGCTCCTCATC
Source organism: Phrynocephalus versicolor (assembly GCA_023846285.1). NCBI lineage: Eukaryota > Metazoa > Chordata > Lepidosauria > Squamata > Agamidae > Phrynocephalus > Phrynocephalus versicolor. The sequence goes on along the minus strand of JAHTLZ010003526.1, from coordinate 4,818,366 downwards.
TTAGGTTCCCAGATGTTCCTGGCCTATAGCTCCCAGAAAGTTTTAGTCTAAGAACATCTAAGAACACAAGGCTGCAGTGTAGCTTAAATCAAGATATGTCCCAAAACTCCAGGTGACCTGTGCACAGCCTATAGATGATGTTGTGTAAAATACAGTAGGACCCCTGTATCCACTGATTCATTATTCACTGATTCAGTTATCCACAGTTGGCAGAGGAAAAATAAGTAAATAATTCAGCTGCTGCAAAGCAAGCTTCTGTCACAAAGAGCAGCTGTAAAGAAAGATGCTGTCATAAAACAGCAGCCGTAAAGCAAGCTACTGTTGCAAAGCAGCAGCTATAAAGCAAGTTACTATCACAAAACAGCAGTTTTGGGGAACTTTTGGCATTCTCTCTTATCCACGGTTTTTATTATCCACAGGAAAGCTTGGAACCAATTCCCAGTGGATACTGGGGTCCTACTGTACATTTTAAATAAGATAAATATGTATTTTAATGTGAATGTTCATGTAATTTGGAGAAGCGGGAGGAGAAACCTATTTCTGCGTGAGCACATGCAAAAAGTGCGCTGAACTACAAACAAATGTTTGTATCCTCCCACACGTGGCTATAAGCCTTGTGTAGGATTTCAGTGCTGGACAACAGTTTTTCTTCGCTTCCATTGAGTGGTCAAAATATTGACCAGTGAGAGGTTTTTAGAAACATGTATTTAAAATAGATACTCTGATCATTGTATGGAAGAGTGCTGGTCTCCTTTTAGGGAGGAGGGGAAGAATTCTGTTTTAAAAAAAAGGAATTAGTTACATTTCAAATTCATCCCCGGTCAAGAAAGAGAAATAATACAGAGAGAGTTTAAAAATATGTTATCACTGGGAATTATAAAACGAGGCCGTGCTTGTAAAATTACAGTTTAATGCAGAAAGGGGAAAGGAAAATAATGCAAAACCTAGATAATCAAGGGGACGAAATCACTTGGAGGAAGAGTAATGGTGAAAAAAGGCTTAGGTGTGACAGAGCAAATTAGATGTGAGCTTCCTCTGAGGCAGGGATGGGAGAAAAGGAGGCAGCAAGGAGGTAATTGTCGTGCTCTTCATAGCTTCTGGTCAGATTACATGTAAAATGTTGTGTTCAATCCCAGGCACCTCAAAAGATGTCAACAAATTGGAGGGATTTCAGATGCGAGGGAGAGAAATGATGAAAGGGCTTCGAGAACTCATTAGTGGAGAAAGATTGAGAGAGCTAAATATGTATACAGAAGGGCTAAATGTGGCAGGATAACTGCCTGAGAGGATGTCAACTCGCACACAGGCACCCAGGGCGGCGGCGAGGGAGGCGGGAGAGGTAGTTTTAGATGGTGAAAGGGAACATTAAGAGGAATAACGGCATCGGATGAAGTCAAGGAAAATTCAACAGAAAGCAGGGAGATACATAAGTTTCTCCTTATTTTTGTCTAGGGTTCTCTGTTTATATACTGGTTGTGGTGTGCACGTATGCATGCATGCACACACTCATGCACACACACACGCAGGTGCGTGCGCGCGCGCGCGCACACACACACACACACAGTGGCAGCTCGAATTACGAATGCCCCTAGTTGCAAAAAATTCAAAATACGAAGGGAAATCTATCGCAGTGCACCCTGGGAATGGAAGTCTTCCATGAAAACCTCGAGATAAGAAACCTTTCCTATGGGATGCCTCGAGATATGAAAATTTTGCAGAAATCTTCCATTCCCAGGGTGCATTGGACTCTGGACAGATTTTGAATTACAGAAATTTCTATACATCAAGCGTTGCAATGAATGGATGAACTTTGTAATTCGAAGTACCAATGTATGTATGTATGTATGTATGTATGTATGTATGTATGTATGTATG
>JAHTLZ010003526.1:4784420-4811219 GCA_023846285.1 Phrynocephalus versicolor | reverse complement strand
GAAAGAAAGAAAGAAAGAAAGAAAGAAAGAAAGAAAGAAAGAAAGAAGGAAGGAAGGATTTGCCAATTTTAGGAGCCTCTGAGGGAGGCCGTTCACCTTTCAAATAAGTCATAGGCCAAACAATCCCCAGATCTCTGTGTCTCCAAGATTCTTTACCACAGTTCCTCCTGGAAATTTGGGTGGTATATAAATGGAAATAATAAATAAATAAATAAATGTTGGCAGCCTGTGTTTAGACGCCTGCCCCCCCCCAAATAAGCCTAAATTGTCCCCTCTTGGTCCTGGAAACTGTGGGTGCAGGATATGAATGAAATATATACTCATTGAATTCCTCATTCGTGTCAATGCAGGATGTCCTCACATGGCAAGAAACCTCAATAAAGAATTGTTAAGCGGTGTGTAATTCCTTACCTTCTACTGAGAGGGATACAAGCTGGTCTTCTTTTCATCCCTTTGTTTCTGTAATGTGTGTAAAATGATTTTAGTGCCTTTCCTTTTCTGGAAGCCAAAGGCATGCATATACAGAAAGTACAGACAGACTGGGTGATTCTTCAGAATTTTGCCAACAACTGATGTTGTGCTTCAGATACATTAAGACAGCAGTGCTCACCTTAGCTTGAGGGCAATTTAAGTAATTGCATAAATTGTAGAATTTTGTGCAAATGTTGCTATAATGTTTTTTTTTTTTTTAACCAGCATGAAAACTTCCTTTGGAATGCCAGGAAATTACTCGGCATTCTTTCCAGTGACATACTTTTCTGCTAAAAAATGTTGGTTTTGTGATGTAGAATTTTGAATTTCTGGTAAAATTCATTTTGCTGTTCACTAGAAGTACAGAGTCTGGTAGCGGAGAATATCTACAAGTACCCAGATAGTCCACCCCTATAAAGACTCAAAAACTCACTCTGAAACATTTCCGTGAGAAATAATAAAAACAATTTCTTTATATACACCTGCTGAAGTTTCTGTACTGCTTTCAAGGGCAGCTCTATGTAGACAGCATTGCAGTAGTCTATTTTTGAGATGGCCAGTGTATGCACAACTGTTATTAGGCACTTCTTATCCAGGTAGAGATGCAGGTATTGTAACTGATAGGCGTATCTTCCATTGCAGCTTTGGAACAAGGTCCAGGTACATGTGATAAATGCAGATGATGCACTTATTTTATTTCATTTACTGTATATCCAGTAGGACCCCAGTATCCGCTGGGGATTGGTTCCAGGCCTTCCTGTGGATAATGAAAACCATGGATAAGAGAGAACACCAACAAGTCCCAAAACTTCTGTTTTGTGACAGTAGCTTGCTTTGCGGCTGCTGAATTATTTAATTCCACCCCCGCCAACTGTGGATAATTGACTTAGTGGATAATGAATCAGTGGATATGGGGGTCCTACTGTATTAGCTACAATCTTGTTGGTGTTCATGTAAGATTTGCATAACTTTCCGCAACTCAAGTTTTAGCTAACTGATAAGGTGCCATGGTGAATAGTTGCACATTTTGGCATGTGACCAAGCATACACTCGAGATGCCTGCAACAAGCCACACAACGAATCAGTCTCAACTAGCTATGGGAAATTATGTACTCTAAACATGAGCCTTGTTTGGTTTCTGATCATTAATATATATCAGACCTTCCCACAAATAAAAAGGGCTTAATAAACATTATGTCTGTGAAGATTCTCAGTCATCCAGGTGAGTTTATCTGGAAGTTGAGTCATGGCTACTGGACTTCTTTTTTGAGAGATAGAAACGTTTCGCTGTTTCAGCACCTTAGGCCATTGTTCACCTTAAGGGTAAGGATACTATTGTCTCCCTAACAAGCCTATTTAGGCCATTATTCATCTTATGAGCCTAATTCAGGCCAGGGTGACAAGAGGTCAAAGCTGCCTATAAGATGGAGGATTTGCACTAGCTGTATTCAGACCGATGAAGCTCTTTGGATGAACAGCGAAACGTTTCTATCTCTCAAAAAAGAAGTCCAGTAGCCATGACTCAACTTCCAGACTTAATAAACATTGTTGAAACAAACCAAAAACAAAAAACCCACTAAAATCACCATGTTCAAATCAATTAAAATCAATGGAACATTTTTTTTTTCAAAAGTCCAATCTCTAAAACTGGTTTCAAAAAGTCCACCTTACACGTGCTTCTGCATACATGGAAAAGGAGATTCAGTTTTTCAGGTGTAACTCAAGCACAAGATGAGTTTTCCCGGAAAACAGCATGAGAAGCAGTCCTATTGAGAGGGAGACAAGTGCAATAAAGATAGTAGCAAGCACTTTTATTTTAGAGAATGTAGCATTTTATTCATTCTTCCCATCTGCTGGAATTTAGTTTTTTTTGGCTTATGGAAGAGATGGCTGTCAGTGTGAGTCAAATGTATGAGACCAAGAACTAGCTAAAATAATGGGTGGGGGGGGGAAGCACCCTATAGAAATGTTTCTGAGCCATATCCAACATGTTACTGAGAAATGATATTTTAACATCGCTTCCTGGAGCAGCGAAGAATGAATGAGGTTCCAAAAAGAAATATGCTAGACCTTTAAAAAAAAGATTAGAAAGTTGGAATAAACATCTCATACTAAATGCTTTCAGTCTTTAGGGGGAGGAATCTCCAACACACTAGCGAAGGCCCGGAAACCAAAAAGAAAGAGATCGAGGGAGGGGGTGGAGAGAGGGAGGGAACGTCCCGGGTGAGGATAAAGTCTATTGTCCACTGACATGACTTTACTTGTCAATCACAAAGGTGACAAGGGGGCTAGATTAAGCAAAGCTTCATCAAGATTAACAAAGGAAGATTATTGACCTCATCCTGAAAGGGCAGGAGCCCGTTTTATCATTAAACCTTGGAAGAAGGATGTGCGATCATGGGTGGGGAACCCGTTTGACGATTAGAATAGCAACTTCTGTGTTGATTCGCTTTGGATGGAATCGGAATGCACAATTTTGGGGGTCAGTCTTTTCTCTTCTTCATGGGGAGGGTGGGCAGAAGGTGTGTGTGTATGGGGGGGGAGGGTATGAAGAAATTCTCTACTACCCTTTGATACGAGGAAAGGAGAATCTCTACCGGTAAGTACAACACCAATGGTTGTTGATTTAGAAATATGCATCTATTCTATATAGCTATAAGAAGTGGAATGTTTTTGGAACACCCGTTTGCATTGGAACACGCAAGAGGGATGATCAGCTCTCCTGCATCTCCCTGCATTGTGAACAGCTGCTAACCTCATAAAATGGTTAGAAGGATTAACAGGGCCAGGGGCTGAAATGTAATCAAACTTGAACAGGTGAATGGATCTCCCTGGAAGTGAGCAGCTACTGCTTTAAAGGGGGGGGGGAGGGAATCAGAACACAACCTCATCCTTTGCTGTGACCAGTGACCACGTTTTACTGGGTTTCGGAAGTCTCAGTACTCTGTATGTCCTCTTTTCAGTAGACTGGAGCTCCTTGCATTCTCCCAAATTTTTAGATGCTTTTCTTTCAACAGATTCAGAATGCTTCTGTCGTTCTGCTCCTTAGAAAAGCACGAGGTTTATTGAAATCAGCCCATCCTAGAATAAATATTACAAAAAAAAAAAAGAATGTTCTTCTAAGCCGTTTGCTTCAATTAATTAACTCCACATAGCTGTGATCATCCTGTCCCGCACATGCAAGGATTGGCCTTCTTATATAGTAAAGACCACCCTATGTTTATTTCAACTCTTCTGGGAGCATCTGAAAGTGGGCTAAATTTTAAGTCTGAAGGAGATGTTTACATATTAAATTAAATATCTCCTAGATGGGACGGGGCAGGATAAGGTGTATTCTTCCACCTTCTGCAGGTATGTACCGGCCTTAGTTGCATCAGCTAAGATACTGCTGTCAAGCACTCGTTAGCAATATAAACTAGGGAAAGTGATCCATTTTTATGCTGGTCAAAGCACAGGCACTGTTTCAGTATACCTAAACTCTTAAGGCCAAAATTGCTAAGACCCACGTAGCCTTTCATTAATATCATGCCCTCTTCCCAAGTCTGAAACTGGAAGCAGCAAAAAAAAAATACGGATATCAAAAATGTCTTACCATTGGAAAGGAAGTGTTTAAGAAGAAAGGGTTGTGTACTCTATTCATTTCCTTGATAAACTAGCTTTCAAAATGCAGAGCTTTTTGCCTTTTGTTTTTCGTTGGAGATTATTTGAATATCATACTTCTTTATACATTCTGGAACAGACTGGCTAAATAAGTGGTATTTCCTATACTTTCTGCCTCCTTCCCATGTGCATAGTGCAGCTCTCCAGTGTAGAGATGGGCACGACTCAGGAAAAATGGTTTTTCGTTTTTCATTTTTCGTTTAGGGGTCCGTTTCGGCTCACTTCCGTTTTCGTGAGCTAATTTTCAAAATTTTTCGTTTTTGTTTTGTTTTGTAACGAAAACAAAAAACAAAAACAAAAACGAATTTTTTTTCGTTTTTCCCCATTTAGTGCCATTAAATGCTTTTGCCGTAACGAAAAATGAAAATTGGCTCAAAATTAGTCATTTCGTTTCCGTTTCCGTTCCATTTTGGAACCAATTTTCGTTTTTCGGTTCGTTGCGTAATGAAAACGAAAAACAAAAATGGAAACAAAAATTTCGCTAAGTCGTGCCCATCTCTACTCCAGTGATCTAAGATATGGTATACATCAAAAGCCTGCATACCCGAAGGTGTGGAATTCAGTTGAATTTTTATGATCAATTAAATAGCTATACTTGCATTGTTGTAGGGTTCCCTCTGGCTTCCAGTGTATCAGCAGCATCTCATGCAATTGACTTTCAACAACTACAAGCTGGGTCACAAGAAATCTTTACTCTGAGATAAGACTTGGGAGTTCCTGCACAGGATTGTATAATTCCTCTATAGGAGTCGCCTGCTCCTGCACAGGCTTGGAATTTGCAGAACTGAAAATGAAGAAAAAGAGAAATGAACAGACTATTTTTTGCAAGGGGGGGGGTGTCAGGAAATCAGACCGGTCCAGGGGAGGTTTCATCAGAACTTCTCTGCTTGATGAAACAATGGCCAGGAATGAAATATTTAATGAGGATTGGAATCATCTCTGATCTTTCGTTTGGTCCAACATAGCACTCTTGTGTGAGCATCCAGAGTGGTCGGCTGTTTAAAGCAAGAGTTTCTTGCGGCAACTGAAAGGCTTGAAATATATTGTGACATAGCCTTTGTAGGCAAGAGCTTACTTGTTACTTTGTCAGATCTGTGTGAAGACTGTCAACACAATTATAGCCCCAGCAACAGAAGAAACAGTTTAAGAAATGCAAACAGCAAAGGAGTCTTGGGGGGGGAGGGGTTGCATATAAAGGCCAAAAGGTAAGGGAGGGAAAGGAGGAAGATGTTTGAAATATCAGGAGGTGTGAAAGAAGGCTGGTCGCTTTGGAACAACCCAGAATGTGGCTATTAGGAGTCAGATCTATTAAAATAGGTGAGAAGATGTTTAGTGACTTTAATGAGAGCCAGATCCCATCTTTGCAGGAGGAAGATCTGTGCTCGTGTCATTGGACTTCACATTTGCAAGCATCATTAGGATCATTGTGGTTCCAGCAGCTTTGGGCGCTTTTACACGACCCCTAAGATCCGCTGGCCACCTAAATTTGGACCAGAGATCTTGGGGGGGTTGCCACTCTTCCTGTGTTCCCACCCCTCCGCACTCCCTTGCTTCCATCTACGTGAGGGGAGGGAGAGAAAAAGGGAGGGAAAAAATGCAGGCTCACCTCCGTCTGCCTGAAGCAAGCATTCCAGTCTCTTAAGGTCTCTTAAAGGGGCGGGGGGGGGGGCAAAAAACAAACAAACACAAGGTGAGGAGAGCCCGGCACTCACTGCTTTACATCTGCATCTGAAATTTTTCACCTCAGGAGACCAGGTACTTGGAAAATGCACTGGGACGCGCTTAGGTGGGCATGGTTGCACTTAATTTTTTTAAAAGTCTGGAGCTGGTAATTTTAAGCTCTGCACCTGGGAGCCCTTTGCCTCGGATTTTAGGGGTCATGTAAAAGCTTTGTCTTTAAAAGAGTATTTTCTTCAAAAAGGGACAAGAGAAATGGAGCGGGGGGGGGGAGATAACAAATTAGAAATGTTTAAGCCACCTGAGTCATGGGGAGAAAAGATGGTGGCTTCCCCAACCACTTGGAGCAGGGAAGATGACACCACCAAAGTATGGCGCATTTGTTATCTGATGATTGCTTCATTTTGAATAGCAAACACACCGTCCTCTTATTAACCACTTAAAAGAAAAAAGGAAACAGGAAATTAATGGCTCTTAGGCAAAAAAAAAAAGACAAAAGGAGAAAAGACAAAAAGTCCCCCAACTTTGAGCATAAAAAGCAGTGAAGGAGCAAACAATTAAAGGTAATCCATACCGTTGTTATTGGAAAAGCTGTGGACATTAACTGTTCTCATTTGGAGGAAACATATATGTAATGTTGTCTCTCCTGAACGCTAATCTTTTCTCAGTTCAGCCTGTAATCTTAGTTGATCCTTGATGGAAAGCCTTTGTTCTGTCTGTTTTTGAAGCTGTACTTCTATTTTCTTCTTCTTTGGTCTTCCCACCCCCCTCATCTGAAGGTCTTGAGAGAGGAACCAGCAGCAATGAACTCAAACAAAGGATCTGTCATTATTACATTTCTGTGCAGGCACACACTTCATTTTTAGGTTTGTTTTCCCCCAAAAAATTCTTAAGAGATTGGTCTTGTTTCCCTTTTAGGAAGTCGATGGCAATAAAGTGATGTCTTCATTCGCCCCGCACAACTCATCTACCTCACCCTCTAAGGCAGAAGATGGTGGGCGTCAAAGTGGGGAGTCCTTCTCGAATACAGCTCTTGGAACTCCGGAGAGGCGTAAAGGCAGCCTAGCTGATGTGGTGGACACTCTCAAGCAGAGGAAGATGGAAGAGCTCATCAAGAATGAACCCGAAGGTAGGCGTTTACCGATAGGTAGACGTTTTCTGCTTTCTTTTGTTTCCTTTCGTTGTGCTTTGTTAATCAGCTGGACTTCCTTGGAGGTACTGTATAATTCCCAATTCAAGAACACATTCGCCAAGTGGGTTTTAAAAGCGGACAGGTGTTTCTCTTCTCCCTGCAAGGTTTCCTCCATTTCTTCCACAATGTTAAACCATGGTTTAATGTTCCAAGGAAGAACCCAATGCACCCTTTTCCTCCTCATCCTCCATCCCACTGGAAAGAGAAAGACAAGACTCAACTGTCTCTCTATTAGTTCCACTGTGTATCGTTGCACAAACCATAAATTGTGGTTTAATATTGATTGCCTTTTCTCAATGCAATAATTTGAATTTGAATCCATGGTTAGAGGTTGGGCCATCTGTCAACAATTTATGGTTACGATTTGCCATGGTTTACCCCAATTCAGACTGCCCAGCAAGATGAGATTAAAAACTGTCATATTCCTCTTCATGGGTACGCAAGAGGAGAGTACACAAGGATGTGTACAAAAATCCAAGGCTTAGTCAGCCCCCAAGAAGGAGCGTTCTGTCTGTTTTTCTTCCATGGACAGTATCATCTTTATCTGCTCCTCTAGTGCAGATAACGTGTGAGCAGGATTTTACTCCGCTTCCTCAAGGCAGTATTCGCTACCTCTTTAGTCTGAGGCTGGGGCGCCTCCCTTATGAGGAAAGGCTACAGCATTTGGGGCTCTTTAGTCTGGAAAAAAGGTGCCTGGGGGCGGATACGATTGAGACGTACAAAATTATGCAGGGCATGAGTAAAGTGGATAGAGGGAAGCTCTCCTCCCTCTCACAAAATACCTGAACTAGGGGACATCCACTCAAATGGAGGTCTGAAAGAGTGAGAACAGACAAAAGAAAATACTTCTTCATGCGGCATGTTGTTAGTCTGTGGAACTCCCTGCCACGGGATGTGGCGATGACATCTGACCTAGATGCCTTCAAGAGAGGATTGGATAGATTCCTGGAGGAGAAGTCCATCACAGGTTATAAACCATGATGGGGTTATGTAATCTCCAGGGTTAAAACCGGGGTACTTCAAGGGCCAGATGCAGGGGAGTGGTATCAGGAGACAAAAAAAAAACAACAAAAAATGTTCTGCTTATATACCTCCCCATGCCACTTCAAGTAGTCTCTGGGCAGTTTACAGTTTTCAATTACAGTATGCAGGCTATACTCCCAGAGGCATTTGGTGGGGCCACTGTGAGATACAGGAAGCTGGACTAGATTGGCCTTTGGCCTGATCCAGCATGGCTCTTCTTATGTTCTTATGTTCCCCTCAATACAAATGTAAACTTCCATTCATTAAAACAAACAATCTCCAGCTTGTGTGTGAGATCACACAGAAGGATTTTGCCATTCACAATCTACATGCTAGGATCCACAATCTCCAAAACAATATGTCTGTCTTCCAGATATAGAAACAAACATATCTGTATTTGTCAGAACATGTTCTCATTTGCTTATCACAGTAACAATACGTATTGTAAGAAAGAAAATGACTTCTCATGTAAAACCCTTATTTGCTTTTTCTGAAAACTGTTTGTGTTAGTTAAGGGGTTTTGTTTGTTTGTTTGTTTTTGGCCAAATTAGATCCAGTTCTGCTGATGTTTCCTATTCTGATTTTAAGTTTGGGGGTTTTTTTAGATGCAGCCTTGTTTTGAAGTGTATTATATGCCTCACAACATGGCAGGAAAGTCCCTACACACTTAAAGTGCGACAAATAAATGGACACATGTTAAGCCTTGTTTCTCAGCACAAGCACAGAATGCAGTACCAAAGTGTTGGTCCTGACTGCAACACTGTGGAGACAGAGAGGCTGGCTTCCATTTGCTAATCCCAACTAGAGTAGAATCATCAGACCAGTGGAACTTATGTAAATGCTTATTTATCAAAGCAACATGGTTCAATGGATCTCCTCTAGCTGGTGTTTAATAACTAGATTTCCTCCAGAGGTGCTGTGTTTCAACCAACTATGTCATTTCTGGTGTTGCTTCAGACCTTAGAAGCATGAGTTCTCCTTAGATGTCTAAAAAATTAAGCAAGTTTAAATGTTGTATGTGTTGCTTGCTTTTTCCTCAACAACCCACACTTCTGTGTGATTACGTGCTTGTACATGCATGCTTGTATATGTGCTTTCCATAGGAGGAGAGTGGAAACAGCTGTGCAGTTTTGCACGGATCCCTTAAAGAGTCCTGCCTCAGCACTTTCTGTTTGTCAGATGGAAGAGAGGGATCTGGCAGAGCTCTTGAAATCCTTGCTGAGTCAAAAACGCCCTAAACTCATAAGAACAAGGAATATTACTCCTATTATTCTCACCCCTAATTCCCATGCAGGGGCTCAAAACATGTTGGGTAGTGAGTTGCACTAAGGTATAGCTGCCAAATGCCCTAAGCACATCCAATCTCGCCTGATTTCGGAAGCTAAGCAGGGTCAGCCCTGGTTAGTACTTGGATGGGAGACCACCAGGGAATACCAGGCACTGTAGGCGCCTGGAGTAGGAACTGGCAAACCACTCCAGTATTCCTGCCAAGAATACTCCATGGACATGGGGTCATGAAGAGTCAGTCACAACTGTAACAACGCAACAACACAGGCCCATTGGATTAGTGGGTTTTGGGTAATGCAACTCCTCCATAAGCTCCACTGATTCAAATCGGCCTACTTGAGTTGTGTGTAAAGTTGCAACTAGCGTAGGCCTGTTTGGATCAATGGAATTTACAGAGGAGTTGACTCACGAAAGCCCCACTGAGTCAATGGTTTTACTCTAGAGATGGGCACCTTATAAAAAATGACACACCCTGTTTCATCGTTTCATAAGCTTTCAAAATGTTACAAAACGAAATGGGAAACAGTGTTTCATTATGAAATGAAACACTTCTTTTCCCCGCTTTGAAAATGAAACATGTCATTACTCTGTAAAAAGGCTCCCTGACCCATCAAATTTGGTACCTCTAGGACCCAGGGGTGCTGCCTAGATGCCCTAAGCACATCCGATCTCGACTGATTTCGGAAGCTAAGCAGGGTTGGCCCTGGTTAGTACTTGGATGGGAGACCACCAGGGAATACCAGGTACTATAGGAACTGGCAAACCACTCCAGTATTCCTGCCAAGAAAACTCCATGGACATGGGGTCATGATGGGTCGGTCACGACTGTAACAACACAACACAACAAGGACCCAGGGGAGCCATTTATAGAGTAGCAAATGGTTTTGTTATTGTTCCATTTTATTACAATATATTTTTTTACAAAAAATGCATTTAAAAACAAAACGAATTGAAACGAAATGAAACTCTGTTTTCTGTTTCGTGCCCATCCCTAGTTTACTCTTTCATGACTATGGAGCTAAGCATCAAGATTTCTGCCACTGTCCGACCACTGCCCAAACCCTGTCGTGAAAGTGAAATTGTACCAGGGGAAAAGCCAGCTTTGGGTGTTCTCTCGTCTTCTACTTTATAGTTTCTTATTTCCTTCTCTGAGAGGTGTTCAGTAAGGATGATTCAGGGATTGTGATAATTCTTAGAGAAGTTGACGTGAATGAGAATAATCAACAAGAAGTTTCATTCTTAGATCTCCATACGTTATAGTTAATCTTCTTCAGGTCCATCTATGAACAGTTGGTGACTGGGGATTGCTTGTTTGCTTTGCTTTTGCTTTGGAGGGGCCTTCTGTTGACTTGTGACATTTTGACAACCTTTCTCTGCTGTTAAGCAAGAAGCTGCTTTTGTGGTATTGTTCCTTTGCCCACTTCCTCATCCTTGCTTTTTTTCCTAGACATCGGCAGCGTGCTGAAAATAAGGCGAATGTTGTCACAGGAACTGACATCTTTGTTCGTGGTGGTTATGAGAAAACAAATTCAGAGCAACTGTAGTTCCATCACAATGGGTGATGGATTGTGACTGGGACAAAAATAGAACTGTAAATACTTTAGAATTTTTCACACCATTGTTAACACTAGTCAAGCTTCATCCTTTTTAGGGTTTGGCCTGAATCCAGTTGTATCTGTCAGCTACTCAGAGTATGTTCAGAGAATGGGGGTTGGTTGGGTTGAGGTTATAAAATACAGTTGGTTTCCATTGTTTTCTACACAAAATATGCACTTACCAGCTGAAATCCTGTTGCATAGCTTTGCTTGCACAACAGCAATGTCATAGTGGCAAATCGCCTCAATGGGCGCTTTTACACGACCCCTAAAATCCGAGGCAAAGGGCTCCCAGATGTGCAGCTTAAAATTGTTTTCCCACCTGCTCCGGACTTTAAAAAAAATTAAGTATGACCATGCCCACCTCAGCACATCCCAGCACATTTTCCAAGTACCTGGTCTCCGAAGGTGAAAAATTTCTGATGCGAATTGCAAAGCAGTGGGTGCCGGGCTCTCCTGCCTTCTGTTTGTTTGTTTTTTGCCCCCCGCCCCTTTAAGAGACTGGAATGCTTCCCAGGGCAGCTCCCTAGGGCAGAGTGGAGGTGAGCCTGCATTCTTCCTTTTTTTTCTCCCTCCCCTCACGCAGACAGGAGCAAGGGAATGTGGAGGGGTGGGAACACAGCAAGAGGAGCAAACCCCCACGATCTCTGGTCTGAATTTAAGTTGCCAGTGGATCTTAGGGATTGTGTAAAAGTGCCCTAAGTGTTTTCCTTTAGCAATATTTTTTTTGGGTGGTGGTTGGGTGACTTCATTACATTGTGTGGAAGTTGTGTTGTGTAAACCCTGATAGTACCTTTAAGCAGCAGCAAGTTGCCTTTAATCAACTGTAGTTTGCTGACAAGGATGACACCATATCCATCATGCATATGAAGCACACAGTGTTTTTCCTTTCATCCAGGCATCTTCCTTAACTATTTAGTATGAGACAAAGGCAGTATAAAATATGCCAGTTTGGCTACTATGTGAGAAGACGGATCATGTGAGAATCTTTATTTGCAAAGGAAATAATGTAGAGGAGCAATTTTGATCTCAGAAAGAATTTGCACATTTGGAAGACTGATATTTGTGCATATCTACCAATGTGGAAAACTGACAACAGTAGTAACATTGAATTGTAGCCTAGCCTACTAAAATGTTAGCATCCATTCATCCATTCATCCATACATTCATTTCATTTATATCCCATATTTCTCCCAATAAAGGGACCTCACAAATTTTAAAAAATCAAATGAAGTTAAAAATGTAATGAATTACAATATTAACTAGTGAATACAATTGAATAAAATAATTTAAAAGCATTTAAAAGCAATTTTTTAAAAGTCAAAATTTGACACCCAGGCCACTCAAACCCTTTAATTGACAGTCCTTTCTTTTCAAAAAGTCTGCCTTGAATACACAGCTCTTTGGGTCCCAGCAGAAGGACAACAAGGATGAAGCACCTTAACACCCAACCACATCCATACTGTGGCACCACACAAACTGTTTGTGTCTTCATTGTCATTTAATCTGCCCTTTTATGCTTGCTGTGGGATGTGCGGATTGGGCTGCTCAGCTTCACAAAAATAAATGACACCAGTTTTGCTCAGATGCCATTTTTGTGCAAATTGTAGAAAACATGATGGGGAGAGAGAAAAAAAACCCTCAATATTTCAGCTCCACATTGCAGAGGAAGACCCCTCAGAGTGATGGAAGACCCCCTCAGACTCAGAGGGGTTAACAATTGATGGTATTTCTTTACTTCTTTAAATGGCAATACCTTCATGAATAATTATAAACAACAATGTTAATGAGGACAGTGACAATGATGGCAATGAAGTATAAGACAAGATATTGTGAATCCACATTGAACCAGAGTTTGGAAGGGAATTGGTCCTTGGCTGCTAAACTGCATCAGCTTCAGAGCTTCCACAATCTTTGTGAACAATATGAATGTATCACTATGATAGGTGGGGAATGTTGAGAGCTATAGTCTGTAAAGGCAACACTTCCAACTTTTGAATGGTACCACCAACAGTGGGGGCTCAAGTTGCTGCCTTGGAAGATGTGGAAAACATCCCCAAAGTCCCACGATCTATTGCTTTTCATTTGCAATTTCCAAGATGACTAGGCTATCTTGGAAATTACTTGTTAAGTTTGTTGTTTAAAGAAACACATGGAGTCTCAGAACTCAATAGAATCTGGGTTTAGAATTTATACTGGGGAGAAAATCTGCGCGATGCCAACATTTACAGAAATAAAATTTGGGGTTCAAGTAATTCTCTTTAAAGAATTTTCAAACGAGGCAAGCTTTCAAGATCCTCACAAGACAGACACTTCAAGCTGTTGCACGCAGACTTGGATGGTATCAAATTGAAGGCATCGGAAACAAACAAACAGCCTGATGTAATAGTCCCTGTCTTTGTAGGCAGAGTGATTTACAAGGCACAAATTATACATTCGGTGAAAGGCAAAGGAGGTCAGTGTATCAGCTTACAGTCTTCAACCTCCAGCTTTTTCGTGGCCTAATAAAGAGAGTTCCCAATCCAGAATTCCATTTTGACTCTTGGATTGCATTGTTGGGTTTCTATTCAAAAATATATAACAGTGATATAACGATATAACAGCTCGTTGACCAGAACCTGCAAATACAGTGTTCCCAAACTTGTACCAACATGCCTGTGTGATGGGATTGTAAATTAGCCTGAATGTGCTATTGAATGGACCCCACAATGAGAGTCTGCTAGAAAACAACTGCTTTGTTTAAGGCCCGCTTACTCTCAATCCTTTTCTCTTTCCCTGACCTCCCCTCCTCTCCCATAAAGGGACTATCTGAGATCCTGGAAAGTTCTATTGAATTTACCGAGGCAGTGTGGCTATAACGTTTAGACATAGTTCATAATTTTGACTGGGAAGGCTCTTCTGGAGACGAAGCCCATATCCGGTGTCTCCTGAGTGGATGATGATGGGGGCGGGGAGAGAGACTTGAACAGGGAGTGAGGTGGGAGTAGGTGGTGAAAATACTGTGTCTGAGTGGGAGGCCCTGTATATGCCAGAGACTCCATTAAGCAAAGGTTACATTTAGACATAAGAATGGTAACAGAGCTCATGCATTATCTCAGTGCTCCTAAAATGAAAATGTATAGCACAAACAAAAGACCTGGAGCTTTGTGAAGAGATGAGGGAAGAGGTGTTTTGGGGGTGGGGGTGGGGCTTTGAGAGAACCACAGAACTGAGGGGGCTTTTAAACAAATGTATGCCGCAGAAAATCCTTTCTTCCCTCCAGTCATTGTTCTATTGTCTTTCAAAGGCCATTAAAATGAACAGCAGGTTGTGATGAAAATTTCATTAAGCTCTAGTTAAATCATTATGAGGGTGCCATATTCAGGCTTCAGCTCCTTTCCTCCTGGTGGAAACAACAAAACAACACAAAAACTGGATAGAAAATGAGGTAGATTTTATCTCACCTTCACCTCTCTATCCTATTTTTTAAAAATTAACAAATAAAGAATCAAAGTTGGGAAAGTGTGAGAGAAATGGAAAATTTTTACAAAAGGAGAGTGAGTGTGTTGCTTCACCTCCTTAAGAACAACCACCCAAAAAGTGGTTAAAAGGGTTTTTTTTTGTTAGTAATTGTAAGATGGGTTCCTTGCCTTTCGCCAAAAGAATGTTCATTTCTTTCGAAAAAGTGGCAAGTTAAAAATTCACTCCTGTTTGTGGTGAAAGAAGCAAACCAGTTTTTACTTTCAAGAAGGAGTCTTAGAAAGGGGAAAGATGTATGGACATAAATTGTTTGCAATATATTTTCTGAAATTTACTTTCCTGATCCCCCAGGGTGATTCCTTAATTATTCAAACAGGCACATAAACACTCAAACTATTTCTCAATTAAAAACAAAAAACAAAAAACAAAAACAAAAAACCCAGCATCTGTTTAGAAATTCAGTCAATAAAACCCCAACTTGTTGTTTCAGGATCCTCCTTCGGTGTTACTACCAAAAATCCAAAATCTGACCCAAACATGAGCATCCTATGGGTCAGATAGATTTTTGTCCTCCTTAGTGCATGGGTGTACAGTTGTGAAGGCCTGAAAAAAAAACTGGAAAAATTCAGGAAAAAAACTGTTTTTTCCATTTTTTCCCTGAAGCGTTTTTGTTTTGTTTTTCCAAAAAATTGGAAAAATTTAAAAATGCCAAAGAATAAATGATTATGGAATGTTTTATTTTAGCATGATGAATAAAATATTTTAAGACAGGGTGTTCAAGAGAAAAACTTAAAACACATAGAAGAACAAACCTTGCTGAGGAGAAATCAGCATGGCTTCTGTAATGGTAGGTCTTGCCTGACAAACCTTTTAAATTTTTTTGAAAAGGTCAAGAGGCATGTGGAATTTTTGAACCAGTGGATACTGTCAATCTTTATTTTCAGAAGGCTTTTGACACAGTTCCTCACCAAAGGCTGCTGAGAAAATTGCACAGTCAGGGGATAAGAGGGCAGGTCCTCTTATGGATTGAGAACTGGTTGAGATCCAGGAAACAAAGAGTAGGTGTCAATGGGCAATTTTCACAATGGAGAGAGGTGAAAAGCGGTGTGCTGTCCTGGGACCAGTGCATTTCAAACTGTTCAGAAATGACCTGAACAGGTGGAGATAGGGATAAGCAGTGAGGTGGCCAAGTTTGCAGATGACACGAAACTTTTCTGTGTGGTAAAAACCAGAGAAGATTGTGAAGAGCTCCAGAAGGACCTCTTCAAACTGGGGGAATGGTCTGCAAATGACAAATGTGTTTCAATGTAGGAAAATGTAAAGTAATACATATTGCGGCAAAAAGTCAAAACTTTATCAACTCATGGGCTATCCATGACTTATCAGGAAAGAGATCTTGGTGTGCTGGTGGACAGTTCAATGAGGCTGTCTATCCAGTGCGTGGCAGCAGTGAAGAAGGCCAATTCCATGCCAGGGATTATCAAGAAGGGGGTTTAAAATAAAATAGCCAACATTATAATGCCATTGTACAAAACGATAGTAACGCCGTACCTAGAGTATTGTGTACAATTCTAGCCACCACATCTCAAAAAAAGACATAGTGGAGGCTACAGCATTTGGGGCTCTTTAGTCTGGAAAATAGTGCCTGAGTGGGGATGTTATTGAGACGTACAAAATAATGCAGGGAATGAGTAAAGTGGATACAGGGATGCTCTTCTCCCTCTCATAAATACCAGAACTAGGGGACATCCACTCAAACTGAAGGACGGGAGAGCGAGAACAGACAAAAGATTTTTTTTTTACCCAGCGTGTTGCCACCAAATGAGGTGATGGCATCTGGCCTGGATGCCTTCAAAAGGAGCATGGACAGATTCCTGGAGGAAACGTCCATCATAGGTTACAAACCATGATGGAGATGTGTAATCTCCAAGCTTAAAACCAGGGTACTTCAAGGGTCAGATGCAGGGGAGTGGTATCAGGAGACAGAAATCTAGTCTTGTGCATTCCCGATACATTTGGCGGGGCCACTGTGAGATACAGGAAGATGGAATAGAGGGGCCTTTGGCCTGATCCAGCATGGCTCTTCTTATGTTCTTATGTAAATATTTTCCAAATGACTTCCAAAAAAATATGTATAGTATCAGATTATTCTAATTTCTGTGCATTGAGGATAAGCAAGTCCCAGGTTACAAATTGACGTCCCCAATGCAAGAACAAGATGCATTTCTTCCTTTTGGAAGTGCTGCTATTGTCAGTCACAAGAAAAAAGGTGGGTATGTTTGGTTCTGTTCTGTCCTCTTCACTAGGTCTCAACGCAGTGGAAGAAAATACAGAGCAACAAATTTGCCAAGTTAAATTATATTTTTATGTTCCTAAAGTAACATAATGACTTTCAAGCAGTATTATGTTCTAGTGCAGACAAAACTGTGGTGTATATATATTTTCACAAAATTAGAAAAATAAATGCAGACAGGGATTACGATGGTTTCTGTTGACTAATCATTGGATCAAGGAGAAAGAAATCCCTATTCTTCCCTATTAACAGCTACTGAGAATAATTGGACACAGCGGGGTCTAAACTTGAGATATTCTGCCTGTGAAAGTTGTTTTCTGCCATTTGGCTTCCCTCTCATTCATCTGGTAATGTCATGACCCTTTGGTCATGTCATGAACCTTTCATTTCCAGCCTCCTTTATAATATTCTGCTTTACAAGGGTGTTGTGATGGGAAGCATGAGAAACAGTCTATATTAGACTGCCTCCCTTGCCTGATTATGCCTTGGGATGAGAAGGATATTCATTCGGTTTCTCGTTATGTCACTTTAGGTTGTGCTGACATCAAGAAATATCCTAGCGATTAATTTTCAGAATATTCTTGTCAGGTAAAAAGAGCACATTTCCCCCTCTAAATTGTGGCAAAATAACACAAAGCTATTTTGCCACAAAACTCTTCGGGGGGGGGGAAATGCCTCCATCAATAACAAGCCCAGAAGGACTGAGAGACTGGCCAAAAAGATGCAAACAACCCATCCGAGGATTCTTGTTTTACCTGACAAGGCAGAAACAATCACAGTTTTGTATCAGTTGCCATTTTTACATTATTGGCACACACAAAAATGTCCTTGCAAATTGCCTCTTGCTGAGAAAAATGTGGCTTGATGCTTTTGTGCACACAAAGCAGCGAACCAAGGATTTAAAGATGAAGAAAGCAAAGAGTTAGGGATAGTTAGCCAAATGTGAGTCACGTACTCATCATTGACTGTTAATTGCTTGAGAAGGAAGGATGACTAGATGTTGGTCAGACAAACAGAGAGTATGTGCAGCTTCATTCCCTCTCAACTGTAGGAATTTTTGCCAAGCATTGACCGCCAGTGCTCAGAATCTTAATACTTGCATTCCAAAGTTTTTGTTTTGTTTAGATTCATCTTACCGTCCAGGAACCCATACAATGATGGGTTTTAAAAGTATATAATAAAGGAAATAATACATTTGTATTCCATATGACCTCTTCAGGCTAGACAAATTCACATGCAGAGTGAAACAAATACTGCAGCAGTAACATGAGCTACTTATCAAAACAAACACCAAGTCATGTTAGCATGACGTATACAGGTAAAGCAGGCCCTTATAATTGGATTAAAGACAAACTGTGGCTCAATTGATCCTTTTAAAACATGAGTGTAATTCAGTGTTTCTTCCCAAAATGCAGTCTTGGTGTACACAATCGAACTCTGTTTTTTTGATGCAGTGGCCAATAGTAGCTTGGCTGAAATACAGTGGACCCTTGTATAACAAACAGTTTGTATAACATAAAATCTGTACAACATAAAAAATTCCAGAGATAGGGCAAATTTGCTTTACATAATCACCTATGGGGCAAATCCGTACAACATAAAAATGGGATTACTCCATTTTCAATGCATTCCTATGGGAAATTTGTATATAGGAAAATTTGCTTAACGTAATTTCATTTGGAACGAATTAATTCCTTTATATAAGGTACCACTGCATGTATTGAGGGGTGGACCTTCCATAAAGCAGGGCTCTCATTCATGAGCTGCAGACTATGTTTTGAGTTAGGGTTCATTCTCCAGCAAGCCATGTCAGCAACATTTCAAGCTCTTCATTTTGATGAGACCAGTGGCTCCCAACATTTTTTTTTTCACTTGGATAGTCCTTGACAGCCCCTTTCCGTAAATTGTACCCTTCAGCTGAGGGAGTTGGGGCTGGGGAGACTCTCCACCCTCTTGTCTTCTGTCCACTTTCTCATTTCCTCTAGAGGTTAAAATCAGTTAAAAAAAATACCCCATGCAGACTGCCATTGGTAGGAAAGGAGCAGGTGGCATAAACCTCCAGGTTAGTGGTGGAACCAGGATGCTGCCTTGAAACAAAAGCCAATTGGATGGGGCTCGCATGGTAGAGGTGGGGAAGGAAGGAAGAAGCTGAGGTGGCTTCTCAATGGGGTGTTGATTTCTGTGACCCTTCCCTGGGCAATTACTAAAAAGAAGGCTTTTGTCACTGTGACTGTAAGGGATGCTGCTTACCTTAATCATTATAAATCTATTTTAGGGATGCATTGACCAGATCATGCAGTGTTACGATAGGTGTACTATCTGCCTTCAGTAAGCAAAGGCACTTAATCTTGTTTGCATAACCAAGCTTTATCCCACCCAACGTTAGAATATATTTCTCTGTGATGCTGGTCAGACAGTTGAGACCCCCCCCCTCAACTAGTTTATAATGTAAAGTCAAGGGCATGACACTCTTTAATTATTCTGGGGTATATCCTCCAACATATCAGTAACTTAATACATAACTCAAGGTTGGTCTAATATGATACTTCTCCAACAACATCTGGAGAGTTACATTTTGACGTGTGTTGTTCAACTGTGGAGCTGACTAGAACTGAGGCATTTTAAAAGCCACCAGAAATACAGAAATGTATGGGAAACTAATCAGGTCTGGATTTTATATGAACTTTATTGAATTCTTAGTCTCTGATTATATGAGCAGGAAGGCACCTGCCTATCAAGATTCCTGATTCTCAGACTTGTGTGAGATCTGTGCAACACAGCCCTATGCACAAATGTTCGCATGGTCAGAAAAATTGCAGCAAACTTTTAGGGAGTGGGCACACCACTTGAGGGGGGGACCCTTGGGGGAAAATTGACAGTGAAATAAATGTTTTAGTGCACTTTGGTATTGAAACAAACAAACAAAAAATAACTCAGAACTTTTCAATGCATTTTGAGACAGTGGAATGTTATTCTTCCTCTGGATTGGAACAGAAATCTATTTTCTGCCCAGTCCATCTAGGATGGCTGCAGTGGTTTCCCCATGATCTTTGCCAGGCCCATCTCGAGATGCTGGGGGCTGAACCTGGAATCATCATATCCCTTGCCACTGAAATGGCATATTGGACCGCTAAATAACACCTCTATTGCAATGTAGGTCTACCTCAGAGTCTCAAGCAGTGGATAGGGTTAGCCACTTTCCCTGAATAGCAGCTGGTTTATTTGGTTGGGCTTCCTGTTTTGTTTCTGGTGTGTACCGTACTTCTTTTTCCAGCTTCTCATGAACACAACAGTAAAAAAGTTATCAGAATTAAAACGTCTAAACTTTTTCATTCAACAATAGCTTATAAGGCTTTCATTGGTCCTGTATATATTCTGCTTAGTTATTAGACCAGGCTATCTGTGCAGTAGAAAAAGAAAGGAGGCTCTGAACATAACCCTCTGTGGGCGCTTTTACACGACCTCTAAAATCCACTGGCAACTTAAATTCGGATCAGAGATCATGGGGTTTTGTTTTGTTTCCTGTGTTCCTACCCTTCCGCACTCCATTGCTCCTGTCTGTGGTGAGGGGAGGGAGAAAAAAAGGGAGAAAAGAATGCAGGCTCACCTTTGCTCACCTATGTCTGCCGTCAGCCCCGTAGGGATTCCTGTCTGTTAAAGGAGTTGGGGGGGGGCAACAAAACAAACAGAAGGCGGGGAGAGCCAGGCATCCACAGCTTTACAATCCCCATCACAAAATTTTTACCTCCAGAGACTAGGTACTTGTAAAATGCGCTGGGATGCACTTAGGTGGGCGTGGTCATACTTAATTTTTTTAAAAGTCTGCAGCTGGTGGGAAAACAATTTTAAGCTCCGCATCTGGGAGCCCCTTGCCTCAGATTTTAGGGGTTGTGTAAAAGCAGCCTGTGTCTTACAGAGCCTTACGGCACAGTGGTTAAACTGCTGTATTGCAGCCAAAACTCTCCTCACAACCTGGGTTCAGTTCCAGGTAGCTGGCTTGAGGTTCACTCAGCCTTCCATCCTTCTGAGGTTGGCAGATTGAGTACCCTGTTCTCTGGGGAGGCAATGTGCAGACTGCATGCTTAAACTGCAAACCGCCTAGAGCAGTGGTGGCGAACCTTTGGCACTCCAGATGTTTTGGACTACAACTCCCAGAATTCCAAGCCTGTGTTGCAAATGACAAAGGACTGTGGGAGTTGTGGTCCAAAACATCTGGAGTGCCGAAGGTTCACCACCACTGACCCAGAGAATGTGTTAAGTGGTAAGGAGTAGAGATGGGCACGTCTCAAAAAATGATTTTTTGTTTTTTGTTTCTCGTTTAGGGGTCCGTTTCAGTTCATTTTCGTTTTTCGGGGTTTTTTGCACATTTTTTGTTTTCATTTTCGTTACGAAACGAAACGAAAAACAAAAATGAAAACGAAAATTTTTCATTTCGTTTGCATTCTTTTCAATGCAACGTGTCTGCCGTAACGAAAACGAAAAACACAGCAAAATTTTTCGTTTCGTTTCCGTTGTCGTTTTGCTTCTGAAATTTTTTTGTTTTCGTTACGAAATGAAACGAAAAAAACAAAAATGAAAATGAAAATTTCGCTGAGTCGTGCCCATCTCTAGTAAGGAGCAGTATAGAAGCAGCATGCTTTTCTATCTCATTTTTGCTCTATATCCATTCCCCTATGCCCTCACTGTTGCTTAGGATAGCAAGTCACACCAGAATTGACCCATTGTATTGTGGGGATTTGTGAGTCAACTCCTTCATCATTACATTCTAAAGGGCCTAATCTAGTTGTGACTTACTGTAGCAGTTTCAGGCACAACTGAAGTTGGCCCAGTTTGAATCAACAGAACTTATGAAGGAATTGATTTATGAAATCCCGTCTGATTCAGTCAGCTCTTCTAGTATGATCTATTCCTGTAAACAACCTGATTTCAGGAACACTATTTCTGTTGGATGTTGTACTATAAAATTTAATTCGCAAAAGTTCTTATATCTGGTCCATGTGTATTAGAGAGAGAGAAACTCTAAATCATAAAGAACAGCATAGGATGTATCACTTTTCATTGAAAAATGAACCCAGAAATCCCCTAATACTGTCAAACTTTTTAATCACTAACTTGTGTTATGGAATCAAGAGGTCTACCTGTTCTATGAGCCATCGGTGTTCCAAAGGCGATCATTAATGGGCACAACAAGAGAAGACCCTTTGAAATTGCAGGCTCTTTTGCCTTCTGTTTTTTTTTAAAAGCACATCTGATGAGGTAGAGAAAAAGGGGAGGAAAATAAAGTGATCAGAACCTGAGGAGAAGCCTCAGGATACTCTAATTGGCTGAGATTTGTGCCTCGTTTGTTTGGTTCCTCACCACCCTCTTTGACAAGGTCTGCACTAAAGAGGCTTTGTAATGCTTTCTCTACTGAAGGGCAAAGAAGGGTACTTTACAGTGGAGGGCTTTCAAGTTGTGTCCCCCCCCCTCCCGTCCCCGCTGCTGGGAAGGATGCTTCCAGTGTGTCACGGCAACGTGTTTCTCTGTGCAATTTATCCTACGGAAAATGGGTGGTGGTGGTGGTGGTGGGATAAAAAAACACTGACAACAGGAAGCCACCATCTATTCTTGTAGAGCAAGGCGCCAGGTCACTTCTGAACACCTTTCTCAAAAGCACGGCCATATGGAGATGTGCAGGCATGCAAGTGATGATTAAAGAGGAGCAGGGGGCTGCGGGGAGGAAAGAAAAAAGGAAGTGGGACATGAAGCTATGTGAAAGAAAACCCTTAAATGCCGCGATGGTGGAACTCTTTGCGATCACGGATGTTGGTGTCATGATAAATGGCAGAGTAAGTTTGAAGCATTGCCAGCGCTTCTTACATCAAAGTGGTTTGCTCCTTTCTCACTCCCCACTCCCACCCCAACCACTTTCTAATAACTTAACACCAATCAGGAAAAGTTGTTTTTGGTTGTTGGCTTGTTTTCTCGCTCGCCCTCATCAGCGTTCCTTAGAGTCCTTTCCAAATCTTTCTTCCTTTACGTCCTCGAAGCTTGAGAGCTTTGTAGGTTTTGGTTTAGGGCTGATAAAAAGGAAATCTAAGATGTTGGTACGACATCTTAGGCAGCAGAAGAAATGAAAAGAGGAGGGTCAAGTGAGAGACTTTGTAGGAAAAATTTGCTTTCAATAGAAAAGATGCTGTTTTTCATGTGAAAGAATGAAAGCGGTATCTTACTCTTCATCTATCCATTATTTGGGCTGATGCAGAACCAAAGGAGTTTTGGCCCACTGATCATCTCTGTTTAGGCAATTAAGGAAGGAGAGCTACATAAGAATCAGATGTTATCATTGTACAACCAAATGCCCAAATCCTGTTGGATTGCAGAGGCTGCTGTGGCTGATGGACAGGCGCTGGATGCTAGGTATGCAGTAGGGCACACAGTTTGGCACATGTTTGACATGTGAATGACACTTTCTCAGTTAGTAGTAACTTTCAGGGATAGGTTATTCATTTTGGAAGCTACATGTTCTGAAACAACACGCAGGAGCCCAGATGGTATTCAGAAACTTCCAAAATGCAATCAGCCAATCCCTTACATTGCTCTGCACCCAGGCAGGGCTGAGCTCCAATGTGGTAGAATCTTCTGATGTCATTGTTCCTTCTCCCTGGTGCTGCCCAATCAGGAGCTGTGCAGGGAAATGCATCATCCCAACTCTCTGTTTGCATTTCGGAAGGTTCCAAACACCAGCTTGGCCCCCGTGTGATGTTTCAGAACCGGTAGCTTCCGGAAAAAAATAGCCCATCTCTAGTAACTTTCATTTTTCCTCTTGCACACCCAGAAATTTCCAATAAGCTTCTGGTGAGAGGAAACAGTCATATAAGCAATTTCTGACTGTAATTTCATTTCATCAGGACCCAGCTTCACTTACTTCAGTAATCACCATCTACAGTTTTTAGGAATACTTTTATGAAAAATATGCCTGAATTGCTGTTGGGGTATACCCAAAGCACAGAGAGAACTCCTAGTTCCCTGAGCTCCTTGCCTTCTGAAAATGCCGGCCATAGAAACTGGAGAAATACCAGGAAGAAAAACTTCCAGAACATGGCCAAAGAGCCCAAAAAACTCAAAAGAGCTATCAGATCCCGACTCTGAAAGCCTTCAGGAATACATATGGCTGAATTGTCCACTGGTTTAGGTATCTGGCTGTGAGCTAGAGGGTTGGAGTTCAATTACTGACAGTCCTGCAAGTAGAGGCAGCCTGCGTGGTCTTGGGCATGCTGCACAGTCCCAAAGATGCCCCCGAGGAATGGAATGGTCTACCACAGGCCTGCCCAAAGTCCGGCCCGGGGGCCAAATCCGGCCTGTTAGGCCATTCTGAGTGGC
Organism: Phrynocephalus versicolor; assembly: GCA_023846285.1. Classification (NCBI taxonomy): domain Eukaryota; kingdom Metazoa; phylum Chordata; class Lepidosauria; order Squamata; family Agamidae; genus Phrynocephalus; species Phrynocephalus versicolor. The sequence goes on along the minus strand of JAHTLZ010003526.1, from coordinate 4,787,200 downwards.
CCATGGCTGGCTGGCCTGCCCCTCCCTCCCCCTCCTTCACTCCATGCTTTTTTAAACAGGCACCCTGTGCTTCCTTTGGTCCCCACCTCCCTCCCTCCCTTGTTCCCCACCTTCCTTCCTTCCTCTCTTGGTTTCCACCTCCCTCCCTCCCTCCCTTGGTCCCCGCCTTCCTTCCTGCGGGTGGGATTGCAAGGGGTCAGAGGGTGGGGCTTATGGGTCAGTGGGTGGGGCTTGCAGTGGGGTGGCAGGGTCGGGGAGCAACCGGCCCCTGACACATTCTCAGCCACCAAATCTGGCCCTCCTTACAAAAAGCTTGGGAACCCCTGGTCTACCACCTCTGAGTAGAGATGGGCACGAAATGATTTTTTGTTTTGTTTTCATTACAGAACGAAACAAAAAATGAAGTGCCCTTAAAAAAAAAAGAAATGAAATGAAACAGAATCTCGGTGCTTGTCAAAATAAATAATAAAAATAAGCACTCAACAGCCCACAGGCCAGCTGGTTGGCGCAAGGCTGAAAAAGAAAAAATTACCTGTGACATGCCCCTTGCACACACTGGGTTTTCACTCGTTGCCACCACCAGATTAACTGGATACTTGTATGTATTTGAGAGAGAATCACACCAGGTTATATAGTTTTAAAACAAAACATGAAATGTTTATTAGTTTGCAATTAGATGATCAGAATTATGATAGCTTTAGCTGATGTTATGGTATTGCATACATGAATTCTTATAATAATGTGCTTCCTCTATAAACCAGATCCCTTTCAGTGGCAGGATCTCCCACCTGACCAACTGACAATCCAACGGACTCTCAGCTCCCTTAACTGAACTCCTCTCAGCTCTAACACAAACTGAACTCAACTGAACTGTCCATCACCCATTAGGTTCCCATATATAACATTCTTAACCATTCCCACCAGCTTGGTGATTGGCTATTCAAAACAGAGTCATGAATATTCATACTTGTTTAGCTCTTTTCGCCACAGTGCCAACCGGTCTGTGGGCCGGCTGGTCGGTGCTAGGCTAAAAAAGAAAAAAAGTGCTGACTGGCGGGGCTGGTCAGCTGCAAAAAACAACATAAAAGATAGAAAAAAATAAAAAATAAATCATTTTTTTTAAAAAAATCGTTTCATTTTAAACAAAACCAATAAAAATGAAATAAAAATGAAACGAAACACCATTTTGGCATTTTGTGCCCATTCTCTACTTCTGAGTATTCTCTACCTGGAAAATCCTAAAATTCAGAATTGACTTGACTGCACATGGTCATTTATTATTATTGTTATGAGAACTGCTAGGTAATCCTGTGGTAAGGCTGTGGAGCCAGAAGTTGAGAGTTCAATTCCCCACTGAGCCTCCTTGGCAGAGCTTAGACTTGATGATCCATATGGTCTGTTCCAGTTTTGTACTTCTGAGATTAATCAAAAAATATTTCTGTTTTGTAAGGAGAAAACTCTGTGGAGTAAATAAAGAAGGACATTGCTGACAGTCCCTGTTATTAGCAGATAACTGTTAAGATCAACTTTGGATCCCTTCCTTATTAACCAGCTAGTAAAGGCAAGTTAGGCCTAGTAAGGAGCATCTCTCACATTTTGGGTTCCAGGTTTAGAAACAGCTTCTTCAGTGTGGCTTCCAGAAGACTTCCTTGATATTTTTTCAGAAGCTATCACAGTGCTTATTTTTACAGCAAGTTGTTTGTCCATTTCTCTGCTGGGCATGGGATAAAAATTGATGGATGGCCAGTTTTGTGTTGGACATTACTGTTGCTAATTTGGTTGGTTTACCTGTTATTAACTTTATAGCTATCCATCTATTCTGATATAGGTCTTTTAGTTTGTGGCGCCATGGAGCCTAGATTATGCAGGTTGACATGGAGTGCAGAATGGAACAGGGTGAAGTTGACAATGAGGACATAATTTGTGCTCAAGAGTACATATTGCAGTCATTTTTGTTATCGCCCCATAAGGTTTTTTTTAACTTAGTGTTTGTATCAGAGAATATTTGTGAGACTCATTTCACACACTTGTGTAAGTGCATAAATTCAAAAATATGAAAGTGTCTGCCTTGGTGCACAGGATATTAGAAAAGTAGAAGGACTGTGTAGGTTTCTTGTGTCTTATAGAGCAATCATCCTGTCCCTTTGTACTCACTGAGTATGCATGGGTAGCTTCATAGAAGGAAAAGACACCAGAGACATTTTGCAGAAAATAGTGCAGTGCACAACCAGGTAGGTAGGTAGGAAGGAAGGGAGGGAGGGAGGGAGGGAGGATGGAAGGAAGGAAGGAAGGAAGGATGGTTCTTTGTGTCTTGCTCTCACACTGAAGATGAAAGTTCTTGTAGGCAACTTGAGAATCCTCAGCAGTCTTTATCACTCCAACACATCAGACTGTCTCAACAATAAACAAGACTTTGACTAGATTTTTTTCTCATTCCCAGCTGATATACAAAGATTTTCATTGGGAAACAAAAATGTATGAAGTGACTGTTTTCTGGATCTTCAGACCCTTAGTTTCTGTGCCACAGAAAGTATCTAGAGAACGTCTCTCCCCTCTCCTTAAAATGGCTATGTAGATGTGTTCTGTGCTGTTGATTCTTCCGCCTTTCAAGGCAAGTGAAATATTTAAGGAGTGGTTCTACTAATTCTACCCCCTTCCTCCAGTGAGCTTCCATGGCTGAGTGGGGAATGAAACTCTCATCTCCAGAGTCCTGGTGCATCAACCACTAGTTTTATTTATTTATTTATTTATTTATTTATTTATTTATTTATTTATTTATT
>JAHTLZ010003526.1:4761012-4773320 GCA_023846285.1 Phrynocephalus versicolor | reverse complement strand
AGATAGATAGATAGATAGATAGATAGATAGATAGATAGATAGATAGAACATTTCTAGTTCATTTCACTCATGGAAAGGAACCTCGTGCATTTTGCTAGAACACAAATTCTACTTTTATTAGTAGAATAAAAATAGAACTTTTTGTTCTAGCAAAAAACACCGGCATCCTTTTCATGAGTGAAATGAACTAGGAGAGTGAAACGTAATGTGTCTCTTGGATTATTTCTTTCCTCTCCCCCCAGTGAGCAGGGTGTTAGTGGACATCAAGCTGATTATCTTGGCCCTCCCTTGTAATATTGGGGACACTGCAGTCACCCCTTAAGACTTTCATGGCTGAGCTATGATTTGAACTTTGGACTGCCCAGCACTATCCACTTGGTGAGTTGTACAGTGATCAAAATAGCCGTTGTGTTTGAGGATGAGCCAGATACTCGTAGCTCTCATGGCAACACAATTTGTCTTGAAAAGAGTTGGTGTTGTACAGAGTGGTGTGAAAGTGCTTTGGCATTGATCTCCCTAGTTCCAGGGGGGCCTGCTTCTGATGTTCACGGGGCTGTACAGCTACTCTGGCACCCACCAAGGAGCTGCACCCCTGCTGCCACTGCCAAAGGTTGGGAGTACATCAACAGCAAAATGAAATGACATGAAATCCTGCCCCGTTGCTTTGAAATGAGACGTCTGTAGGAATTCTCTTCTTAGGGCGCTTTTACACGACCTCTAAAATCCAGTGTCAACTTAAATTCGGACCAGAGATCGTGGGGGGTTGTCGCTCTTCCTGTGTTCCCACCCCTCCGCACTCCATTGTTCTTATCTGCATGAGGGGAGGGAGAAAAAAAGGGAGAAAAAAAAATGCAGGCTCACCTCCGTCTGCCGGTCGAAGCTGCCCTTCCCACTTCATTCTAAAGTTAAAATCCAAAACCTGCCACTGGATTTAGAAGGGGAGGCAGCCGCATGAACAGGTAAGACGATGTGTTTGTGTCTCTGATCCTTGGAATGGTTGTTCCTTACCTCTGGACTAGTGTCATAAGCCAAGATTGCTGTAGCTGACATGGGGGTCATGGATCACCTTATATGTGTTGTAGAATTTGTTGAATCATTCCTTCCTTTAACTTTTGGCATATTAAAGTTAGCTTGTGTGTGTGTGTGTGTGTGTGTGTGTGTGTGTGTATCTATATCTATATCTATATCTATATCTATATCTATATATATATATAGATATAGATATATATATATGAAAACAGTTCCTTTAGGGCAGAAAGAAGCCTCAACTTTCTGAGAAGGGATACTGCCCCCCCCCAAATTAAAAATGCCTTTTTATGCTACTGGTGGTCTTGCAGATTACTGGCTATTATAAAAGGGGGGTTATGATTAAACAAAAATGGTAACCACAATTTTAACTGGTTACAAGGGATGCCAGACATGGATTGAGCTTGTGTGCCACCAGCCAAATGGTGATCAAAGGTGGGACCTGCAAGGCTTCAGTTACTCCAGGCATGTCCAAACTTTGGCCATCCTGACCACAACTCCCAGAATTCTAAGCCTGTATTGCCAGTGGCAAAGGACTGTGGGAGTTGTGGTCCAAAACATCTGGAGGGCCAAAGTTTGGACATGCCTGAGTTACACCATCCTAGGAAGTACCAGAAGAATGTGACAGGTTGATCGCTGAAGACAGGAGATGCTCCTTTACTGAAGGTTTCTAAGCAGAGGTTGGTCGTCTATAGGGATGTCTCTAACTTTTGATTTCTGGAATCAGTAGGCGCTGGATTATGTAACCCTTGAAGTTCATTTCAGTTCTGCAGTTCTGTGATTTCCGGGGGTTCTTCAAAGCACCGATGGTGGTGGTCCCACTTTTCCTTGCAACATACGGATACCTCTATAGTCACCTTGTACCAGGAGAGTCTGTCATATAGTAGCTTTCATCAGGCACACAGTTCCATGACAATCGTGTAGGCAGCACTGTTAAACAATTGCAGCAGGCTCTGGGAAACGAAGGCTGTTTGTATGCCTGACGCTCCTGAGGCACGGCACACTTAAGTGTGAGTGATTTCCCCTTCATATTTTATTTTTAAACAAGGATGAGGCAACAAGGATCTTTAAACAATTCCAGGTAGAGTTCCCTGCCAAGCCGGTTGCGTCTAATAAAGCTGCCAGTTCTCGAGCTTAATACCGAGTCTTAGTGAATTAATTCAAGGCTCATGGTGATCTAGGACATGACATATGCCAGGAGTAGGAACTAAAATTAGAAGCGGACTTTTGGCCGTGAGATCTGCTTCAGGCTACGTAGGGCAAACGGGAGGGGTGGAGGACTGGGGATGTCAGTTACAGACTTTAGGGCTGGTGAATGGGCCCAGCGTTCCTCCAAGCAGGAACAATTTCGGAAGCCTCAGATGCATGTTGACCTTTCTTTTGATACTGCACTGCCTCCTCAATGCTGCGGCAGTGTGATCTCTTTCCCAGATTTGCCAAGCAAACAAATCAGTTCTTTCCATCCTGAGAAGGCTGCTGTCCACCATGAAGAATTTTACACAAGTGTAAACTTGGCACTTTCCCCTCAACACAGAGGAGAAAGCAAAGCAAAGCAAAGTGTTCTGCTTATCTACCACCCCATACCACTTCAAGTAGTCTCTGGGCACTTCCCAGTTTTTAATTACAGTAATGCAGGCTACACATTGCCTCCCCGCCCCCACCCCAGCTAGCTGGGTACTCATTTTACTGACCTCAGAAGGATGGAAGGCTGAGTGAACCTTGATTCTGCTACTGGGGATTGACCTCCAGGTCATGAGCACAGTTTTACCCACAGTACAGGCATTTATCAACTGTGCCAGCAATTTCCAGATCCTGACCAGAGCACACACACAAAAAGTTACTTTTCTGGACTTCCAAAGTATCTAGTTAACCATGCTGACTGGAGGATTCTGGGAGATATAAACCATAACAGTACATTTTTGAAGCGTGCTTCCAATATATGGGAATTTTCAAAAGGGATCGTTTTATTCTGTTGGTTTACTTGCATTGTTTGATATTGCTGTTATTTGTGACTTTTTAATATATCTGTTTAATCTTTATTTTAAAGTATTGCAACTGTTTATTATTTAGCTCTTAATTTTGTTGAAAGTTAGTTTCAATACTGTAAGCTGCCTTGGATCCATAAGAAGAAAGGCAGAAAATAAATAAATAAATAAAAGGCCCACCTCATCTCCCTAATATTTAAGAACATAGAGCTCCCGTTCAGCTTTTAAGTGCTTCCATGTCAAACACAGGTCAAACACAATGCTGCATGAATTAGTTCGGCTGCTTGTCACCCCAGGAGATGGAGGATTGCAAATGAATTGGTCAAATATGTTTCTCGGTGTCTTGTGCTTTTTGAACGGTCTTTGTTGGTTCTGGACACGGGGGGTGGGGGAACGCGGGAACACCCAGCTTAGTGGTAAGACCCATGTTCAATTTTTGCTGGGTTCATGCTAGTGTCTCCAGGAGAAAATGATTTGGGGTTGCAGTGTTTGTTGCCTGAAACAATTTAGATTGGCATGCCTTAAATTTGTAAGTAATTCCAGAAACAGTCATCTAAAAAACAAAATAGACATGGGCACGACTTAGCGAAATTTTCATTTTCGTTTTCGTTTTTAAATTTCGTTACGCAACAAAAACGAAAATGAAAATTTTCCAAAAGAACAAAACGGAAACGGAAACGAAACGAAAAACTTTGCTGTGTTTTTCGTTTTCGTTGCGGCAAATACATTGAACTAAAAAGAATGCTAACGAAACAGAAATTTTTTGTTTTTGTTTTCATTTTTCATTTTCGTTACGAAACAAAACAAAAATGAAAAATTTGCAAAAAACCCAACGAAAACGAAAACGAACCAAAACAGACCCCTCAATGAAAAATGAAAAACGAAAAACCATTTTTTTGAGTCGTGCCCATCTCTAAAACAAAACAACAAAACCCAACTATGCCAAAGTCTGCCCCAGCCTTGTCTAAGGCACAACGGTCACACAATTCTGAGGTGTGAGATAGGATTTAAAGTTATTTTGTCAGTCTGTGCATGTTCACACATCATGGCATTGTGGGTTTACAGCGAGTAATGTTTGATTATCACTACACCATGTAACTTCCTTACATATGCAATGATACCTCTGCTAACAAATTTAATTGATTCCCAGGGGCCATTTGTTATCAGAAAAAATTGTTATCCAAAACACGGTTTCCCATAGAAATGAATGGGAAAACACTTAATCTGTTCTGGAGGTCCAAAAAAAAAAAAGCGCCCCCCCCAAGATGTCTTTATAAAGTGCTTCTCCCCATCTCACCTGGCCCCCACCTCTCCCCACCTCTGCTCTTTTCCCTCCTCTGTCCAGCTGGGTGCCAGGCCATGGCTGAAGCCATCCACCGCCAAAGCCACTTCCTCCCCCACCTTGCCCAGCTCCCAACTCTTTCCACCTCTGCTCCTCTTCCTCCTCCTTGACCTGCCGTTTGTTCGGCCATGGCTGAAGCTGCCTGCCACCAAAGCTGCTTCCTCCCCCACCTCCCCCAGCCCTCACCTCTCCCCACCTTTGCTCTTCTTTGTCCTCGTCCTGCTGGGTGCCTGATACAGCCAAAGCCGCCTCGACTCCTCCTCTTCGCTCACCTATACAACTCCAGATGCTTGAGGAAGACATCTAGAATTCTGAGAGACCCTTCGCATCCTGGCCACCAATTTTTTGAACTGTTGCCGTCTGGCAGGAGATATAGGACTCTTAGGTTAAGGACAAATAGACTAAAGAACAGTTTTTATCCCAGAGCGGTATCCAAGTTAAACGCAACAGTTTTAGCACCATCCTAATCAGTTTTTAAGTAGTGTTTTAAATTTTGTAAGCGATTTTAAGAGTTTTTAATATCTTGTATGGTGTTTTATGTGTCTTGTGTGTTTTGTATGGTTCCTTGTTTAGAGTGTGTTGTGGAACAGCACTCTAATTTCGTTGTGCATATCTTGCATATGCATAATGACAATAAAACTCTATTCTATTCTATTCTATTCTATTCTATTCTATTCTATTCTATTCACCTCCCCGGCCCCCACCTCTCCCTATCTCTGTTGTTCTTCATCCTTTGCCCCGCTGGGTGCCCACCTCTTCCGCTCCCTCCTCCTCTGTTGCCCACAGTTGCCTGCCAGCTGGGATGAGGAGGGCTCTGGCCCTATGGGAAAGCGCCCCTGGCTGTGGCTGTGGGAGGGTGTGGAGGAGAGGGGAGCTTCCCTCCTGTCCCATTCATCTGGAGGCAGCCCATAGGAAACATTCACTATCCGAAACAGACCCAGGAATTCCCATGCGTTATCCGAAAAAATCATTATCAGGGGCATTCGTTATCTGAGGTATTACTGTACCTTATCTTATCTTATCAAGGGTAAAAACTGTTCTAATAACCTGCATTTTTACTGTATAGAGGATTGTGGGAATGCTGGTGTTTAGTTGGAGACCATGCAAACAGGGAACGAGTTACTCCATAATTAGAGGATGCATTTGCATCAAACTTTGCCACCCCAAGGAGCGCAGCACCAAAGAATGCTGGAGATAATCTGGAGAAAGTGAAAGGAGGAACAACAAATGGACAGAGGAAGGCTTACAGCTTCATAGGTCACAACAGAAGCGAAGGAGAAGGATGTATTTCTAAAATGCAAACATGTAGGTACAAGTGTCATACAAGTTCCATTTAGGTTAGGATTAGTCCGAGTTCAGAAAAGATGGGTGAGCAAGACAATACCTGTTTAAAAGGCCTTAAAATAAGGTATGGTAAGAAATGGAATTCAGTTGTTATGTTTGTGACCTAGGAGGGGGAGTAGATTAAAAGCAGGCACGTTTTCTATTGAAGCAAGCCAAGTTACACCCACTTTTGGAGGACATCCGTGCCTAGGTCAGTAATAGCAAATCTTTTAAAGACCGAGTGCCCAAACTGTGATTCAAAATCCACTACATTTTCACAAAGTCTCAATACAGCAGTTTAACCTGAATAAATGTGGCTGTGAAGAGGTGATATTGGGTGCCCACTGAAAGAGCTCATGCCATAGATTCACCAACACTGGCCTAGTGTTATGGAAATGATTCCGTTGGTTTTATATAGCCCTGATGTCTGCTTCCACAAGAGATGGTCTAATCCTTTTGCAGTAAGAAAGAAGGAAAGAAAGAAAGGCAATGGTAATTTAATGTATTTGATTCCCAAGGTCTGACTCCGCAGCCTAGTTCAGTTTAAAAAGACAAGAGTGTAAATCTAGAGAATGTGCACTTAGAGTAAATCTTGTACGGATGGTGTACCCAAAAGGATATTTGCATGACCAGGGGGACTCCGAACACACACCTTCCTCTTTCCTGCCTTGAAAAAAGAAGAAGCTAAAAACCAATCCCAGGAGAGACAGTTAACTTATATTTCTACCTGCAGAGCTCAGATGAACCCTGCTCCATATGTGGGGAAAGGATAGAGGAGATAAAACCTATGTATGTACAAGTAAAACCCTAACGATTCCGTAGCATGACAGTACTAAAAAGATAAGGCAAACAAGGAAATCACACCTGTGAAAGAAAATTAAAGAAAGCTACCTCCAAAGAATGAACATTTGAACATGCGAAAATTTGGGAACGATACAACATTTTTCTTGTTATGAATTCTGCAAAATGCCTTGTCTTCTTGTGTTATTGGCAGTTATTATGGCTCCTTCTCTTCATGGGCAAGATGAAGATTCTTTGCGTAGGGATTATGAGTTTCATGTCCACCCTTTTTTCCCCACCATCTTGCTTTAGTATTATTACTGTGATTGTTCGTTAGTTTTTCTTTTTAATTGTAGATTCTGCTGTTGGTTGCTCATTATTTTTGTGTTCATTCTTTGGAACCGAATATTATTTCTTTGAACTCTGTACTGTGGAATTTTGTTAACTGCCTTGAGTTCCCATTTGGGAAAATCTGGCGGAATATAAATAAATAAATAAATAAATAAATAAATAAATAAATAAATAAATAAATATGAGCACATGATGATTTGCTGCTTTCTATCTTTACCTACAATACATTATGTAGATTTGTTGAGGTACAACTCTTGCAAAAAGCTATTTTGATTCAAAAAAGCAATACAATGCATTACATAGTTTCCTGTGCTAGCCCAAATTTCTCGGATCATAGAGGGCTGATTGGATTGATTGGACCATGGGATGCTCAACTGGAATGAAGATTTCTGTTCTACTTTTTCCTGTCTCTGCTAAATATTTATTAAATGTGTAATGTGGAAAAGCATTTATTTACAGGGACTAATTCTCTGATGTGGGCATTTCTGCTCTTGGAATAAAAATATAATTTTGTACATATACCACACAAATACAAGAAAATAATCTTGGGCAGCTCTGATGTGTATATGGGACTGGGAATATATGATATTTGGGCTAGATTTCCCCCTGAAAGCTGGCTCTAAACTCTTGTCAGTTCTTTTTCCTGCCCTGTGCTGCCTTTGATGACCATGGGGTCACACAGAAAGAAATATTGAACTCATCGCTGCTGAACAAAAGGAAGATTCTTGTTTTCTGTCAATAGCCTGAGACCTCATCAGAGAATAATTAACATCCAAAATAACAGGGTTCTCACTTCTAGTTTCAGCTCCAAAGATCAGCTTTATGTTCGGACAAATGTAAAATAAAATAAGTAGATGACAGGCTGTTATTTTGTTTCTTAAAACAATAAAGCAATAAAATCTACCAATTTCTTAATAAAGAGGAACAATTACGTAAACTTTTTAATTTCTTGGTAATAAGAAACAGATTTAGGAAGGCAGAAATCTCTCAATTTCTTGGTATGTAGAAACATAATGGGACGTATGTGCTGTACAGGACACAGGAGGAAGATCTGATGAGAAGCCTGTCAGAACATCTTATTGAGTTAGGGTGGCATCCATCAGTGGATGGGTAGGTGAGAGAAATCATAATTATGGATAGCATTGGTAGCTTAGAGCCTTGTGGTGCAGTGCCTGTACTGCAGCTAAAACTGTGCTCACGACCTGGGATTCAATCCCAGTTAGCCGGCTCAGGGTTGACCCATCCTTCCATCCTTCCGAGATTGGTAAAATGAGTACCCAGCTTGCTGGGGGGGGGGATATGTGTAGCTTGCATAGTGTATTTAAACTGTAAATCACCCAGAGACTAATTGAAGTGGTATGGGGCGGTATATAAGCAGAACACTTTGCTTTTTGCTTTATTGATATTATTTATTAATAAAGCTGTGCACAAGTCCTTCTGCCCTGATTTCAATCTGCTGCCCTTTTAGGGCTTCAGAATGTATCCACCGAGTCTGGAGTAGTTGGTGCCCTTTCCAATTTGGTTTCTGCTCCAGAGCTGAACAGATCCTGCAGGAAAATGCTAAGAAGAAGCAGCAGCTGAAGAGATCCATAGATTTGTAAAGTGAAGCCATCGACTTGCAACGGAAAACTTAAGTGGACATGTTTTGTTGGCTTTGCTCTAATATACGTGAAATTTGGTGACACAATCTGTCTGTCTGTCTGTCTTGTGTATGTTTGCCATGATATGGTAAGCCTGCAATCTTTTTTACGTCTGGCAGTGCTCTTCTGTCTCACATTGTAACCTGTACTTAGTGGAATTAAAAAGGTGAAGTTCTTACATATATGGAAATGTTGGTCGTAGGAAATCTTTGTAATCTATTAATAGTTACCGGTATTTGAATATCCTTGGAAAAGTTATTCCCCCGTCCGCACCCCCAATTACAACACTTAAAAACTTCTTTCTAGCCAGCAGGGGAGAGTATTCTGGAAGTTTTAGTCCCTTCTACAAATCTTTGCTGTTGTTTAGGGATGGAGAGAGAGAGAGAGAGAGAGAGAGAGATGCTACAACTCTCTGAAAAAGACAGGAGGAGAAAAAGAACATTTTCTTGCAATGGCTGGAGGGTAGAATTAAAATTGATGACAGAGATACTAAAATGTCTCTTAAGACACACAGAGAGATTTAGACATCACCAGGTGGTAGATCCTTTATACACACATACAAAATATTCCTCTAGTGCTCAACCGAGCAGTACGGAAGCTAGGAGGTTTTTTTTAAGTACCTAAGAATTTATGTCAGAGTGGAAAGCTTTGGCAGCCAGGCCCACCCTTGGTTGTCAACGCGAGCTCCAAAGCAGAGACAGATGGCTGCCAGTTTCCTTGTGTGCGTGGGAGAGAGGAACCTTCCACATGTGATTTTTAATTTAATTTTATTTTTTTAAAGCATTTGGTAGTAATTAGCTTGTTGTATAAATTAACATTAACTGATCCATTCTTCAGGCATTGTTTGTAATTATCTTCTTTGAGACTCTGAGTTGTGTAAAGATTTTTTTTAAAAAAAAATAATAATAATGGGGGAAACAAATGGCTGCTTATTTTATCCAAGGAGACAAATCTGTCATTAAGCAAAATTAAGCCACAATTATTGTTCGGAGCTTCGTTGACCAAGAACTTTGAAATAGCGGTTGCTTGGCTGTTGTTGTTGTTTTTTTAAACCCCAAAGAGTTAAACCAAGAATGAGGAACTTCTCAGAACTAGAGGCGGTTTTAAAATACAGATGACATTTTACTCTTTAGAACAAAATATTGATAGACAGAATTGGAGCAATATGTTTGTGAGGATTTGGAAGGTGCTGGTAGTTGTGTGGAGGTGTGACTACAGCCTGAAAATTGTGTCATGCTAGCACCCAACTGCTATCTTGAAGTATCCTTCTTTCTCTATTTTCTACCCTATAGTCTCCATGCCAATCCAAAAAGCACCATCAATCAATTCTAGAGCCTTCCAGAGCAGAGTCTGATGATGGTACATGATCTTGTTGAGAAAATGTTTTCTTTCCTGGTTCCCTTATCAAAAGCTCGTATTTCAGTAGGAAACACAGCATCCGATATTGACCTGGATCTGCAGATTCAAGCTCACGACTAATAACATTTTTGCTTACACCGAGAAACCTTCAATTTATTGTTGATTTTAATTTTTATGACATATTAAGTAGATCATGCCATGCCTCGTTCCATCTCACTTGGGGATGGATTTCAGCTTCCGTGAGTCATTGTAAGAATGACAACAACTGTTTTGCGGCATGTCTGAATGAGAGCAAAACCACAAGACATTCACCATGTTAAATACATACTTATGAATAGTTCTTGGGTCTCATAATGGAAGGGCACTCCTAACTCACCCAGCTGTAAATGCATGCCTGCAGCACGATCAGCAAATAATTCCCAGGGATCCCCGAGGCAATCAACATACGCTGATCAGCCACAACACTAAAACCATCTGCCTGATATCATGTATGTCCTGCTCGTGCTGCAGAAATAGCTCTGATGCAACAAGGTGTGGACTCCAGAAGACCTCTGAACTGTTGGATTCCGGAACACCACTATGTCCTGTGGTAACAGTAGATCCTTTAACTCAGGCATGTCCAAACTTCAGCCCTCCTGATGTTTTGGACCACAACTCCCAGAATTCTAAGCTTAGATTGTCAGTGACAAAGGACACTGGGAGTTGTGGTCCAAAACATCTGGAGGGCCAAAGTTTGGACATGCCTGCTTTTAATTCCTTCAAGTTGTGAGGTGGGACCTACATGTAGAGAGACAATGTTCTTCAGATTGTTGAGTTTGCCCATACAAGGTTAGCTGTTGCCCTCTGAAAGGGTGCTTGTGCTGGCTGAAGGTATCTAAAGTGTTCTAACTTAATCTCACATGCCACAACAAGCAGCGGAGACCGTGCTAGTGAAAAGTCTATCCCGATGTCTCATTTTAAGATGGGATTTCTGTGGCACATCCAACAGTCCGCCAAAAAGTTATATCCAAACAATGGATCTGTCTAGCACAGTAGTTCTCAAACTTTTTTTGCCGCGGCACCCTTGTCGGGCTAAAAAAAATGTTCTGGCATAGCTCCTCTTTAACTGATTTGAATACTTAGGAAAAGAAGAGAAAACAATGCGAATTTAATGCTTTGTTGTCTTTAATGCAATGAATGAAACTGTTTGGATGGAGTTTTCATTATTTCCACGGCATCCCTGGGATACACTTGCGGCACCCAGTTTGAGAACCACTGATCTAGCAGACCCCACCACCAAGTGGGATAAACGCTAATGAAAAAGAAGAATCCAATAGTTCATATTAAGTGTTCTGGGCCAGGAGTGAATCTGGGGGAGGCAGGAAGCCTAGTTTGTACCTAGGCAGTTAGTATAATATTTTAAAGAATAAATATTAATTAATGATATTACAGTAATTTTCCATAGATGTAGAAAGGTTTCAGTCATAGGTTGGCAACTGCTGAAGTTTGCTATAATATGACGAGAGCAATGGCTAAGATAGTAGGCACCTCCCCATATGTTATTGTAAGTCAGATTTAGAATATCTGGATAGGGTGACAGAGGGTCCCAGTTTCTTTTTATATGAGGTTATTTTGGCTACGTATGCATCAAAGTGCCCATAACTGAAAGTGCTACCACAGCTCATTGAGTTCAGAGCTCTGTATCAGGAGACTGATAGAGTAACCCCCCGCCATTTCGCGGTTCAGGCACTGCAGTCCCACTAAATCGCGGGATTGCAGTACCTACACCTTGGGACTGTGCGGGGCGCAGTGGGAGGAGATTGCATTGCCCTGCGCTGCCCCCGGGCCCCTCTGAGAAGCCCTGGAGCTGCGCAGGGTGGTGGTGGGGAATGATCGCATCGCCCTGTGCCACCCCCCGCGCTCCTCTGAGAAGCCTTGGAGCCATGCAGGCGGTGGCAGTGGGGAGCGATCACATCGCCCTGTGCCACCCCCGGTTCCCTCCCCAAAGCCTTGGAGCCATGTGGGGGTGTCGGGGGGGGGCGATTGCATCGCCCTGCGCTGCCCCTGCACTCCTCTGAGAAGCCTCGAAGCTGCACAGGGGGCATAGAGGGGCGATTGCATCACCCTGTGCCACCCCCACACCCCTTCAAGAAGCCTCGGAGCTGCACGGGGGGGGCGGGGAGTGATCACATCATCCCACGCCGCCCCCAGGCCCCACCTGACCCACTTTTGCATATTGCAAATTTTCAAGCATTGCGGGTCGGGTGGGTCCCTAACCCCCGCGATAGGCAGGGGGTCACTGTACATTACTGTGTGTGGAGGAGAAGAACCAGCCTGTGTGGACTTGGGTAAGCTACCTGGAAGGACACCACTTCTGAGAATTCTATACCTAGAAGATCCCAGAAAGGATTACCATAAATTGGAATTGACTTGACACTAGATGATGATGATGATGATGATGATGATGATGATGATGATGATGATGATGATGATGATGATGATGATGATGATGATGATGATGAT
>JAHTLZ010003526.1:4729670-4744620 GCA_023846285.1 Phrynocephalus versicolor | reverse complement strand
TGTGTGTGTGTGTGTGTGTGTGTGTGTGTGTGTGTGTGTGTGTGTGTACATCTTCACTTCATTTTTTTATATTTATATATTTATAAACATTTAATATACAAGCACAATGTAAGAAAATAACAACAAAAAGCCCACAAAACATATATCCTACTATATTAGTGCACCCATCTTTGGGACAAGTTGCTCCATTCAAAGTTTTGACTGTATGTCCCATAACTCTTCCAAAATAATGTTATTACTTATTCTGGTAGACTGCTTTTGTCTTTCAGTAATGCAAAGTTTAAAATGTCTTGTCATATTTGATAAACTTATTCTCTTTTAAAGTTTTATATCCCCCGTCAATCCATCTTTAAGACCAATTTCCCAGACCTCATAATACCATTCATTTAAATGAAAGATATATTGTGGTTAGAGATGGGCATGGAATGAATGCTTAGTTTGTTTCATTATTCGTTATTCATTTTGTTACCTAACGAAATGAATAACGAATCCCAGAGTGAATTTAGAACAAAACGAACCGAACCCCCCAAAATTGGTTTGATTCGGTTCATTAATGGCGGCGATGTCTCCTACCTGGTGCTGGAAGATCTTCGGTCTTCCTGGCTGCAGGGAAAAGCCGACCGGCCCATGCTACAGCTGTAGCGTGGGGCACATGTTTAGAAGTAAAACCATAAAAATTAAAATAAAAAATAAAATAAAATAAAGGAGTGCTGACTGGGCCCCAGGGGTAAAGGTAAAGGTCCCTGCCTGCACATGTGTGCTAGTTGTGTCTGACTGTAGGGGCAGTGCTTATCTCCATTTTCAAACTAAAGGGCCAGTGCTGTGCAAGTCCGTGGCCATGTGGCTGGCATGGCTGCACAGAAACACTGTCTACCTTCCCACTTTTTTTGGCAGTACCAATTTATCTACTTGCATTTACATGCTTTCGAACTGCTAGGTTGACAGGAGCTGGGGTTAACAGTGGGAGTCCACTCCACTGCGTGGCACTCAGGATTTAAACCACCAAGCTGCCGACTTTGCAGCCGATGTTTTCAGTACTCTAGTCCACTGAGCCATCACGCCAAAATTTGGCTCTTGTTGCCCTACTCATTATTAACTTTTATTTCTTCTCCCTTTTTTCTTTCCTTTCCTTTCCTTTTCCTTTCCTTTCCTTTCCTTCCTTCCTTCCTTCCTTCCACTTAAATATCTCTTAAAATTAATATAAGTACCAATTTGCCCTTTTCTCTAACTTCTAAACTTTTGATACTACCTCAAGCTCCCATCGCATATGGTAATAGGTACCTGCTTACTGTATACATTTCTAGGATACATTTGAATATTTAGAATTCATAATATGTAGTTTAACATGTTTTGAGTACCGTCTCCATATCAATCTGTAATAGTTTTATTTTATTCTGAAAAGCATGAACTTTATAATTATCCTTTTCCAGATAGAATTCCATGAGCTGGTACTTAATTCCTTAACCAATTTTCTCCCCCGCCCCCTTTAATGTTTTAAGAGCTTCTTGGTGATTATCTGCCTCAAACAAGTTAAGAGAGTTTTTAATGTTTAAAAACTTGATTACATTTAATTAAAAATTAAAATCTTATGTTTAATTATTCAACTGTATTTTAAATAGCAAATATTTTAATTGTATTTTAATGTTAAACTCACTATGTTTTTAATTCTGTTGTTTTAATATCATGAGCTGCCTTGGGCCCTCTTATCAGGAGAAAGATGGCCTAAAAATGAAATGAAACAAATAAAAGTAATAATAATAAACACCTTAAAAATCTTAGTCACCACCCTTTTCATTGGCTTATCATTTTCTTTCCCTTGAATTATAATGTCCTCAAACTTTTGTCAACACCCGGCATCTGCCATTTCACTTTTCCCATTCTTTCATCAAATGATCTAACTGAAGCACATGAATCTCTCTTATTTTTTTCACCTTCTAATGTTTCCTGTATGAGACCATAACTGGACTCATAGCCCTTCCATTTGTTGCCTCTTCATTTCGGCAATATAATTCAAGAAGAGAGCAGTGGGAGGGGACATTGTTTTGTTTTTCCCATTGTTAAGTCCTACAAATAACTAAGAGTTAGAAATCTTGCTGTATGCCCGGTTTTGCCTTCTTTCCAGGATATTACTGAGCAAAGCGGGGTGTGAAGTTCTGGTGAATTGAGGGGGCTTTCTCACAACTGTATCAGTGTAGGACAGGCATGTCCAAAGTCAGGCCCGGGGGCCAAATGTGGCCCATTTTCAAATTTTTAGTGGCCCGCAGCCTCTTCTCCCCACCAGTTCAGCCTGTCACACATCCCCACCAGCTGCCCCCTCCCCATACCAGATGGAGATGTCAGCTTGCAGTTTTATGGTTTGCGTGCCCTCCCTGCCTCTGTCCATCCCCCTAACCACCTGCCCAGCCTACCCTCCCCTGGCATCCTCCCCGCCACCATGTATGTCCTAGAGGCTTGTCCAAAGTCTGGCCTGGGGGCCAAATGGGCTGAATTGTCGGCCCCCACACATTTTCGCCTCACCAAATCTGGCCCTCCTTGCAAAAAGTTTGGACACCCCTGGTGTAGGATTTCCATCACGCTCACACTCTCCCACTGCAGTTGACATTGTGTGCATATGTGTTCGTACAGCATTTCCTTTCAGATCCCCCATGCCATTTGAATATAAGAGAGAGAAATGGTAATGCCTCATCTAAGCACTTTAAAAATATATTAATATTGCTACAAACTGTGGTGATGCATCAGGCGATTTTTATCTGAACTTCTATGTAGTTTTATCTTGCTTATTCCTGCCCATATCTAGGGTAAGCTTTGGATCTGAAAAATTTGATTTGTTGGATGTGTTCAAAGAAAGGAAAGAATGAAAGCAACCTCATGTTTTATTAGAACACCCACCCACCCCCCCCTCCCTGCATTCTTCTTGTAGACCCTGAAATTGAATGTGACATATTTGTAAATATGATTTTCTTTCTTGGGCTTTTGGAAAGCTGTTTGTCTCTGGTAGCTAAATTAACCTGTGATTTTTCGACAGAGGGTGAAAAATCTTCATAGCATGGAATCAATGTAAGTATACTTCAGAGCTCGGGGGTGAATGATTATTCCATTGTATTCATCCTTGAGAAGCCTTGCGGGTGCTACATGTCCTCCGCTTACCGAGACATGTGCCCTTACATTTATTTATTTATTTATTTATTTATTTATTTATTTATTTATTTTTAGGCTTATATACCGCCCGTCTTCCCGAAGGAACTCCGGGCGGTTTACAACAAACAATGTAACAAATAACAGTTAAAATAAACACAGAGTTAACCAAATAACAGAACAATAAAATCCAGAGTTGCAGATGGCAGGGCGGGGGGGGGGGGAGATACAACTTTAATTGAATCAACCAAATGCATCCCGGAAGAGGAGAGTTTTCAAAGCTTTCCGGAAGGCTGGCAGGGACTCTGCTAGGCGGACTTCTATTGGAAGATGATTCCACATGGTGGGGCCAGCCACAGAGAAGGCTCGGGTATGGGTGGATGTTCTCCAAGCCTCCTGGGCGTGGCCACACGCAGCATGTGCGCCCGCGACAACCTACTCAGGCGGGCCGATGTTGACCGCTGGTCGATCCGCTCTGTCAGGTAATCAGGTCCTAGGCCATGGAGGGTTTTGTAAATCAAAACCAGGACCTCCCTCACTCAGGGTGGCCACACCCAGGGAGGCATGGAAATCGCTCACGTGTAACCGCACCTTCTCTGTGGTGGGCCCCATGTTGCGGAATCGTCTCCCTAATGAGCTGTGCCTAGCACAGTCCCTGCCTGCCTTTAAAAAGGCCTTGAAAACCCACCTTTTTAAAGAGGCATACGGCAACCTTTTTATTTAATTGTATTTATATATTTTTGTCTGCCAACCGTGTCATCTTTTGTGGAGGGTATTGTCCCTCCTATTTTATTGGTACTTTCTCTTTTTGTATTTTCTGTTGTTTTGTTTTAAAGTGTAAACTGCCAGAGTTCCTTCCGGAAGATGGGTGGTATTAAAATATAATAAATAAATAAATAAATAAATAAATAAATAAATAAATAAATAAATAAATAAATAAATAAATAAATAAGAGCAAACTCTTGAGAAAAGCCCAACAACATTCACAGGTTTCTTTGTGTACAGAGTGGAAAAATTATATGACATTAATATTATTTTTCAAGATATTGAATGCAGGAGAAAATAATGATTATCCTCCAACGCTTAAGGCTAGCTTCACTCCCTGACATCTCCAATTAAAACAGTTTAGGGGAACAGATTGTCAGGTTATCTGTTGTTAGAGAGAAGATAATACAGTAGTTATTTACATGAACCCGCGGCCTGAGTGTTAAGCAGCTTTGCATGTTCATCCAATGCAGTAGAGATCAAGATGTGCCCTGAGTTGCATGCGGAATTGTGTAATTCCATGTTATTCAGATTCTTTTTTGGTGTGTTGGAGTGATCTATGTTGGGAAGGTTTTGTATGTTTTATTTTATTTTTGAAAACTAATTAGTCAAGCTATTCAAGGATTCAAAAGTAGTTAGTTATAGTTGTAAGCGTTTTAAAAAATTCTTAATTTTCTTTGTTCTCAAAAGTAGTGGAATAGATATCTCTAATCTTCATCCAGCTGTAAAAATGATGGAAAGTAGGCCAGGGTCTTTTGGTGTTCGTTGATGTGAATTCCATGTACCAACAAAACATGACTCTGAAGGACTCAAATGCCTTTTCAGACTGAACTAGAGTTTAAAAGCATAATGCTACCAGACATGGACCTATGGTAGAAAATGCAGTTTCCACCCATTTAACCATCATCACTTTTAATAACCTTGACTCAGCACACAAGAGGAGTGTAAGACAGTTACTTCATGTCCATTCTCGTCCCAGGGGAAGGTTCGTTGCATGCTGATGTCGGTCGCAGTCACGTGGTCTTCTTCCGGTTCACGCACAGGCATGATGGATGTTACCAGCGTAACTGTTACCACACATCCTCGTGCCGTGGTGAGATGTGAAATTCCATGCCTTTGTTCTCCATTTTGTTTTCGCCACCAACCTTCCGTTTTTCAATGTTTCGATTTTCCGAAGCCTTGCCTTCAGTGTGTTATGGAGCTAAATTTGAGGCATTTGTCTTTTAATCTCTCTGCACTGCATTACTGACTCCATAGGGAATGTACTGGCGAATGGCACTTCGCACTCCTGCCACTAGCTGGAGAATGGCACGTTGCATGACAAGCCCTATCTCACGGCCACTCGTCTCGTGATGAGCAGATTCCTGAGCACTCGTCTCGTGATGAGCAGAAGCGTGATGAGCAGATTCCTGAGGCCAGGGAAGGGAATCTCTCATCCCACTTAAATCGCAGTTCAGGGGGCATGGTTGGGACAAACTCCCCTCGTCCCGCAATGGACATGCGGTTTGATTACTTCGTACCAGTCCCAAGCGGGACCGCGAACAGCGATGAGATGGACATGAAGTATCAGCCTGTGTCTCTCTATAAGCTAGTAGTAGAACCCTGCGATAGTCTTCCTCTGGTCTTGAGGAGCACAGTCCTCAAGTAGCCAACTCAAGGTTGACTCTGCCTTTCATCCTTCTGAGGTTATTCAATTGATAACTCAGTTTGCTGGGTGGAGCGAAAGGTGTAGCCTGCATAATTAATTGTAAATCACCCAGAGTCTGCTTCAGGTGCTATTGGGCACTATACAAGTGGCACACCTTTGCTTTAGTAACATCACATCCCCCTAAATATAAATATAAATGTAACTGAAAAGTTACAGTTGCACCCAAAAAGTAGCAGTGGTCTTTGCCACTGACAAAATAATTGTAATTAAAAGTAATTCACTGCTGTCATCTAGTGACTTCCAAACTACGACAGCTGGATCCAGTAGACAAGACATTCAGAGCAGATGGGTAGGGGTCTTTTTGACAGCTAGTAGCTTAACATGCCACAATACACAACTGCCAAGATCAACTAACAGCCACTCTGAAACTCCGTGATAATAATCCATTTGTTTGCAGACAATAGGGTTGCTTTTCATGGAAGCCACTATATTCTGCTAGTAATTGTTCTAGTTTTCAGATGGATTGCTCAAGTATGAGAGAGAGAAGTAATGTTGTAGGTTTTTTTTTACCTAGTTTTCAGGTAATATCATTTCATTAATTGTTGTTTTAAGGTCACTGAATTGAGTGTATGTCAATTGCTACTCTTAGTTACAAGTGCATCCCTTTCAAGATCTCCTCCTTTCTGTGTCTCTCATGACAGAATGAAGTGTGAGCTCCCGGTGTGTGCTCACTTTATAAGATGCGGTGTGATGAGCATGATGTTCTAGGAGTCAGGAGACCTGGATTCAAACCTCTGTTTGATGTGCAAAATCACTGTCGTAGGAAGGGGGGATATTGAACCACTACTTAAATATCTCACTTAATAGCTGTTGTGAGTTTCTTGAGCTGTTTGGCTCTGTTCTGGACGTTTTTCTTCCTGATGTTTTGGCAGACTCTGTGGCCAGCATCTTCAGAGGGCAAGGAGCTCAGGAAAATCTGTTGTAAAGAATTTATGTTATATAAACTGTTTGTTATACAAGGGTCCATTGTACCTCCCTTCGATGTATGGATGCTGCCGCTTGGCTGCATGAGGGGTATAAATTTGCTGTTAGAGTAACTGAGTGAATGATACTGCACAACATAGAAATGTGACTGCTGTTCCTCCTCTCGGGTAAGAACCTTTCCTGTCTGTTTTGGACAGTCACTGTGTGTGGATTGCCCTTCCTTCCTTGTTGTTTCACAGTTATGGGAGTATTATTGCGCATGGATTAAAAGACAGGAAGCTTTTAGGCTTCCTGACAGTTGGCCAGAGCAGAGATTAGAGATAAAAGTTAATCCCATGAGGTAATAGCAGAAAAAAAAAAAAGAAAATTGGGGAGGGAGGGATTTTACAAAGACAGGTGATGAGCCAATAATGGTTTGTTTAAGTAAAGATGGTTCTCCTTTGGAGAGTGATTGGCTTAAGTTTGGTTTAAAGCCACCACAGGGTGGTTGCTTTCCAAATCCTTTAAAGGTTTTTATAACATCTAGCTGAGGTCTGAGGGAAGCAATGGGGAAAGGAACATGGCCGCCAATGGTGATGGAAATAAAGAAACAAAGCAAGGAGAACATTAAATCATTGCAGCTGTGAATAGAAGGCAATGGACGGTGAAAAGTGTGTTTGTAACGGCAGGATTGCCAGTCAGTTAACACCTTGAATCAGGATTGATTAAAACTGTTTCCTCAGCATGAACAAAAAGTATCAAAAGTGAGGCAGAGAGGAAAAGGGGGAAAGGGAGCGTGTTTCTTCTTTGTGGCCTCTGTGAACACACACGAGTGGACTAACTGCATGTGTGCAGTCCAGCTTGGAAGTTTCCAGAGCTTAGCTGAAGTGTTTTGGTGAGAGCTCCACCTGTTCCCAGGGTGTAGTCTGACCATTCTGATTCCATTCCTCTCCGTTTCTCTTCATCAACCACCTGAGAATCTCTGAGGAAATTGGGAGATCAGACTCTATAATATCCCCTGGACAGAGCAGTTTTTAACATTGGACTCTCTCAGTCAGCCGCTTGAGTCCATTCCAGTTACTTCAGAAAAACAACACAGGGTAACCACCTATGGCATTTGTACCAACATCCTTGTCAACACCACCACAACCAAATTGTGTATCCCTCATATGCACCATCTGGATCCTTCTAACCCTGTAGCAGCAGCAATAGATTGTCCCCGTTCACCGTCTGCATTCCCTCACCAATCCCTTGTCGTTCAGGCAGAAATCTTCACTCTACTTACCAAGGAGCCAAAGAGCTCTTCCTCATTACGGTGGGCTAGATTTCCTCCCAGTCATCATTCTCAAAACTGAGGGTAGCCAAGCCCTTACCTTAGAAATGTGAACTCATACATATTTATCAAGCATTTTCAAAATGATCACTACCCAGTCCATTTTCCACTTCCTTTGAAGAGAAGACATCTTGCAATGCTAACTCTTAAGAGTGCCCATTTTCACTTTGCTATTCACCTAACCTACAAGCATTTTCTCCAGTTCACGATTTGCTATCATGTCTGTCAGTGCCCTCCAGTCTTGCAAATCCGAGAACTCTTCCTTTTAACCATGTTAAAGATCAAACTATCCCAGAGAAGCAATAACCCATTACATTCTGGCCTCCTCGGATAAACGAGGTGGGGAAAGCTCTGTAATGATGATGAATGGAAGCAGCTGGCTGTCCCAATACCAGTCCCTCGGTCTATTGTGTAACTGGATTTGAAGTTAGAAAAGGGAGGGATCCCCCTGATCCAAGGTGGAATCCAATTCAGGGATTCGGAATGTATTTGATTTGACATGGGGCAATCCATACCTCATCCAGCACAATTTGTGAGCTGGATCCAAATCAGTTTGTAAACCTCCCAACACAAAATCCAGCATGTCTGTAACTTTTTTGATTTTCACTGAGATCTATAACAATTGAAGGCAGGTTAGACCCTAAGTGGGGTGGGGGTGGGGGGGTGAAGCTATCACATTTTAGACTGCAACTATCAGTGGTAGGTGGACTAGCCATAGTTAAAATTTGTTTGCCTTTTCCAGAAAAACAAATAAATGTGCAGTAATTTGTGCTCCCCTTGGTTGGATTTCTCTTCCAGACACAAAACAAACGTATAAATCCACTTCACTTCACCCCTCAACTGAATCTGCTTTGATCTGAACCTACTACTGTATAAATTAGTCCAGATCAAGATGACTGAGTTCAAAAAATTGGGGTTTGTCAGAATCAAGTTTGAAGCTCTAGAGACAGACTTCTAAGATTTTTTTCCTTCTCTCGTGGCCTTGCTTTGCCTGTGCACACACTTGGCATTTGTGTGAAGGGTAAGGAACTTGCAGCCTGTGGGTATGTCCTTGTGATTCTTCTCCTGATGGAAGAAGACAAGCCAGAGAGGTGGGAAGTTACAGTCCATTCCTTTGGATTAAAATGCCATCACTTTCTCTGGACAATGAAGGTCAAGCTGTTGGTTTTCCACGCCATGGAAATCTATGTTTGAAATATACTTAAATGCAGATACTATTCCAAGAGTCCTTCAGAATTTGTTACCTTTCCAATATTGTTGCTGTTTTAATTCTTAGAAGTTTCTTACTGTTCATAATAGTTATTTTTTTCTTACTTCCAAGTGTTATATGCAGCTACCTTGCCACACAGCACACACAGCCCTTGTAAAACAAGCCGGTAACAGTCGCACTGGAAGACAACTGAAAAAATATTTTTAAACTATTGTTGCAACATTAAGTGCTATTTCTGTTACTTTTTTGTGTACTTTCTATAACACAAAAAGGGCTGGTCTCAGTACTTCAGCAGGCTTGTGCCAAGTGGACTGTCATTTTGTATATTGTGATTTAGCTGTTGTGAAATGTTTGCTTTAGTTTGCTATCTCTCTCTCTCTCAAAAAAAAGAAGTCCAGTAGCCATGACTCAACTTCCAGATAAACTCACCTGGATGACTGAGAATCTTCACAGACAGTTTGCTTTAGAGATGGGCACGAAATGATAAAATGGTGGGGTTTTTTTGTTTTTTTTTTGTTTTTTTTTTGTTTCATTTTTCTTTTTTCATTTCATATGAAATGATTTTTTTTAAAAAAATGATTTTTTAAAAAAAATCATTCCGTTTTTCTATTTGTTTCATTTTTCATATTGTGTTTTATATGTTTTTATGTGTTTTATGTATTTAACTTTGTTTAGGTGTTTTAAAATCACATGTTTTTTGGATGTGTTGAGGGGAATGGTGCAGGGTTTTTAATTTTTTTTAGCCCCTGAAGCAATCGGCTGCTGCGGCCGTCATCGCTTGCTTAAAGGGCTAAAAAAAAGGTTTTAAAACTCTGCGCTTCCCCCCCACAAGCACCTGATTGGGGGAATTGAAAACGAAACAAAATGAACCAATATTTTTTGTTTTGTTTCATTTCAGTTTTTAAAAAATCACTTCATTTTTCATTTTGTTATGAAACGAAAGAAAAAAATGAAAAACAAAATGAAAAAATTAATTTTTTGCCCATCTCTAGTTTGCTTGTACACTGTTTAGTGCACCATTCTGGATTTCTTACAGCTGGGTTAGGAAAGAAAGAACTGGATTTTTTACAGTTGGGTTAGGAAAGAGAGAAAAAAACTATTTTGTATTTCCCCCCCAAAAAACGCACTGTAAATGTCTGCTCAGGAGGAAAACAATACAACATCAGTGCCAAAAGCAGTATGATAAGTGGTGCCTTTATGTAGTGATCATAAGGTTTTCTTTTTCTCATGACACTTTGTTCTATAATCTCAAAATCCCTTTAATCCTAAAGCAGCAGGACAGGAATCCATTCCAGGGGGACACAGAACATCCAGACCTGGTTTTCTTTAAGGGTGAGTAAGTAGACCAGGGAGATAGTGCTATAGAGCGTGTACCCAGATAAGAAAGCTCTTGTTTGGTGCTTAATCACCCAGTTGTTCCAAATTTTGTAAAGTGTGTTTTCCTAAGGGCTCTTTTCTGGTTCTCCAGTATGTCAGGAAGGAGACGCAAGACTTATTCCACAAAGAGACAAAGACATAGCCGACAACTTAGGTTGAATTTTCTTCCTGCTTGAGGCAAGGGTATGGTGTTTTAGGGGCTGGATGCTTTTTGACAATGATCTTGGCTTTTGCTATGGCAGGCCAGAGAGTGTCTTAAGAGCTCTATCTACTCCCCATTGACTCTGTGTAACAATGTGGGCTGCTTACCCAGAAATGCAGAACTATAAAATATGAGCTGGTGCCTGATACAACTGCAATACTTTCCATGGAAAAGAACATTATCAAAAGGGAGGAAGATCCCTAATCAATCTTAAAAATTTACCCCACCTTAGGAGCTTATAGGGCCCTCTTGAAGAAGTGGTTTGTCTTCTCTGGCTTAGGTGGTCCCTTTTTGTTTGTGCTTGGAAAGTAATTATTTTACAAGTAATTATTGCTGTTACTTGCTATAAAATATTGAAACATTGTTTCCTTGCTTATTGTACCCTTTAATACTTAAAAAAATTAAGTAAGATGCAACTTGGAAAGTTCCTGTCAAAATGTCTCCAAATTGCCCCTAAAATCGTGTAAAAATCACGTTTGAAGTAACTAGAACTAATTACATGCCCCAAAAGGGTAATTTTGATTTTGTTACATTACTTTCCGAATGTAACCTTATAAAGATAACTCTCCTTAAACTCAAAAGTAGCCCCCACACTCTGGTTTCTTGCATCCCTTTGTCTATTCACACTAGGTTTTCTACTCATGGTTGTGCACCCATTGACACTGTCCTGTAGAAAGAAAGCACATATGCTCAACATTTGGTTCCTTTTTGTGGTAGTGTGGCTGCCTTTGCATGCCTGAGTGAGAATTCCAAATATTTCTCATGTGATTCCTTCTGTCTTATCTCATAATTTTTCTGCATTGTTTTTCTCTTTGTAGTCTAGCTGGTGCCTGACACAAGGTAAACGGCACTAGCCTACTGACTAAATTGTTACAGAATCTCCAACTTCCTTGTGAATTAAAGATTCTCTGCTAATCTCCTTCCTTAACATGAGAAGAAGCTGTTGCAGTTTTATCAGTGCATGCTTTGTTTGTGCAGAAGCAATGATGGGAGCTTAATGATCTAAGAGGGGATGAGGAGTAATTTTGGCATGTGGCGCTTTACATACCCATTGTATAAATCCTCCCTGTGCTGATTACGCAGACTGGAGTTTACAGCGAATTTATTGAGCAACACGTAAGCTACATTCTTCCAATAAGTTGCCAGTTGCCTGAGATTTGTGGAACCATTACGTGCAAGAAAATTCTAGTCATGTGCTGAATTTCACGGGGATGAGAAAGGGGGTGGGGAGACAAGTCAGCAAGTATGTTACAGGTGTCCTGTGTGAATCCCCCCCCCCCGCAATCAGCTGCATTCTCAGTTTTAAAAAAGATTATGCAATATCTATGAAGGTGTTCTTGGGCATTTCTTCTTCCTTAATGGAGCATCATACCCAAAAATGTGGAGTCGAACCTTTCTAGTTCTGCAAGTCAGCCCCAGGAGGATCAGCGTAAACCATTTTGCTGCTAAAAGTGCACCGCCAAATGGTGCCTTTCTGTCCAGTGTTAAGGTATTCTGTACTCAAGGCCAATGCTTTCCAAACTTGGGTTCCCAGAGGTTCTTGTATTGCAACTCCCAAAAATCTTGGCCAGAATGGCTTGTGGTGAATACTTCTGGGAGTTTTAGTCGGTTACGTCACATCCGTTTTATCTCTGTAAGTGTTGCACTTCAGACTGGTAGAAAAAAAATCTTAGTTCTCATCCGTCACGCAACAGCTGAAATTTTTATTGACAGTGCCCCCAGAGCAGAATCAGAACGTGACAATACTGTACCTGGCGCTGGGTTGGGGTATTATCTTCTCACGGTTTGTTCCCGGTTCCTATTCCGAGACAAGGGACCGTGTGGTAACAACTGTCACACAACAATCAGTGTCCACCTAGTGGTCAGCGGCTGAAGCATCATTCGACATTAGTCTCCCTATGGGAAACACCATTCAGCGCAAATGTTTATTAAAGAAAGTACAGTGGTACCTTGTATAAATGAATTAATTGGTTCCAAATGAAATTATGTTAAGCAGATTTTCCTTTATACAAATTTCTCATAGGAATGCATTGAAAACAGAGTAATCCAATTTTTATATTTTACAAATTTGCCCCATAGGCGATTATGTTAAGCAAATTGCCCCTATCTCCGGAATTTTTTATGTTGTACAGATTTTATGTTATACAAACTATTTGTTATACGAGGGTCCACTGTACTGAAATTCTGTAGCATTGACGTGTAAATCCCGGAAGACGAGTAAATCGAAATATCAAAAAAGTTTTATTTGCGATATTTTAAAAAAGGAAAGAAAGCAAGACAAATTCAGAATTTGTCACAGAACAAGACTGTGAAGTTACACTTGTCACGAGACAAGTTATCACGACCATGAGAAAACGGAAACAGGGACTAAATATGGACAAAACCACGTGATCGCGACCAGCGCTGTCATGGTACAAAACTAGTCGCAGAACAAAGAAGGCCGTGAAGTAACCGTCTTAATCCCAAGACCATCTGGGGACCCAAGGGTGGGGACCATGGGTCTAGGCCAATCAAACTATTCAGACACCTGATATAGAAATTTCTACATCACTGTCTCACTTCTCCATCTTTCTAGCAGTAAGTTATACTGTATTTCTAACACTTCCTCACTTGGCCTGATGGTAGAACAAACAATGTTTATATAGGAATAAAATATTTCTAGGCCAAGTGGGAATATTTGTGTCGCCATCTTTGACATGCAATGTACCAAGCATACCAAGTCATCTGAATCCCACATGGCCCTAATTTGAACAATCCTTCCCACCCAACCTCTAAATGCCATCAAAACAATGTTCAAATTGTGCAGGTGTCTCTCTTTAATCCATTACACATTTATAGCCCTATAAAAGTGTTACACTATCCTAAATATTCCTAGAGGGATTGCAGTCTCCCTAGCATGTTGCACCAGCACTCCATGATGACTCATAGTGTGTAAC
The DNA here is from genome assembly GCA_023846285.1 of Phrynocephalus versicolor. Classification (NCBI taxonomy): domain Eukaryota; kingdom Metazoa; phylum Chordata; class Lepidosauria; order Squamata; family Agamidae; genus Phrynocephalus; species Phrynocephalus versicolor. The sequence continues at coordinate 4,731,051 of JAHTLZ010003526.1, read as the reverse complement.
AGATAAGTCTCTCTCTTTTTGGTCTTATTATTGCAGTAGGCTGACTTTAAAAAAAAATTCCATATGGGATGGAACGCTTAATATCACAGTTATCTTGACTGGTTTTGACCAACCTGAAATCTACCTGTTTATACAATTTAGCGTAGCCCCGAAACAGAAGTCTAAAATGGCCTCAGAGATTTCCTTCAATGTGTATTTTGGGTACGAAGGTGAATGTAAGTTGACAGCTTTGTTCGACTCTCCAAACTTCATTTTACGTCTTAGAGGAGTTCATATAGTCCCCTGTGTTCTTGCTGGCAACACGTTCCACATTGCCACAAGAAAGAATGTGTGTGTGTGTGTGTGTGTGTGAGAGAGAGAGAGAGGGGGGGGGGAGAGAGAGAGAAACAGAGACAGAGACAGAGAGAAAGAGAAAGAGAAATACAGAGAGAGAGAGAGAGAGAGAGAGGAGCTACTAAGAAATGCTACAGCCAAGAGTATGGTTGCTGAATAGCATCATTTAGGCACTGACTGTGACATTGTATTAACCTTCTTTAATGGATGTATGTAATAAAATGACATGTAAATGGAGCGCAAGGGGAGATATGACACTATATCTGGAAAAGGATAAAACAGCCAGTTGAATACTGGGCTATTATAGCAGTTTGCAAACCTTGGATAAACTCAGTCAGCGGTTGTATAATTGGTTATTCAATCCCGACCCTTGTTCACAGCTCAAAGCCAGGAACACTGAGACCTGTTGCCAATTTGAGTGAATGCGGTGACTGTGCTCAGCCGGGGCCTAACTCTGGAGCCAGGCCTTTTCCTGTGGGCTGGTTTCCACCATGTCTGGGACTGGCGGAGTGACAGTAGCTCTTTTGTTGTGAAAGCCTGGCTGGTACTCCCCTCCTTTGCAAAATGTCTAACAGCTACACAAATATAAGAAAGTAGAAGTGTGTGTGTGTGGGAGGTGGAGAGAGAAAGTGTGTGTGTGTGGTGGTGGGAGGAGAATCTTAGTGTAGCTTTTTTTCTTACACTGTGGAGGTATTGAGAAGAAGGTAGTGGTCCAGGGAGAAAGGAGAGCAGGACACAATACGAAAAGTTGCAGCGAATGATAAGGGAAAGCGCCATGATGTCCCAGAATGCAGGGGAAGCAAGGAGGGGGCGGTGGAGTGAAAACACAGATTGTTCTCCCAGACTAAAGCCATTGTTTTAGCTCTTCCTCTTTCTCAAATCTCAGCGCAGTGAATGGATTCTATCGAAATGAGTGATGAATGGCTTCTAATTTATGCATTTGGTGGCTGTTGTCTCTCAGGGCCAACTCTCTCTCTCTCTCTCTCTCTCTCTCTCTCTCTCACACACACACACACACACACACACACACACACACACACACACACAC
>JAHTLZ010003526.1:4709159-4719363 GCA_023846285.1 Phrynocephalus versicolor | reverse complement strand
TTTATTTATTTATTTATTTATTTATTTATTTATTTATTTATTTATTTTGGATTTATATACCACCAAGTTTAATTCAAAAACAACTCCAAGTAGTGTACAAGTAAAGTTAAAACAATAAAATAAAAACATTTTTCATATATTAGGTAAACATAATAAAGACATAGAACAAATAAATCATAAAAGGGAGTCAGGGAGGTGGGAAGCAACACGCAGCCCTGCCAAAGCCTCACGGGTAGAGCCAGGTCTTCAAAGACTTCTTAAACATTGCCACAGATGGAGCCAAATGGATGTCAACTGGCCATTGGTTTCAAAGAGCAAGGGCGGTCACTGAGAAAGCTCAGTTTCTCCTAACAGTTTTTTTTTGGGGGGGGGGGCTTCCCTGTGGCTGACCACCCTAAGTGCTAATGCTAAAGAAGATCTAGTTGGACGGGCATTCATTAATCTAAGGAACAGATGCTCCATCATATATTCAGGTCCTAAGCTATGGAGGGTTTTATAAGTTAGAACTATTACCTTGAACCTGATCCGGGACATAACAGGTAGCGTTTCCAAATTTTGGAATTTGTTTGCTCATCCAGTAAACCAAGAGTTGCTTAGTAAAGAGTTGAGAGAGCCATTCTTTTATGTTTTCCCCCCTGAAACATTGAGTCCTGCTGCTAATGAGAACATTATAGACTTTTAAGAGCCAAGAACCTCAAACTCTCCATCTGGTTGGCGCCGGTGGTGGGTTCTCTCTTTTACTTTGTCTCTCTTCCTCTCGCATTCTTTCTGTCCTATCTGACAAAGAAATTCATTCATTTCTCAGCATATGAACTGAGTAAGAGCCTTTATTCATCCTGAGACTCAAGTATTTGAACACATTAGGAAGAACTTCCTGGTGATAACAGCGGTTTGATGATGAAATGGATTCCTTCAGAAAGCATTGGACTCAGTTGCATTTGAACACTTGAACAATATATTTATTTATTTTATTTTATTTTGAATTCAAAATACAAATACAAATAAGATAAAGTACTTTTGATGCCCTAAGTACATCCGATCTCGCCTGTTTTCGGAAGCTAAGCAGGGTCGGCCCTGGTTAGTACTTGGATGGGAGACCAGCAGGGAATACCAGGTGCTATAGGTGCCTGGAGTAGGAACTGGCAAACCACTCCAGTATTCCTGCCAAGAAAACTCCATGGACGTGGAGTCACGAAGGGTCGGTCACAACTGTAACGACACAACACACACACACTTTTTCACTCAGAGGATCACTGGTCTGTGAAACTCCCTGCCAGAAGAGTGATGGTAGCTGTCAGCCTTGACAGATTTAAGAAAGGATTAGACAAATTCATGGAGAACAAGGGTATCACATTATATACCCCGTGGCACAGTGGTTAAATGCCTCTACTGCAGGTAAAACTGTGCTCTTGACCTGGGGTTCAATCTCAGGTAGCAAGCTCATGGTTGACTAAGTGTTCTATCCTTCTGAGGTCAGTAAAATGAATCCCCAGCTGGGGGGGGGGAGGTGTAGCCTGCATACTGTAATTAAAACTGTAAACTGCCCAGAGACTCCTTGAAGTTGTATGGCGCGGTATAGAACCAGAACACTTTGCTTTGCTTTAAGGACAACCTCCGGGTTGGAGAGGTAGGCAGGTTATCTCTAAATTCCATTTGAGGGGAATCATAAGCAGGTGAAGATATCTGCTTGAGAATACCTTGAAGCAAATGGTGAGCCACTGTGTAAGACAGAATGCTGGACTGGATGGGCTGTGGCCTGTTCCAGCAAGGCTGTTCTTATGTGCTTATGTTCTTATGAATATTTTTACCCCACCTTTCTCCTTGGAAAAGGACCCAAGGTGGGCATCTCTCGGATATATTTTAACTCTAGATGACCTGCTTTGGCAGGAAGCTGGACTTGATGACCTTGAGGTCCCTTCTACTTCTTCATGTGCCATGTCCTCTTAGAACCTTGGTGATCAGTAGCATGATCTGGTTTTTATCCAGAGGTATTTTAAATAGAGAAGCTGTGCTCACTGTGAACCACTGGCTTAAATTCCTAAACCAGAAAGTTCTACACCCCAGGCCACATATTCCATTTATTTTTCTTTGAAGGATAACCTGCAACAGATGGTATTTGTTATTATGCATTTCGTGACCAAAATATTGCAATTTTCTTCTCTTTATGGTATTGAGAATTTCAAGCTTTTTATTCATATGCTGTAATACGGCCACATTAGGGACTCTGGCTGTCCAAAGTATCTTCAGAATTCGTCTTTGCAGGTCCCTTCCAGCTGCAAAATTTCATGATTCTAGCGTTGCAAACCTTTGCAGTGCAAAGGATCTCTTGGTTAACGTACTGAGGGTGCAGTGGGATGTATGCAGTGACGCAAGTCAGATTACACCAGGAAGGCTTATTTTAATAAGTGCTGGTGGCTCAGCGGACTAAGGCTCCGAAAACTGTCAGCAACAAAGTCGGCAGCTTGGTCGTTTGAATCCCAGGTGCCACACAGCAGAGCGAGCTCCCATTGTTAATCCCAGCTCCTGCCAACCGAACAGTTCGAAAGCATGTCAATGCAAGTAGATAAACAGGTACCACCGTAAAAAGCAGGAAGCTAAAACAGTGTTTCCTTGCAGCCATGCCGGCTATGTGGCCATGGATGTACACAACACTGGCTCTTCAGCTTGAATACAGAGATGAGCACTGCCCCTGGAGTCGGACACAATTAGCACACATATGTGGGGAAAACCTTTACCTTTACCTATCTTTCTTAAAGTGAACCATCCATTTTCGAAGGAGTAGAAGAATTGAAGCCCTTGAGCTGGACTATAAAGGCTCCATGTAGGCATGGCTCAGAGCCAGGCTGGAGCACCTTTTCCCATACGTCATGTTGACAGCCAGGAAACAGATTGGGCCAAGACCTCTCTGCAAGCAGTCCAGATTGTGATTCTCGTTTCCTCTGTGATCACACTTGGAGTTAGAAGAGGAGCTACCTAGGCAACTACAGATGGAGTAACTCCCTTCTCAAATACAGCGCTATCTTTGGAAAATGCCTTATTTCCCCCCTCCCTCCTCCCTTCTTTTTCTCCCCTCTCCCAATTCTCTTCCTCTCCAACCCACTTGGTTCTTTCTTTACTTGCCATGTACCTAGCTCCCTCCCTCCCTCCCTCTCTGCTGACATCATAAATTATCCAGATCTAAATGGACAATATTCATTAGCCAGGCACTTTACAGAAAGAGCTTGTTCAGGAGAGGTGTGTTCACTCTTCCCCCTCCTTTTCTTCTTCTTCTTTTTCCTTTTTTATTTCAAAGTTAAAAAAATGCCCCTGGCTGTCACGGAATGACGGGAGGGTAGGCGGGCGGGCGCAGGCAGGTTAGAGGACAGTGCCGGAGAACTAATAAATAAAAATAATAGCGATTACCGTTGGCTGAGTGACCCAGGGAGAAGAGCTGTGCCCGGCCATTTGTTGTTTTCTCTCCACTTGTCAACAGCCAGTGGCTTAAAAGCCTTCCCCTTTGTTCGAGACCTAATAGCACCTGTTGGAATGATGGGAAGACAGCTGTCAAAGGGGGAAAGGGAGGGAGAGAAAAAGGATGGCTCGGGAGGAGGGGAGGGCAGGCATACACTATGGCAGGATAAGCCACTGATTAGTCAAAATAATAAAAGCCTCGGTGCCACAAATGCCTCTGTGGCAGATTTCCGATCTTGAGGTTGGCGGGGGGGGGGGAATTAGGAGGGTTGCCTTGCCCTCCATGCGTAGGTGCTTCCCACTCTTGCATTATTATTTTGTTGATTTCCCCATGAAATTCTGGCAAATATATATATATATATATAATCCCCTTAGACCTGCCAAGCTGGAATGGACCCCATGGATCACCGAGTCCAGCCCCTGTCAAGGAGGCACCAGTGGGGAATCTAACTCCCCATCCTTGAGGTTCTGCAGCCAGAGACTTGAACCACTGCACTATCCAGCAGAATGGTGTAGGGTGCCTCTCATTCTGGATGAAGGACGCTAACATCAATTTCCCCAGCCAGCCAGGAAGGATGGAGTTTACCTCCCTTATGAGGAAAGGCTAAAACATTTGGGGCTATCTAGTCAGGGGAAAAGGCACCTGAGGAGGGAAATATTTGAGATGTACAAAATTATGCAGGGCATGAGTAAAGTGAGTAGAGGGACACTCTTCTCCCTCTCACAAAATACCAGAACTAGGAGACATTCACTCAAATTGAGGGCTGGGAGAGTGAGAACAGACAAAAAGATTTTTTTTAACCCAGCATGTTGTTAGTCTCTGTTACTCCCTGCCACAGGATGTGGTGATGGCATCTGGCCGAGATGCCTTCAAAAGGGCACTGGACAGATCCTGGGAGGAAAAGTCCATCACAGGTGACAAACCATGATGGAGATGTGTAATCTCCAGGCTTAAAACCAGGGTACTTCAAGGACCATATGGAGGAGAGTGGTATCAGGAGACAGATATCTAGTCTCGTGTGCTCCCAGATGCATTTGGTGGGGCCACTGTGAGATAGAGAAAGCTGGACTAGATGGGCCTTTGGTCTGATCCAGCATGGCTCTTCTTATGTTATGATGAGCTGACACTGAGTCACCTCACTCACCTCACAAGAATGTTGTAGAATGGGTTGAAATGCTGACAGGGGAAGGGAACTATGAAGATGCCCTACAACAGGGCCAGCATGATTGGATAACTTCATGGGTGGTCAAGCTGTGCCCTCCCAATACCATTGGATGGCACCTCTCGTCAGCCCTAGCGAGCACTGCCAGTGTTGAGTAAGGCTAGAAGCTGCAGTCTAGCATTTTCACAGTTTGCCCATCCTACTCAGCCATGTGAGAGAGTTAGTTCTCATCCATACTCCACATCTGGCTAACCTCACCTGGAGATTTTTAAGCAAAGGCTGGATGGCCATTTGTCAGGAGTCCTGTGATGGGGTGTTCCTGCATGGCAGTGGGTTGGACTAGATGGCCCTTGAGGTCTCTTCCAGCATTATGATTCTATGATTCTATGATACCTTTGTTTGAAAGTTGCTGTGAAGAAGTTCATTTGAGTCAGGACTACCAGGTTGGGGGAAGGTTTTCATGAACCCTTCCTCCTGTTCTGTTCCTCCAATCCAGTGGTTCCAAACCTTGAGTAGTCTCCAGAAGTTTTTGGACAGGAATTCTGACCAGCACAGCTAGTGGTGGAGGCTTCTGAGCGTTCTAGTCCAAGAACATCTGGGGACCCAAAACTGGGGACACTGATTTATGCTAAACCTACTCCAGGGGGAAGGAGAAGAACAGCCGCCTTTCATCTTACTTTGTTCAAGGGTAGAGTATCATCTCCCACACCTGAGAACAACAGGCTGGATTCAGGGGCACTTAGAAGGTTGTGGCCCTCATTCAATGACTTGCCAATGCTCCTGTTCTGTCTGCCTCTGATACTTTGGAGAGATCTCTGAGTTCTCAGATACACTGAAGTTAAACACAAGAAACTCAGTAGACATTTATGATTCTCGTTTCACAGGGACTACAAATCAGCTTTGTAATTCATCTGTAGGAAGTTCAGACTAAAATCATACACAATTGGAGTCCCTAGCCTCTACTGACATAGTGGCTAGTTAGTAAGGAATAAATCTTACAAGTGTCCCCCCCCCCCCGATGGTCCAATTTATGTTTCATCCTTCCTGCACACACCATCTCAAATTCATTGAGGCAGGGGCATAGTTTTTGCGTATGAGGCTATGTTAGCTGACGTTCTGTTGCCATCATTCACTCATCCTTTCATTTATAGCCTATTTAAACATCAAATGGTGCTAAGGAACCCTTAGATGTGACGCAGAGAGGTTAAAAGGGAATGCCGTTCCTCTTTATGTGGGTTCACCAAGCAGTTCTGGTGTCTGCTTTTGAAATTATATAATCCTAACCAATAGTGCTATGATTGTGATTGTGATGACTGGTAGAGATTGTGCTAGTAGTCATCTACTATTTTTTGCTTTAAAAATTGTAATATGCTTTTGAGGAAACATTATCTGTAAAGCAGAGAACAGTGTACCTAGTGGGTAGAGTGACAGACCAGGGGTCAGGAGATAGGAGATTGAATCCATGCTTGACCATAGAAGCTCAAGGTGAGAGTGGTGGGACTGGTAAAACAACTCCTTAAATACGGTATCTCATTTACCTTGAAAGCTCTGTTAATAACTATTGTGTCCTGTCAAGTCAATTCTGACTGATGTTGACTCTTTTCTGGGTTTTCTAAGTAGAGAATACTCAGAAGGGGTTTGCCATTCCCTTCTTCTGGGAGTGCCAAGGCTATATAGGCTGGCTTTTTTGTAGGGGGCACAGTGGGGAATTGAACTCCCGACCTCTGGCTCCTGAGCCAGATACCTAAACTACTGAACTATAAGGTCCATTCATGTCGGTTCTGACTTGATGGCACACAAAATACAAAGATGTCTATACATGTTTATGAACAGAAGCAATTGCTAAACTGAATTTCAAGGATGGTCGTTGGAAGCTGGATTTTACAGAGGTAGACCATCGGTGTCTGTGAAGATTCTCATGCCTCCAGGTGAGGTTAGCCAGATGTGGAGTCATGACAACTGGATTTCTTTTCTTGTTATGTTGAAACATTTTGCTATTCATCCAAGTAGCCTCTTCAGTTTGAGGAGAGTTGGTAGGGGTGAAAGTTGGGGCTGCAGAGGTATGACTTTCCCACATTCTTGACCATTGTCCGCCTAATGAGCCTATTTAGAATCATAGAATCATAGCATTGGAAGAGACCTCAAGGGCCTTTCAGTCCAAATCCCTGCCATATAGGAACCCCCATCAAAGTACTCCCAACAGATGCCCATCCGGCTTCTGCTTAAAAACCTTCAAAGAAGGAGACTCCACCACCCTCCGTGGCAGCATATTCCACTGCCGAACAGCTCTAACTGTCATGAAGTTCTTCCTAATGTTCAAATGGGATCTTTTTTCCTGTAGTTTGAAAACATTGCTCCGAGTCCTAGTCTCTGAAGCCATGGGAAACAAACTTGTCCCCTCTTCGATATGGTATCCTTTCAAATACAGTGGTACCTTGTATAAAGGAATTAATTCGTTCCAAATGAAATTATGTTAAGCAAATTTTCCTTTATACAAATTCCCATAGGAATGCATTTAAAACGGAGTGATCCCATTTTATGTTGTACGGATTCTCCCCATAGGCGATTATGTTAAGCAAATTTCCCCTATCTCCAGAATTGTTTATGTTGTACACATTTTATGTTATACAAGCTGTTTGTTATACAAGGGTCCACTGTACTTAACAATGGCTATCATATCCCCTCTCAATCTTCTTTTTGTAAGGCTAAACATTCCCAGCTCGCTTAGATCAGGGTGAAGTGAAATTAATGTGGAGGATAAATCTGAGGTCTCCTACCAACCTTCCTCAGACTGAAGAAGCAACTTGGATGAGTAGCAACATGTCCAGTTGCCATGACTCAACATCTGGGTACACCACTGGTCCATCTGACTTTCCAGAGTCTGGGACAGAGATCTTTTGCCGTAGACATTCTGTAGAGCATGCCAGCATGTATCTAAGATGGGGCTACAGATAAGCCAAAGTTTAGGAAGCTCAGCTTTTTGCACTTCAGATCCCATAATCTCCTGACCATTGCAGTTGAAATAAATATTTTTTCCAAGCTCTGGGTCTTGTGTTTACATTTACAACCTTCAGTTCTTGGAATAACAAGAATTACTTCCTTTGATCACCCCCCCCCCAATCCCTTCCCATGTGTAACTAGAAACTTTGAACCTGGTAACGTCTGCCTGGTATAGATTTTTTGTTGTTGTTGCAGTGGTGGTGGTTGCTTTGAACCTATTGAGCGAAATGGTGGCCTCTGCCTGTTGACGGTCCCAAACTAGGTCACCGTTGCTTTAAATCGGCAAGTTACACAGAAGTCTTCTGTTGCTTTCCCAGAGCACACTAGGGCGAATATTTTATCTAGCTGCAGGGGAAAAGCTTTGTCACGGACTTTGCTGACAATAGACTTAGAAGTAAAATGGTCTGCTTTTGGTGCCTGGAGGTTCTGTAGTCTATTGTTAGTTCACAATGGATTTCTATTGCTGCATTGCTTTGCAAAGGTTTGTTAGCTTTTAATGACTGACAGTCTTCTACGGTAAATACCATGGCCTGTTTGCTTACTGCTCAAGGATTTTTTTAAAGGAACAGGAAAATAATCCAGGACAAGGAAGAATATAGCAATATTTATATGACCTGTTCAGTGTTCCTCGGTTTCTTTTTTAACCCTTGATGAAGTGTTCACTAGGCTAAATAAAATCTCACATGCATTTGTTCATGCAGTGACTTCACTTCTAGTCTTAGGTTTGGGGAGACGCTACCCTGTATGTTTCTTCCACCCTGTGGAGAATCAGAATTTGGCTCATAGAATCTCCCTGGTCACACTTGTCTTGCAAGCTCCAGGGAAGAAAGAGGAGGAGGGATATCCAGGAATGTCAGTTCAGTAGGACCCCGGTATCCGCTGGGGATTGATTCCAGGCCTTCCCGTGAATGATGAAATCTGTGGATAAGAGAGAACGCCTGCCCGACCACCCCAAACTGCTGTTTCCTGACAGTAGCTTGCTTTATGACTGCTGTTTTGAGATAGTAGCTTGCTTTATGGCTGCTGTTTGTGACAATAGCTTGCTGTACAGATGTTGTTTGTGGCAACAGCTTGCTTTGCAGCTTGCTTTGTGGCTGCTGAATTATTTAATTTTTTCCTCTGCCAACTGTGGATAACTGAATCAGTAGATACGGGGGTCCTAATGTAGACACGACCATGTTTATCTATGCCTGCTAATTTGCCCCCAAAGTGGGCAGCAGGGATGGAATCTCCTCCAAATTTCCTGTTTCCCCACCATGAGCATGGAGGAGCACCACAGGACCTTTCCCTACTCTGTCAGCTACACAAACGTCCTCTGAGATGACTGTAAATTGGCACATAGGACTTGCTCAGCCATGGTATCTCAGTTAAGGGATGCCTCATCAAGGGAGATTCATCTGGCTCCTTCATTACTAGACTTCTGTCTGTGCCAGTGGTTTTCGAGTTTGGGTCCCCATATGTTCTTTGACTATAACTCCCAGAAGTTTTCATCTCTAGCTCTGCTGGCCAAGATTTTTTGGGAAGCTGCAGTCTAAGATGATGTGAGGACTCAAGACTGGGAACTACTGATCTTCTGGGAGAAGAACTCTTTGATTCCAAGCTTGACTGGATTAGATTCTGCTGATTCATTCTGCTATGTGATACTTTGCCATGTTTTTCTTCTTTTAATGCCCATTACTGGTGTTAAGTAGATTAGTTAGGGTGCAGTCTGATGGTCCTTTGCCTTGCTCTTTGGTTTGCTCTGGGAATAAACTGGCTTGGTCCTTTTTCCGGCAGTCAGACATTTTAATTGCTGGAGCAAACCAGCTCATCACCAGAATGTTCCTACCCATAGCTTTCCGGGTCCGTGTCAGGGACTTTTGGCATTTTTGTGTTTCGTGTGATACTGGTAGGATCACACTGTTTTAGTTCATTTTCAGCACAAACAATCACTGGAATTGAACTAAAACGAGTGTCCATCTTTCATCTCTCAGATTCAATATACCCATATCATTAGTGAATCAAACAGACAGCTACTTAATGATATGGGGAAACTGGAAAATAAAATAGGGAAATTAAAATTTTCCTTCCTCTGCTCCTCTATGCAATGGAAGGAGGACACAGTTTAAAAAAGAAACTGATGTTCTGCATTACTTAGAGGAAAAAATAAATAAAATAGGCCCATGGGTATTTAAGGCAAAGAATATTGCCCTCTTTTTATGTGATTATTAGCTTCAAGGTATGTTAGACATTTCATATTATTACAGTTAACCTTGCTATAAAACATGTCTAGAAAATCAACTCTATTCAGAAGTCTTATGGCACCGTACAGACTACCACATTTTTGTTTAACAAAATTCTCTATGGTATGTAGCCTACTCTACTGCATTCAATTGGGGATTACAATCCATGAAAGCTTGAATGGAATGAAACTTGGAGGACATGATTATGATTTGCATTAAGGGGGCAGGATAGATAGATAGATAGATAGATAGATAGATAGATAGATAGATAGATAGATAGATAGATAGATAGATAGATAGATAGATAGATAGATAGATAGATGATAGATAGATAGATAGATAGATAGATAGATAGATAGATAGATAGAT
>JAHTLZ010003526.1:4691405-4702680 GCA_023846285.1 Phrynocephalus versicolor | reverse complement strand
TTATTTATTTATTTATTTATTTATTTATTTATTTATTTATTTATTTAAAACATTCGAAAAGAGAATTATCCTTTTTGGAGCTGGTCTTTTTATCTTAAACATGTGCTGAAACCTGTCAGGACCATTGTCTCTTGCTTCAGTAACTCAGTGACTATGCCCCTGAAACGGTTTAGGGCCAAGCTGGGGAGAAACGTGTTATCACAAATTAGAGGCAACAATGTTACTTGTGATATGTTACCTTTGGGAATAATGATATCATAAACACCTTAGTGCCTTCAACACAATTATTTTTGTGGAGGCAACTAATGTTTTCCTGTTGTTAAACATTGGTGAAGGCTATTTGGCTGGATTTTTATATCTATGTCCTACATTGTTGTTGTTGTTGTTGTTGTTGATGATGATGATGATGATGATGATTAATGAAGAGAAACAGTGAAATAGAATTGATGACATATCTGTTGGCTAAGCACATCCGATCTCGCCTGATTTCGGAAGCTAAGCAGGGTTGGCCCTGGTTAGTACTTGGATGGGAGACCACCAGAGAATGCCAGGTGCTGTAGGCGCCTGGAGTAGGAACTGGCAAGCCACTCCAGTATTCCTGCCAAGAAAACTCCATGGACATGGAGTCACGAAGAGTCGGTCACGACTGTAACAACACAACACGCACACACATTCCTTTGGTATTAATAAGCCATCAGCCTATCAAAGAGTAACTTGTTCTCTCTAGGTATATGAACTGGAATGAAATGTATGAGTCAGAGAGAGAAAAAATGAAATCAACCAGCATACTCACTTGCCCCAGGAACAACCTATTCCTATACAAAACTCTCTTCCCATCAGATCATGCAGTTCTTGTTTTGCTTTTTAACAATACCATTAAGACCTCAGCCAGGTCCAGCTCTACCATTAAGTAGAAGGAGGTGGTCACATCAGCCAGCATTGTTGAAGGAGGGGACAGGGCTGTGTGGGCTGCTTGACCTCTTCTTTCGCCTCTAAATCAACGGCTCCCAACCTTGGATCCCCAGATATTCTGAGACAAAAACTCACCCCTAGCAGTGGTGCCCAGGATTTTGGGGAGCTGTAGTCCTAGGACATCCGGGTTGCCCAAAGTTGGGAGCTGCTGCTCTAAATGAAGCTGCTGGTTTTAACGGCAGTGGGGAGCCTGCCTCCAAGACAAAAGAAAGTCAAATGCCCATGGTGGGCTCTTGTATGTGTAGCTGGGGATGAGCCAGGAGTGCAGGGATCATATCCTTTGCCTCCAGCCAGCAGTCTTTGGCCTTCCCTATGTCGCCAGCAGTGAAGGATTATTTCTGTGGCTATAGGAAGGAAGGACGCTGCCTAGATGCCCTAAGCATATCCGATCTCGCCTGATTTCGGAAGCTAAGCAGGGTCGGCCCTGGTTAGTACTTGGATGGGAGACCACCAGGGAATACCAGGTGCTGTAGGCGCCTGGAGTAGGAACTGGCAAGACACTCCAGTATTCCTGCCAAGAAAACTCCATGGATGTGGAGTCACGAAGAGTCAGTCACCACTGTAACGACACTCCCCCCACACACACACAGAGGAAGAAAGAAGGGGCGGAAGCTATCGATGTAGGAATTAGTATACTTGTGCTTCAGTTCATTATCCTGAATGTACTACCGCTACATGGGGAAGCACAAAAAAGACTATCCATTTTTGCATATAATTTCATATGCTGAGATTATTGCTTGAAGAAGTCACAGGTTGTCTTGGCCAGCATGTTCTGCAGGCCATAGTCCATATGAGTAACTTTCCAAAGTATAACAATATATTTTGCCCTCTGGGGCTATTTGTTTACTTCAATCACTATTGACGAACGTTGCAAACACAATTTCACAAAATGAACCTCTTCTTATTCACAGTTATATAACAGGCAACAGGAGAAATTATAACAAAAATGTGGCAGTTTGTGCATCCATGTCCAAGGCAACTGCACTTATGCAGAAGTTGCTTGTAGAAGTTGCAAAGTTCACGTGTCCTTTTGGATTGCAAAATCGAAACAAAACAAAAAAATCTGAGATAGCTTCCTCAACTGAGTATATAAGCAGCCAAGTATGCTGCTTATATACCACCCCATAGCACTCTGCAGAGTCCCTGCTGGCCTTCCGCAGAGCCTTGAAAACCTTTCTGTTCTGCGAGGCCTTTGGAGACCAAGTTTAGTTTAATATTTCCCCTCCCCTCTTCCCACCGCCATCTGCTCTTTGGTTAGCCCTACCCGTATGATTTTTTTATCGAGCTATATTAGTTTGATCAGGGTGCATTGTTTTAACTCATTGTTGTTTATGCCTGTTTTCATGTTATGTATATTTGCTGATTTGATCAGCTTTGTAAGCTGCCCAGAGTTCCTTAAGGAAGATGGGCGGGGTATAAATAAATAAATAAATAAATAAATAAATAAATAAATAAATAAATAAAGCACTCTATGGGTGGTTTACAAATAATTATAGAGGCTACACTCACCCTGCTTCCTCCAGTGAGTTACGTACTTATTTTACTGACCTCAGAAAGATGGAAGGCTGAGTGAACCTTGAGCCTGCTACCTGGAATTGAACCTCAGGATGTGAGCACAGCAGTTTAACAATGTCACCATGAGGCAAAGGCTTTAGCTATCTGAATTGGAACAGCAGCTCCTGATTCTTTAGCTCCCCCGTTCTTACTGATTCAAATCTCTTACTCACTGCCATACTCTTTCTTAGTCCCACCCCCTTTTGGCTGAAATGGTATTTCATTGGGGTTACACATTGGGGTGACAGGATAGTACGAAATGATCCAAAACAACTCTCCAGTGCACTTAAATCATTGTAAAGCATTGTTTTGATCTGACTGGTAAATTTATTGTTTTAGATCTAGGACAGTTCATTCAAATAAGCAAATATTTCATTTCAAAGAGCAATGCATTTCTGCGTGTAAAGCAGCTTGTGTCTTTTTGGTGGAGGTTCATGCAGAAAAGGATTTCAGAAGTACACACAGTGTGTGTACAGTTGTAAACAATTTTGAGATTATCTCATGAATCTGGGAAAAATTGCATTCATTTCTAGGCTTTCAGGGGAAAACTATGTCAAGGGCAGAGTAGATAATTTAAATAGTAGATAGACCAAGGCTTGGAAAAGTTACTATTTTGGACTAACTCCCAGATGTCCCCTGTGGGGGTTGGACTAGAAGACCAACCCTACAATGATTGGATGATGATGATGATGATGATGATGATGATGATGATGATGATGATGATGATGATGATGATGATGATGATGATGATGATGATGATGATAATGATGACGACGACGACTGAAGATGCATTTCCTCATTTTAATGATGAGTGTGTAAGCAATGACCTTAGTGCCTTGGCCGTTGGGATGATTGCTCATGACAAGCGGTTGGAAGGGGGAGAACAATGAAACCCAGGCTACGTGGAAATAAAAGCATCTAGCTTGGGTGAAGGGTTGTGTCGAAAGGAAGGTAGCCAGGATGACCGTTCATGGCCTTGGCATGCGGCGATCATGGCGCCACCCCAAGCAAAGAGGTACAAAGCAAGAGCTGAAGTTGCAGCTGTATTTGTTGAGACAACAAGAAAGGTGTGTGTAGCACTCGAGCATATGTAACGAGGATAAAAGTACAGCTTCATTATTTCTCCGTGAAAATGAAGTTATTATTCAGAGGCTTGCAGCTCTTAAGCTTTAATTAATTCCCTGATATATTTCTCTTGGCCATGACCATTGTAGAAAAACAGTGACCAGGCCTGTTGGATCTTGCCATTTCTTTGCCTTGGCCGGTGTCCAGGTTGAGAGTTCAAAAGACATTGGTTGAGATGGGCATACATGCATACCTCCCCAATTCCCAGTACAACTCCCACCTGGCTTTTAACCTGCCTCCCAGTTGTTAGAAAGGTGAGCCTGAAAAAAAGAATTGAGAGAGGAAGGCAGTAAAACCTAGGCTCCACTACATACTTCGCAGGCCTTTGGGAAAGTAAGAATACCACCAGACAGCTGCACAGGTATGAGCCTGATTGCACTGGAAAGGATCACTTTAACACAGGCATGTCCAAAGTCCGGCCCGGGGGCCAAATGTGGCCCGTTTTCAAATTTCAAGCGGCCCACGGCCTCTTCTCCCCACCGGCTCAGCCTGTCATGCATCCCCGGCAGCTGACCCCTCCCCATACTGGATGAAAGCATCAGCTTGCAGTTTTATGGCTTGCCTGTCCTCCCTGACTCCGTCCCACCCCCACCCACCCCCACCCACCTGCCCAGCCTACCCACCCTGCCTCCGTTGATGTAGCATCCTCTCCGCCTCCTTGCATGTCCTAGAGACTTGTCCAAAGTCCAGCCCAGGGGCCAAATGCAGCTGAATGGTCGGCCCCCACACATTTTCACTTCACCAAATCTGGCCCTCCTTGCAAAAAGTTTGGACACCCCTGCTTTAACAGGAGTGATCTCCTTAAAAGTGACCCTTCTGTCTGCCAGGGGATGTCTCCAGCCTAGCCTGTGAAAGTAAAAGCCTTACAGATGGACCAAAAACAGCCCAGCTTGGACACAGATCGGGGTTGAGCTGAAGCACATTTCTCTGTGTGTGGTATGATCACTAGAAAGTAGACTGCACCGTATCATTCAACAAGCAGTTCAAACTGTGATCTATTTCTCCATGTGATCACACTCTTATTTTCTTGGACTGCATCTCCCAGAACTACCCACACAACATGGCCATTCTATCTGAATGATTCTGAGAGCTCTATAGCTATGTTCTGAAATGTGTCTTTCACAGGCTCTAGGCCAGTGTTGGCAAACCTATGGCATGGGTGCCAAAGGTGGCACTCGGAGCCCTTTCTATGGGCACCCAACAGCGCCGCTTCACAGCCACCTGTATTCGGGATAAATTGCTGTATTGGCACTTTGCAAAAAATTAGTGGGTTTTGAATTGCATTTTGGGCACTCGGTCTCTAAAAGGTTTGCCATCACTGCTCTAGGCTTTTGATGTTAAGTGCCCCATGATATCCTACCTTTCTATGCTCCTTATCAGGAATTTTGGCAAGTCTCAGGATCTGAGTTCCAAGTCCAAGTCTTCGGGACCGAGTCCCAAGCCTCAACTCAGAGTCTCTTTGGTCCAATGTTTGGGCTCAGAACTCTCATCCAATGACCTGCCCTGCCCATGCACCACTAACCTCTTAGGCCGGTGGATGTGCAAAGAAGTGAGCCTGATGCTACCACCTCCTGAGTGCCACAGGGGGAACCTGGGCAGTGTATTTGTGTGTTTGTGTTTGTGGAGGGGTGAGTCCATAAGGACTCAACAACACGACTTGGAGAAATGGGTCCAAACTGCAATTGGCTTAGGACCTAGATACCCGAAGGACTGCCTCCTTCCATATGAACCTACCCAGAAATTAAGATCGAGCCAGGGGGCCCTCCTGAAAGAGCCATCCCTCAAGGACGCGAAAAGGATGGCTCGTAGGAACAGGGCCTTTTCGGCAGCTGCCCCCAGATTATGGAATGCCCTCCCAAGTGAGACCTGCCTGGCACCAACGTTTATGACATTCTGGTGCCAGGTAAAAAACATTCCTGGTCCAGAAGTTTTTTAACTGCTTATTGTGGGTCCTGATGGCGATTTTAGTGTAGTATTTTAATATATTGTATTTATTGTGTTTAAATGTTTTTATTGTTTTAATTTTATTGCAATTTTGATGTTTTAATCGTCTGAATTGTTTATTTTGATTGTGAGCCGCCCAGAGACCTTTGGGTAGTGGACGGCGTACAAGCTATATAAATAAATAAATAAATAAATAAATAAATAAATTCGAGCCATAAGCCACCCCTGAAACCTCCAAGTCTGAACCAAGTTGCCAGGTGACTTAAGGCAGACTCAGCAGTGACTTGTCACTTGCAAGTCCCTGCCCCTATTTTCTTATTAACACCAAACAGGAATCCCCCCATTGGAACCTCCCACTAAACTGTCAATAGTAACAAAGAACTTGTGTGTTTCTGCACCTTGAAAATCTTCCTAACCCTATTAAAATGATATAACTAAATTAGGAAGGTGAAGAGGGAGAGGATTGTTGTGATCTATAGATACACCTGGGAAAGAAACCCTGCCTCTCTGGCCCTCATGATCTTGTGGTTCTGGTGAGATGATATTGAGAAAAGAGGTCCCTTTGCTGCCATATTGCTGTTGGTTTGGGAGCAATAGCTGTTGAGCAGTAAAATTGGGAATGCCTTTCATGGCGGGGAATGCCTTTACACCATTGTCATGGCAGTGTAGGTGGTAACAGCTGTCATCTCTGGCTCTCCCTCCCCATTACAATCTGCACAGAATGCCAAAGGAGAGGAAGGGCATTCCCCCTTCTCTGTATGCCAGGCCGAGATGGTTTACTCATCTGCATAGGGATGCAGCCAAGCAGGTCTGCATTGGAAATTGTGCATCTCTGGAGTGATGGAAAGGATGTTGTGATCCGATTGACCAAGCCACTGAAGAAAGCAACAGATCAGCTCATTAAATCCATAATTCTTCACTTCGGCATTTGCCTTCTCTTTTGTGTAAGAGTGGGAGGTGGAGAAAGAGAGATCACCTTGTCTGTACACTGAATCAGAGAAATTGACAGCTGAAGCATCCCTGAAAGATGTCTAATCTTTGCTTAGATATTTCCCGAGTTCACCACCTTCTGAGGTAGGCCATTCTGCTGCTGAACAGCTCTTGCCCTCAGAAACACCTTCACAATCTCTTCTTTTGTAGTCATTTGAATCCATTGCTTTGGGTCTTATCGTCTGGAGCCACAGGAAATCAGCTTGCTATATTTTGATGTGACAGCTCTTCATATACTTGAAGATGGCTATCATATCACCTCTCAGTCTTCTCTTCCTCAAGCTAAACATAGTCACTTCGCTCAACTATTCTCTCTCTCTCTCTCTCTCTCTCTCTCTGTGTGTGTGTGTGTGTGTGTGTGTGTGTGTGTGTGTGTGTTAGGCTCAGTTTCCAAATCGTATATCATGTTGGTCAGCTTTATATATATACATGTTTTGGCTTGTCAGTATGCTTCTCTTAGACAGTTACTTCACGTCCATTCTCGTCTCCGGAGGAAGTTCATTGCGTGTTGATGTCAGTCGCAGTCACGTGGTCTTCTTGCAGTTCTGTCCCTGTTCCCCTGTATGCACTGGCGTGATTGGTGATACTGGCATGACTGTTTCTGCATGTCTTCATTCCGTGATGAGATGTGAAATTCCATGCCATTGTTCTCCTTTTTTTTTTTTTTGGCCCGACCTTCTGTTTTTTGATGTTTCAGTTCTCTGAAGCCTTCCCTTCAATGTGTTACAGAGCTAAGTTTAAGGCATTTGTCTTTTAATCTCTCTGCACTGCGTTGCTGACTCCATAGGGAATGTACTGGTGAATGGCACTTCCCACTCCTGCCACTAGATGGAGAATGGCACGTTGCGTGATGAGCCTTACCTCATGGGCACTTGTATCGGAATGAGAAGCGAGATGAGGGGATTCCCGAGGCCAGGGAGGGGAATTTCTCATCCTGCTTAGATTGCAGTTCAGGGGACATGTTTAGGATGAACTCCCCTCGTCCCGCGATGGACGTGCAGTTAGATTTCTTTGTACCAGTCCCCAGCGGGACCGCAAACAGCGATGAGATGGACGTGAAGAATCATCCTTAGACTGGAATAACCAGACGTGGGGAAGTTACTTCTGTAGAGATCTGACTAGGGATAAAAAATGGCATGTTGCTTCTTCCATTCTAGCCAGGTGAGAATGAATAACGTGTAATGATAGTGGGCAAAATGCTGGTACATAACTTTGCACATGGCATAACCCTCATCAGTCACCAGAAACATTTAATTTACATCAATTAAAAGCATCCTTTACCCCCATTTTGGTTTTCATGGTTCTTCAGAGCTTCCTTTTGCCCTAGAGAAGTCCTTGGAAGCTTTATGACAGTGGAGTAGGGAGACTTTGAAACTCAAAAAATCCCTGCTAGATTGGTAGCAGTGGTCCAGTTCCAAGTGGCAGTGAACTGGTGGCAATTTTAACCTTTAAATGATCTCCTCTTGTTCTGAGACTGCCAAAGGTTCACCCAAATCAAAAGGATGCCATAGGTAACCTTGGAACCTCAAATGTGGAGAGGTAAGATTTAGTCAATGTAAAGGTAACAGATTTTTGCCCAATGTTTCATGCATCATCATTGTTGTTGTCGTCGTCATCATTGTCATCATCAATAAAAGGCTTTGCTAAAAATTACAATGATATTGATGATTTAAAAAGGTGCTGTGCTTTTTTGCTCACTCATAGATGTGAAAAATCCTCCAGCACTCTCCCTTTTTATTTCACCCAGGGTCTCATTGTGCTAAGACTCCTTCTGTTGTTAGAGGTGGCACCTGTTTGTTCCTAGCTTAGGTGTGAAGGAAGCAGGAACAGACTGCTTTCATTAATTCAACCTAGAACTTGGTTTGCTTTCTTTGCTGCTAGATCACACTACAGAGTCATGCTTAGACCTGCTGAAAGGTACTACTGCAGAGCAGCCATCCTGAGTTGTACATCTTATTTTTCTGTGTCGAAATACGTTTGAGTTGTTTCACCCCAATTCTTCAAACTGTTAAGATCACCTTGAATCCTGATTCCCAACTCCTATATATAGAGTATACACTATATATATAGGAGTTTGGAATCAGAATTCAAGGTGACCTTAACAGTTTGACGAGATATATATATTATACACACACACACACACACACACACACACACACACAGTGGAACCTTGACTTACGTCATTAATCCGTTCCAGTGGTCTAGACTTAAGTCAAACATGACTTAAGTCAAACGAACGTTTCCCATACAAAGTAATGGGAAAGCGGATTAATCTGTTCCAGATGATGAAAAAGACCCCCGAAAACAGCAATTTAACACAAATTTGACTGGGATAGGAGATTCCTTCTGGGGATGTAAATGAAATGTCTCTTCAAAGAGAGGAGGAGGCAGTGGATTTATAGTCCACAAGTTATATGACTCCACTTTTTAATGTTCATAGCAACAATGTCTAACATTTAAGTTTTACTGATTTTTAACCTGATATATAGTATACACTCTCTATCTATATAGTATACACTCTATCTATCTATCTATCTATCTATCTATCTATCTATCTATCTATCTATCTATCTATCTATCTATCTATCTATCTATCTATCTATCTATTTATATTTATTTATTTATTTATTGTTATATTTATATCCCGCTTATCTTCTAGACAGAACTCTAAGCGGCGTACAACAGGTGACCAAGCGCCGAAACAAGACAGAGATAGTTTATAATACAACAAATGAACAGATAATAAACCATATAGAAATACATACAATAAATAAAATCATTTTGCGTCCCAGGACGCCAACGAAGGCGTAAATCCTAACAATATATATATAGTGTATACTATATAGACAGAGAGTATACACACACACACACACATATATATAGAGAGAGAGAGAGAGAAAGAGAGAGAGAGAGAGAATACACTGGATAGATAGAGAGATATAGATATATACACATACATACATACATACAGTGGGCCCTTGTATAACAAACAGCTTGTATAACATAAAATCTGTACAACATAAAACATTCTGGAGATAGGGGAAAGTTTCTTAACAGAATTGCCTATGGGACAAATCTGTACAAACATAAAAAGGTCACGATTGGGGATTACTCCATTTTTCAATGCATTACTATGGGAAATTTGTATAAAAGAAAATGTGCTTAACAGAATTTCATTTGAAATGCATTTAAAATATTTTTACACAGACTTAAACCTGCAGGCATCTTCAGAGGTCTACATTCTTGTGCATATGTGCATTTGTATTGTGGAGGGGTGGTGTAAAACTCAGAAATATTTGCTTTCTACACAAGTTTTACCATAAAGAAAAAGGACTTTTGTTTTATTCTTCTTCACCCATTTGAAAACTGATAGAATTTGAAGTGGGGTCACAGTGGAATGTACAGATGTTAAACTAACCCATCAAAATAATGCAGGCTTGTCCCAAGCAGGTTGCATGCCTCAAGTGGATAGTGCAATGGAAATGTGATGATTGTATAAATGGAGACTTGGTGCTTTTTTCTGGAATGCATCAGTCGAAGGCAGAACTGGGTCCTTGAACTCTTTCTGCTGATATGGCTTTACATTCAGTGATCTCCTGAAAATACAAGTTTTGAGCCAGATTCTCCAGATAATTTTGGAAGTTCCTTAGGCTTATTTATTTATTATTTATTTATTTACTGTTCACTTTGCACTGTTTTGGCAGAAAGACAAAGAGGGTCTCCCACACCGCCCTTTTAAAAATGCCCATTTAGGCTTTAGTGCTGTTCTTTATTAAGTTTTTAACCCAAATCTTTTTGACACAAAGCTGCTTGGAAATTGGAGAAAGCTGTGTCATTTTTGTTGACACGACAGCCTATTTTGCAACATAAGCAGTTTTTCCTTGTTCTCCACTCCCTGGTGGACGCCATCATTCATCACTGGACTCCAGGGAGCAACAGCACTTAAGTAGCATCTTTACCAGGAAAGAGGATTTTTGGAAGAAAATTGGTGTCCACCTGCAAGTAGGGCAACAAAATGGAGGATGGGCGAGAGTGTTCAGCTTGGCTGTCACATATAAACAAATTGAACTGTTTTGAGATTTTTTCTTCTGGAGGAGTCTAGCATGTTTTCTTGTTTCTGTGATGTGACTCCTGCAAAAACACGTTGTATGGATGCTGCCAATTATTCCTGGAAGCGAAATTCTGAATCTGTTTCTGTTCCCAAGGTTACTGGCACACAGCACCATGGTTGGCACCAATCAGACAAGGAAATACCATAGTGGAGATGGATAAAAACATAGTGTGTGAATGCATTCTTAGTTACGAGGTTGACGGCATGCCCCGTTTGGCAATTTGGGGAGAGAATCTTGAAAAGGGGGTTACATCCAGAGGTTCATTGCATCCTTTCCCCCATATTCTTTTGCATTTTGGTTGGTAAAAGGTCACATGAAAAATATTTTGCATTTTTTCTAACTATCCAGATTCCAGAAAGTATGTGGCAATTGGTAAATGTGATCCTGCTGCATTGTTTGTTCCATAGCTTGGAAATAAAGATTTTGTGTTATTTATTATTTATTCATTTTTCTTCTATTTTTGTACTGCTCCATTAGTGCAAGGCACTGTTCTGAGTAGTTAGCAGAAACTACAGTAAATCAACCAATGGAAATAATAATAATAATAATAATAATAATAATAATAATAATAATAATAA
>JAHTLZ010003526.1:4653972-4691395 GCA_023846285.1 Phrynocephalus versicolor | reverse complement strand
ATAATAATAATAATAATAATAATAATAATAATAATAATAATAATAATGATGATGATGATGCACATCTGCTAAAACATCACAGAATCAAGACAGCACAAACATTAGCCATAACAGGGTGGGACAAATTCATGGGAGGTTTACTGTGAAAGGTTTCGATGAAGATCCAGGTCTGAGCAGCCTTGTAGGTTAGGCGGTGGGTGGTGGGGGTTGGCGTTGTCAAGTGCAGCTTGACCAGAAGCTGGTCCCAAAATGCTGGTGCCACAACCAAGAAGGAGGCCTGGGTTTTAATGGATGTTTTCTTGGTCTCCTTCAGTTTGGTAAGCATGACCGGTTAATTGTAAAATTGTTATTTTTGAATTAGTAGGAGGGCAAGCCGAGACTATAAAAGTTAGGTTTGACAAGTAATGTGAGAACATTCCATTCTACACACTTGTGTTCAAGAAAGTTCTGTTAACGTTAGTGGTAATCCTGTTGCCTTGAATGGTAAGAGTGCAACTAGACAGGCTGGATTGGGCTAAATAGGGCCACTTCAAAGTGTGGCATGCCTTTTAGACTCATTTTTGCATCTGTACCACCAAGCAAGCTTGTCTGTGAAGATTCTTAGTCATCCAAGTGAGTTTATTTGAAAGTTGAGTCATGGCAACTGACTTCTTTTCTTGAAAGATTGAAACATTTTGGGTCCTTTTCCAAGAGAAAGGTGGGGTAAAAATACTCTAAAATAAAATAAATACTAGTAAATAAATAATGTTTTTGCTGGTCCTCCAAACAGCTTTGTCAGTCTGAGGAAATCTAGTTGCGAGTCCTCCATTTTATAGTTCACTTTGACCTCATGTCAAGATTTCAGTCAAGATTTCCAACCTCTGTATGAGCCTCAGTTTATTTTCTATAGCCTGTGTCCTCCTAAGGATTACAAAGACTAGTTCCCTGAGCTCCTTGCCCTCTGAAGATGCCGGCCACACAGTCTGGCGAAACGTCAGGAAGAAAAACTTCCAGAACGTGGCCAAGCAGCCTGAAAAACACACAACAGCTATCAGTTACAAAGAACTTTCTGATCTTAATTTTGTAACATCATCCATGTCAAGAAAGATTATAACCCTGAAACCTTGCATATCTGTAACGCAGTTTGTGTGTGTTTTTTAGTTGGCCTGTGAAAAATACCACCCCATGATGGGCGTTGAAATTAATTACGTGCTGTCACGGCTGTTGATGCTTTTGTTTGGGAGAGAAAAGATTTTGTTCCAGAAAATGGTAGAGGAACAAGTTGTCCATTTCTCCTTCATCCCAAACTGTACGGACACATGCAGAACCCAACTCTTTGTGTCTTTGCTCTTAAAAAATGGAATGGCGGGCTCACAGATCTTCCCTGCAGTGTATGGCTTAGTTATACATGGGGCTTTGCTTCCAGGCCCTAGGACAAAACAAAATGGAAGGCAATTTTTTTTTTTGCACTAGGACAGAATTTGCCATCCATCTTGCCCACTTGTAATCGGCTTTTGACGTGGATAATGTCACGGCTGTAACTCTGGATTTAAAAGAAACAAGAACTCATGGCCTCAGCACCCCTAATCTTTGTTTATTAAATCCCTGTCAGCCTGGAATAGACTTCGGTTTGAAAGACATAGCTCCGTACCATTGAACACAGGGGACATCAGTTACAGGTACTTATGCCACACTGTGCCTGACATGTGACAGGAGCCGGTTTGCTGAACACTAAAGCCCTATGTGTATGTGTCACCAAGATGGGGCACAGAGTTGTCTTTGGAGTAGGCACTTACAACTGCCAATAATGGATTAAGAGAAATAATCCATTCAGGGATACTATGGCTCATCAGCAGCCCTGAATTAAAGACATATGTTATGTAGATTCAATGTATGGATTAAAAAGGATAATCTGTTAGGTGACACACAGAATCTTGAGATAAGTGGGCTAGGCAGATTCCGTATATGGATTGCGGTGGATAATTCCATTTAAGTAACACTGGACAACTCCAGGAAAAGACAGGGAGCAGACATCACTCTGATTAGGGTACCATGTGGCATTGGGGGATCTTGTAATCAGGAAACTGGGAGCAAGAAAGCTGAAAGGTTCTGCGCATTTTGCTTGGGGGAAGGGAACCGAAGGGCAGGAGGAAGCCAGGTTAAGATTTCTCTACAGAACAAATATTGGTTATAAACCTTTGGATCATACGCTGTACGTTCCCCAGGAGATGTTACGAAGCAGCAGGCTCTCCGAGCCCCTGTGTGAATACGTTTATTGTTGCATATTTTAACCAGATGCGTCAGAAAGACTGGGCTCTCATTTAATGATAGCTTTGTTTTTCCAATGGGAAAGAGGAGGAAGTGCAGAGAGATTCTTAAACAAAGGGGAAGAAGATACAAGCGATTATTTGTCACGCCTTATGATACATGCCGTGTTTACCGCAACCCATGCTGTTCCTTCTTTCTTGGCTTCTTTTTGAGATATTTGGAATTAATAATAGCAGACAGCTGCTGCCGGCGAGCTCCAGCCTGGAGAATATTTCCAAAGTGTCAGAAGAGTGAGGACATGTGGAGGGACTTCCCCCAAAACACACAAGGGATCCTCATTTTTGAAAAGAGATCCTGCAGATGCCAGGGAAGCTGGAGAATACCGAGATATCTTACAGACATTTGAGGCACAAAAAACCATTTGAAATTTATTTATTTATTTATTTGTATAGCTTGTATGCCGCCCACTACCCAAAGGTCTCTGGGCGGCTCACAATCAAAATAAACAATTCAGACAATTAAAACATCAAAATTGCAATAAAATTAAAACAATAAAACATATAAATACAATAAATATAATATATTAAAATACTACACTAAAATCAATATCAGGACCCACAATCATCAGTTTAAAAACTTCTGGAACAGGAATGTTTTTACCTGGCACTGGAATGTCATCAACGTTGGCACCAGGCGGGTCTCGCTTGGGAGGGCATTCCACAATATGGAGGCAGATGCCAAAAAGGCACTGTTCCTACAAGTCATCCCTTTCGCCTCCTTAAGGGATGGCTCTTTCAGGAGAGCCCCCTGGCTAGATCTTAATTGCCGGGTAGGTTCATATGGAAGGAGGCGGTCCTTCTATGGAGTCAAAGCATTGGTCATAGAATCAGAGCAGTAGAGAGTGGGAAAGGGACCCCAGTGATCAAGTCTAAACCATTTCTCAATGCAGGAAATCCAAAGCTACAGTACCCATCCAAGCACTGCTGAAACACCTCCTATACGGGAAAGTTCACCACCACTCATGCCCTGTGCAGTTATTCCAAACATAGGGCCAGAGTTTCCTTTTTTTTTGTAATCATAGAATGATTGACTTGGAGTTGAGTCATGGCAACTGGACTTCTTTTCTTGCTCGTCAAAGCAGTTCATCAGACTGAAGAAGCTGCTTGGATGAGCAGCGAAATGTTTCGATCGCTCAAGAAAAGAAGTCCATTTGCCATGACTCATCTTCCAGGTAACCTCACCTGGATTACTAAGAATCTTCATAGACGTAGAACAGGTATGTCCAAACTTCGGCCCTCCAGATGTTTTGGACCACAACTCCAACAGTCCTTTGTCATTGGCAATCTAAGCTTAGAATTCTGGGAGTTGTTGTCTAAAACATCAGGAGGGCTGAAGTTTGGACATGGCTGACATAGAATGATTGAAACAGCCTACCGAGCCCAGCCCCTTGCTCAATGCAGGAATCTAAATCAAAGCACATCTGACAAATGGTTTTCCAATTTTGTCTTGAATGCCTCCAGCTCTGGAGCACTTGCCATCTCCTGTGATACTTGGTTCCATTCTTGTTGTGCTCTGACAGTTCAGAAGGTTTTCCTGTTATTCAGCATAAATCTCCAGGTAGACCTTTTCCAGGCTCATCTGGAGGTGTCATTAATGAAACCTGGGCCCTTCTTCAAACAAAATGTGAGTTTTTCAATTGAACTGTGCCTCCCCTCCTAGTTTGTCTGATCAGAACTTGGGATCATTACTGGGGGGAAAAACCAATGCAGCACTCGTTAGTCAGGAATGTGTTACTCTTCCTTAATTAGTCATGTAATACATTTTAACATGTTACCCTCCCCATGTGGTAATTAAGCAAAACAAAAAATATAAATAAATTAGAAGTGTTGGGAAATGGTTCACATTCCCAATTTCACTCCATATCAACCAGTAACTAAATTAATGGATAATTTTATTTATTTATTTATTTATTTATTTATTTATTTATTTATTTATTTATTTATTTAGAATATATTTACCCCACCTTTCTCCTTGGAAAAAGGACCCAAGGGGTCTTACAATAATGGGGGACAATATACAGCCCAGAACATTTAAGACATGTTCAAGTTTAAGAACAGAAAATTAAAAGGGGCATCTTACAACAATTAAAAGGCATCATAAATCTATAAAAAAGGGGCATGTGAACAATTAAAAGAAAAAAGAAAAATTCCATTATGAGGGATGGAAACTAACATGGAAAACGCAGATGTATTTATGAAGTCAGACAATGCATTCATATATGGTCATCCATCTAAAAAGTTACATAACAGGTAGTCCCTCATTCAGGGAAAGGTTGCCTGAAGAGGAAGGTGTTTGCCTGCTTCCGGAAAGACAGCAGAGATGGGACAGTTCTAGCCTCCAGTGGGAGAGAGTCCCAAAGTCTGGGAACAACAACAGAGAAGGCTCTTTCTTTTGTTCTCATGAGACACACCTGTGAAGGTGGTGGGATGGAAAAAAAGGCCTCTCCTGATGACCTTATCACCCGAGCAGGTTTGTACTGAGATATTCGATCTTTGAGGTATCTTGGACCCAGGATAAAGCAGTACTTGGTCTTCCAAAATACCTGGTGTTAGTATCATTACAACTTCTCAAATGGCATGGCCCTGTAGCAAAGTGGTCAGTGTTGTTGTTTTTAACTCCCATTTTTAATAGTTGTTGTGAGTTTTTCAGGATGTTTGGCCATGTTTCCAGAACACAGCCAAACAGCCCGGAAAACTCACAACAACTATCAGATCCCAGCTGTGAAAGCCTTCGAGAATCCCATTTTTAACTTATTGCTTTCTATCTCATTAAGTCCTATGAGCATGTGAGCATGCTTCCCTATTAGCAGCTGAACCATGAATGCAGGGGTGTTGAATATGTCCTGATGGTGGAAGAACTGATACTGAATTTGGATGACGTATTGGTGATTCAACACACCTCTGATTTCTCTGAGTATTCATGAGAATACATAATCTAGGAGATAGACAGTATTTTATTTATTTATTTATTTATTTATTTATTTATTTATTTATTTATTTATTTATTTATGGTGGTACCGTGTATAAAGGAATTAATTCATTCCAAATGAAATTATGTTAAGCAAATTTTCCTTTATACAAATTTCCTACAGGAATGCATTGAAAACAGAGTAACCCCTAATCGCAACCATTTTTATGTTGCACGGATTCGCCCCATAGACGATTCTGTTAAGCAGATTTCTCCTATCTCCGGAATTTTTTATGTTGTACAGATTTTATGTTATACAAACCCTTTGTTATACGAGGGTCCACTGTATTTGGATTTCTATGCCGCCCATCTGACAGCGAGGTCACTCTGGGCGGTTACTGCAACATCACTGCCCAAGTCAACTGTAACTTCCAAAGGCCAAGGCCCTGCTTGAGTTTTGCATGCATAGTGTAAATGTCACATAGTGTAAATAAACGTATACATGTGCGGGATTGCTCACAATGTGACAGTCAGCCCAGACGTGAGAATTTCTCTAGGATTGCATGTGTACAAACTCACCAAAAGCTCAAGTAGACATGGAAGAGGTTGGATGCCACCCTTTCTCAAGGTACCACCCTTCTACAATAGCTGGTAGCTGTGTGTGTGGGGGGGATATGATGGACAGGGAAGCATGACTTGGCCATGACCAGGCTCTGGCTACTGCTTAGCTACAAAACAACACCCACAGGATATTGGGATGGTACTCTGTGGTCCTTGTTTTCAAAATTATGAACGTAGCTTTTGTTGTTGTTGTTGTTGTTTAGAATTTCTTTTGGTATACTACCCTATGTTTAGAACGAACAGCTTCCCCAGGAAAGATCTCTAAAAACAAATTCTCAGGGTTCACATTGTCTTAGAAAGAAGCAGCTAACGTTGGCAGTGGACCCAGCTTGCATCTGTGCAGTGCCAAGATGGAATGATTCACTTTTGCTTTGTTTTGATTTCCACACCTCTGCGAAAGGAGCCTCTAGTTTTGGCTTCTTCTGTCGCTCGTCACAAACATCTCGATGTTTTTTTGATGCCATTCTTTCCACCCCTCTGCTTCTCTCTCACTGGCCTTAGATTTCCTTGCCCACATAGTCATTTCAGCTGTTGGGCTAAGAGACATTAAGATTATTTGCCCATCACATCATGTCACAGGGCATCTGATCTCCAGATGTCCTAGGTATGTGTAAGCAAAATTATTGTCATTTTGACCCAGGGGCAGTGAGGGAACAAGACTGGTAGTATCAAAGATTTATGTAGTGTAGACGATGGGAGTAGCTATTTATAGGTAAAAACTGTAACTCATTCCTAGTAACTTATAATTCTTTCTTTTTTTCCACTAATGAATATAGGTGAAGGTTACAGTCAGAACCCTATTGACAATTTATACTTAACATGAGTGCAGTGATGCAAACTGCAGTGCCATATTGTCACTCATTTAAATTGTGCTGGTTGCATTCCTGGGTATGTCCTGTAACTGAACAAAGCATAAGAAAGATGGCACAGTGAGGTAGCATCCAGGAGCACCACACTACAGAAACAATGTAACTGGCAAATTACAACCTAGTCACACCAAGGGAAAGGCATTTAAAAACACCCTCCTCTGAACTGATTTCTCAGTTCACCTTAAGCATCATGCCTGGTGGATCACCTCTGCCACAAGCATTTTCATAGAATCATAGAGTTGGAAGAGACCTCAAGGGCCATTCAGTCCAACCCCCTGCCATGCAGGAACCCCCATCACAATATTTCTGACAGATGGCCATCCAGCCTCTGCTTAAAAACCTCCAAAGAAGGAGACTCCACCACCCTTTGTGGCAGCATATCCCACTGCCGAACAGCTCTAACCATCATGACGTTCCACCTAATGTTCAAATGGAATCTCTTTTCTTGTAGTTTGAGATTCCATTTTGAGACTTTAATTAATAATTTTTCTATTCTAAGCCTGAGGAAGTGAACTTTACTCATGAAAACTTGTGTTTAATGCTTGACTTTTAACAGTCTAAAGCTACCAACCTAGTTCTGAATTGCTTCATCTTATTAAATGACAGGCAGAGTCTGCCTATTTGGACCAATTGCACATATAGAAGAGTTGACCTACTGAATATCCCTTGATTTAATGGCTCTAAGTAAGTGTGATTTATTAGGCTAAGCAGCACAATTTTGGCCATGGAATATTTGGGTACAATATTCACGTATTGGGAAACAGGGCAAGTGAACAACATTCAACAGATCTGAACATCAGGCAGAGATAAAACCCAAACTGCTAACTGAAATGGTTTGACTTGAACAATTGTCTGAAGCCTGGATCAAAGCAAAGTAGCCACAACTAATCCCAGGGTGGAGTGAACTGAATTTACAAATCAATTTGCGTCCGCCGCACCAATTAAATCTGATGGAGCCCAATTGTTTCAGACATTTTAAAGAAAGCATATATTAAATGTGCCTAGTATGTAAAGCATCTGAAGCTCACTGCTTCAAATCAATCAAATTAGGCAGATCCTCTTCCTCTGTTCAGTCCATCATGTCTCCACATTTCATAACATCTGTTTGCATACACACCCCACAGTTATATACCTATGTTGATTTTTCCAGCATAAATCAATGAGAAGCTGACAGACTGATTCAAATCAAGGGCAGAAACCGGATTAGATGGGGAAGCAATGACTCCAAAAGAGAATTGGGATACATGCCAAAGATTTGGCCTCCAGCCAGGCTTGGAAGATCACACATAACTCTACTCTTCAGTGTACTTCTTTATAAACCTTGCACACATAGAAGCATGTGGTATCTTCTGTCAGGACATTAATACAACGTTACAGTGTTATTGCACCTGTCTAGGTTTATAACAGCATGCCATATTATTTGATCTTTCTTTGAAAGATAGACAATAGCAGTTCCAAAACTATTTAGTTCATTACTCCGACAGTGAAGTGACAACAAGGGAAAGTTTAACTGTTTTCCTGCATAGATCCTGAGTAAGTGATTGATAGCGTTCCCGGGAAGGGCAGAATCCAGCTGACACTGAGCATGTTTTGTGGCTCAAAAGGTACTGTGCTGTTTACTACAAAATCTAAAGATGGAAATTGACCCTGCCTGTTCTATTGGAAAGCAAACCCCATGCACGTGGGTGATACTGAAAAGGCGTTTCAACTCTCTTGTAGAATGAAGGGAGGAGTTATAATGCCGTGTTTTGGATGGACGCTGTCCTCAGTTATTAAACCTACTGGCATTACTGTGACAGAGAGATGCTGTAATGTAGAATTAACCCAAGACAAAACTATTGGAAGGTTACTTGGAGGTAGCTTTCTAATGTCAAATTGGTGACCTTTAATTTAATTTAATTTAATTTTTTTAAAAATTGCTCAATAATCTATTTCGATGCCACTTGCTGATGATTTTATCCATTGATTTCTTTTTTTCCTCTTTCTTCCTTTCGTTTTCTTTTAATTCTCTCTTGATCCCTTTGTTGATCGTCGTATTGTGTTCCATTTGGTTGTCTCAACCCATATTGTTAACCGCCCGGAGTTCCCTGGGAAGACGGGCGGTATAAAAATAAACAAAATAAATAATAAATAAATTATTTGCTGAAATTATATGCCATGCTGCAGAATCCTACCTTCTCCCATTATCTTTCATGTTCTCGCACAGAATGTTGCAGTGATCAATCATGTTCAGTTTGGGAAATAGGTCTTTCATCCCCCACCAAAGCAGAAATTACCTTGAGCCTCCCTTATTTCTCATTTAAATTGACCTGGAATTACCTTGCACAGCTGGATATGCAAATGAATGCACAAGCTGTCCAGAGGTAGAATAGGCAAACGGGTATGGAAATCTGTGGGCAATGAATTTTTTTTTCCAGTTGAACATACTTTAGAATGGTACATTCTGATACTCTACTAATGCAACTAATCGTATCTTCCTTGGAATCAAATTTCATTGCAAAGAAATACCAAATATGCTGAAGGATCGGGATATTAGCCCCTTTTAATTCTGGAAAAAAAACCAGGGTGGTAGAAAAACGCTTAGTCTCCTAGGATTGTAAACTCACCCGCAATCTTCTCTTGCAAAACAACTTTTATGCTAAAATAATAAAGTCTAAATGCTAAATAACATTGATGAAATCTAGCAATAGGGGGTTGAATGAACAGTGAATATATAAATATAGATGTATTTCATTGTTTTATTCTTAGCAGCTATTTTTTCCTCCAAGATTTTAATAGGAAGCAATATAATATACACTCAGATTACAGAGACATCCAGACCTATTGGTTAAGACTCAGGCTGTGAAGACTTCCTTGTCCTGTTCATAAAGAGGTGTAAGAAGCTAAGCTTCTAGAATTCATGGGTCTCTTGTGATAGCTCATCATGTGCTCAACTAACCTCATCATTTTGTTGTTGTCTATTAAATTTTTGTAGATTGGTGAACTAGATGTAGCTGGGGATTTTAATTATGTTCATGGTTTGCATATCATGTCCCGTACATACTCGAGTATAACTCGAACCGAGAATAAGTCGAAGCCCCTAATTTTGCCTTGAAAACGTGGGGAAATTGATTGACTTGAGTATAACCCGAGTCAATATTTCCCTCTGCTGCCTTTCCCAAAGCCAGTGCTGGTGGCTGCAGCTGCTACTGCTGCTGTTAACTGCGGTGGTTCCCCTTCCCTTCCTCCTCCTCCACCACCACCACCACCTCTTCTTCTTCTTCCTATGGGGGGGGGGAGAAGCGGTGGGTTTTTAAAACTGTTTTTTCTCTCCCGGAGCAAGCATCAATATCCGACATCGGTGCTTGTCTCAGGAGAGGAAAAAACAGTTTTCAAAAATCCGCCACTTCTCCACCCAAATATAAGTCAAGGGCCTTTTTTTTTCAGCCCAAAACATGGACTGAAAAACTTGACTTATATTCGAGTATATGTGGTAATTGAATGTTTTCTATTAGCAGATAAGGTGGCATGTAGTTCAGGAACATAATGAAATCCACCAGACCTTTGTAGTGTTCCAGGTTTTGAATCCACCTGCCGTGTATCATGTTCACCCTTCCTTTTATGCCAAAGGTCCAACATTCAAGTCTCAAGCAGAAGGATCTTAGAAAGGAGGTAAGAAGAACCTAGGAGGGCATGATGGCTCAGTGGGCTATAGCACAGAAACAACTGCAAAGACAGCAGATCAGTGGTTCGAATCCCCGGTGCCATGCAGCAGAGTGAGCTCCCGCTGTTAACCCCAGCCAACCTAGCAGTTTAAAAGTATGTAAATGCAAGAAGATACATAGGTACTGCCATAAAAATCGGGAAGGTAAACAGTGCACAAAAATGCAGTCAGCCATGCTGGCCACATGGCCACAGACTTACACAACACTGGCTCTTTGGCTTAAAAATGGCATCCATAATGATAGCCATTGATACCCTTTTCCTCCATGAACTTGTCCAATCTTTTCTTAAAGCTGTCAAGGCTGACAGCTGTCACCACTTCTTCTGGCAGAGAGTTCCACAAACCAGTGATCCTCTGGGTGAAAAAATACATCCTCTTATTTGTTTGAGATCTAGCACCCAAAAGAGGCCTATAAGACCATCACATTCAATCCCCTGCCCAATGCAGGAATCCGTATCAAAGCAGATTTGACTGGTGGTTGTCCAATGTTCTCTTGAATGCCTCCAGTGCTGGAGCGCTCACCAACTCCCATGTTCGCTGTTTCCGTTGTCATGCTACTCTAATGGTTAAGCAATTTTTCAGCCTAACACTGGCTTTCTTTTATTCATGGGGCAATAAATCTGTGTTTTAAATTTGATTTTACAGGAACTCTCCATAGTGCTGAACCCCATGCTCAAAAATAGGTCTGTTGTGACACTGCATCATTCCTGTAAAGTTCAGAGTAAAACCAAGAGCCGATTTACCACTCTTGCAAAATCAGAGTTCCCAGCTTCCACCCTCTCCTGTTGCAGGGAACAGGAACTTGTTGAACTGGAACACCTTACAGTGTCCTTTGACTAGGATGTCTTTACTTGTCTGAAAGAGTTTAGAAGGAAATCCAGACGATTAAACTAGCTTTGTGGAAACTTATGACTCACACTAATTGTGAAATGTCTAGTCCAGTGGATCTCAAACTGTGGTCAGAGGGTGATAGGGTAGTTTGTGGAAAGTTAGAGCAGTGGAACTAAGTAGTGTCTATTCTCAGTTCTGCCGTTGAGTCTGTTTGGATCAGGGTTGAATTGTTTATGAGTTTAAGAGGAACCTATCATTTTCATAACATATTGGTAGTTTTGTTATGAGGATGTTGTATTGAGAGCAAAATATAAAAGTTATATACAGTGGAATCTTGACTTACATCATTAATCCGTTCCAGAGGTCTAGACATAAGTCAAACATGCCTTAAGTCAAACAAACTTTTCCCATAGAAAGTAATGGGAAAGTGGATTAATCCATTCCAGATGATGAAAAAGACCCCCAAAAACAGCAATTTAACCCAAATTTGACTGGGATAGATTCCTTCCGGGGATGTAAATGAAATGTCTCTTCAATGAGAGGAAGAGGCAGTAGAATTATAGTCCACAAGTTATATGCCTCCACTTTTTAATGTTCATAGCAACAATGTCTAACCTTTAAGTTTTACTGATTTTTAACCAGACGTTCCAAGTTCTGAACAACTCTATGCTTACCATTAGAGTCCCACAACTGTACAGCCTCCCAACTAAAATGCTTCAATTGTGGACCAGACTTCTGCAGCCAGATTTTTTACAAGACTGAGACGACTGTCTAACCAGCGAGGCCAGCCCTGAGCTCCTGGCCCTTCTTTTCCTCCGGCAGCAGCAGCGGCTTCGGTATGGCCAAGGACCAGCTCCAGGTGCTCAGAGCTGGCCTCGCCGAAGCCGCCACTGCCGGAGGAGAGGAAGAAGGCAGGAGCAGTTTGGAGGCAGCAGCCACGATGCTGGGTCATAGCTGCCACTCAATTCCGGTGCCTTGCACCAGGGCTCCGAGCTGTAAGTCAAAGCCTGCGACTCAAGTCAAACAGGCCCCTTCTTGCTGCAAGTCAAATATGCTGCAAGTCAAGCAGCATGTAAGTCAAGGTTCCACTGTACAGTAGATGTGTTCCATTTGAAGAGAGAAAAAGATTCTGTATTCTTTTGTTTTTTGTAAAGTGCCCTTCCCTAGGTGCAATCTAGGTACGTCCTGGTCAGTTAGAATAACTGGAGGGTTATGTTTGGAAACATTACGTTTGAGCTCATCAAAGCTGTCGCCTTCTCCAGCCTTGAGTCAAGAAGGGAAAAGCATCAAGCTGAGTTTTCTTTTGTTGGTAGCAGGATCAGAAGAGGCCCTTTCTTATGGTGTCAACCTGCCAATCATAAGGCTGACTGCCAATACATTAAGCCTCAGTGTTTCCTCCCTGTTTGAGTCTAATTTTGGTGGTTATTCACACTGGATGATGCGTGTGCTTGGGTATGTGCGTGGGAGGGAGGGGAGTATGATGAATGTTCCAGTCCCTCTGGAAATATCCCTAATATTATACGTATATTCACTTCCTCCCTTTAAAGTTTTCGGCAGAATTTCGGCAGATGATGCAAGGTATCCAGGGAGGGAAGGCTGAGATTAGAAGGCCTCCCCCCCTCCCCACGCTGGAGTAGTCCCCAACTAGAATTGAACTGTGCAGCTCATGCCAACCCAACCCTGCCTGCCAGGATTTCCCTTTGCCAAGGCTCTCCTTCCTCAAAAAGTAAAAGCCATTTCTTCTTGGTGGAAGGGGAAAACCGTTCAAGGCCAGCACTGAGGACTCACGAAGAGATGAAATGGCTGTTCCATAACCCAGAATGGCATTAAACTTGGCCAGGTGTTAGCGCTCCAGCTGAAGACTCGTAGAACTGCCATGCTTCACTCTGCCTCCAGATGGGGTGACAGCTCTCAGGCCGAGCATGTCTGATGTAAGATGGCTTACAGAGATGAAGTGGAGAGGTTGACCCAGTGGTGCAGAATAAATAACTTGCACCTAATCATAAAGAAAACAAAGGAGCTTGTGGTGGGTGCTGGGGTCTGGGCACCCATCTCCATCCTTCCTTGCTTGGCATATTTTTCTACCTGCATGTCGAATAGCTGTCCCACCGACTCTGGAATGTTAGCTAGTTGGTCAGATTTGACTTAGATTCTGTTCCATGATCACCTGGCCCAGAGTAATTCCATCACCCATCTCATATTTCGAGTACACCCACTCCCAGAAGGCAGTGAGAACTTGCACGAAAGCCATCAGACTAGCAGCTTTCCTCACCTTGCTCTCACTGTGCTGGAGAAAAAGCAGCCTCTGTAGGAGATCGCCTTCCCCCAAACCTTTGCAAGTTGCAGAGAATATTCCACGAAGGTGTCTCCCCAATGTGTGGCAGCGGTGAAGAAGGCCAATTCCATGCTAGGGATTATCAAAAAGGGGATTGAAAATAAAACAGCCAACATTATAATGCCATTATACAAAACAATAGTAAGGCCACAACTGGAGTATTGTGTACAATTCTGGTCACCCCATCTCAAGAAAGACATAGTGGAACTGGAAAAGGTGCAAAAGAGAGCAACTAAAATGATTACGGGGCTGGGGCACCTCCCTTATGAGGAAAGGCTAAAACATTTGGGGCTCTTTAGTCTGGAAAAAAGCCGCCTGAGAGGGGATATGATTGAGACATACAAAATTATGCAGGGCATGACTAAAGTGGATAGAGGGAAGCTCTTTTCCCTCTCACAAAATACCAGAACTAGGGGACATCCACTCAAATTAAGGGCTGGGAGAGTAAGAACAGACAAAAGAAAATATTTTTTCACCCAGCTCAAAAACCTCCAAAGAAGGAGACTCCACCACCCTTTGTGGCAGCATATTCCACTGTCAAACAGCTCTAATTGTCATGAAGTTATTCCTAATGTTCAAATGGAATCTCTTTTTCTGTAGTTTGAAACCATTGCCCTGAGTCCTAGTCTCTGAAGCCATGGAAAACAAACCTGTTCCCTCTTCAATGTGACATCCTTTCAAATATTTAAATTTAGCTATCATATCTCCTCTCAGCCTTCTTTTTGAAAGACTAAACATTCCCAGTTCCCTAAGCCATTCCTCATAAGACATTTCTTCAAGATCTTCAACCATACTGGTTGCCCTCCTCTGTACCAGCTCAAGGTTGTCAACATCCTTTTTAAATTGAGGTGCACAGAACTGGACACAGTACTCCAGATGGGGTCTGACCAGAGCAGAATAGAGTGGTAGTATTATTATTAGAGATGGGCATGACTCAAAAAAATGGTGTTTCATTTGTCATTTGTTGTTTAGGGGGTCCATTTTGGTTCGTTTTTGTTTTTTGTGAATTTTTGCAAAAAATTATTTTCGTTTTGTTACGTAATGAAACGAAAAAACAAAAATGAAAACAAAAAATTGCTGTTTCGTTAGCATTCATTACAGTTCAATTTATTTGCCGCAACGAAAACGAAACACACGACAAAATTTTTGGTGTTTCATTTCGTTTCATTTCATTTTGGAGACAAAATTTGTTTTCATTTTGTTACGTAACAAAATGAAAAAACGAAAACAAAATTGCTCGTTTCGTGCCCATCTCTAATTGTTATTTCAGAGAGTTAGTTATGGAGTCAAAAGTGAATTCTTAAAGTGATATTTTAACTAGCAGTTAGGTAATCGTGAAGTAAATTAAGAAATAAGCTCAACAATGTAAGATATTAACATTTCCACAAAATATAAAAACCGTGAATAAAATGAAACCTTTTATACCAGAATATGTGAGCGAATGTATTGAAACAAATAAGTGCCATGTG
This sequence comes from Phrynocephalus versicolor, assembly GCA_023846285.1. NCBI lineage: Eukaryota > Metazoa > Chordata > Lepidosauria > Squamata > Agamidae > Phrynocephalus > Phrynocephalus versicolor. The sequence goes on along the minus strand of JAHTLZ010003526.1, from coordinate 4,676,353 downwards.
AGGTACTAACCAATAAAGGACGGTCTACTAAGGGAGACTGTTGTTCAGTCTGGTCTGTAGGTTCCTGCCAGAACCATGTGTGTCTTCTGCATAATTAGAAGGAAAGTTAATTATTATTAACTGACTTACACATTTTCCTCCTACCAAATTCTGCCAAACCAGCCTCAGCGTGGTCCTGTTGTACCATTCCACCTCAAGTTTATTATTTTACTGGAAAACCTTAGCCTCAAGCAGAATACAGTACCTTTAGTCTATCTGCAATTGCTATCTTGTCATGTGGCTCAAATTTCATGCTTCCTTCCTCTACACATTTCTCTGTCTCTGTTCTGCATGCTGTTACTTATCTGCTTGCTCAAGCACTTATATGAAATCAAACACTTTTTTATTATATGATAACCAGCAGTGTGAAATGCTTCAGTAAATCTGGTTTTGCAATCAGGAGATTGCCCTTTAAGAGTGTTGCACCTGTATCTCTTCAAAGTGGGATAACTCCTAATTCCTCTCTGCAGTGCTTGGAAATGGCATCAGCACTGCCATCATTATTCCATTATACACATCCCAGCAAGTGTTGGCAGGATTTCATACCAGGACATCCCCCCAAGGACCTAGGATGTTCAAAGGTGTTTCCTTAAAATAAGTGCTGTTCCAAGTAAGACAGCCTTCTGCAGTTGATGTATCATGATCTCATTTATGCCAGGAGTACAAAGATGGTTTTCTTGGTACTGTATTGGGGCACTGCACCTAAAGCAGCAATTAACCAGAACAAGTTGAATTTCCTTTACCCATAACCGATCCCCTGTTGAGCAGCAAGCCTTTTTTTTGGCCATTTTTGAAATTTGTTTCTGTGGTGGTGGTTGTCTTTGTTGTTACAGTGCTCAAATCCCACAGCTGCAAGGCTTGGAAGCCGCAGAGTTGTAAGCAAAAATATCAATGATATCTCCCCTCCTCACAACCTCTGCCTTTTTTTAGACAGACACTTTGGAGGTAAGAGATCCTTGCAACAAATTTAGTCTCCAGGTAGCTAAATGCATTGCTGCAACAGATGCTTGATCTCCAAGGGGGTTTAAGGTGAAAGCTGTAAATTAAAGGAATTCTTCTCCCTATCTCTTTATGCCTTGCTATTCTCAATAAAGCCCGGAGAACTGTAAGAAAACAAACCAACAACCATCACAACAAAAAAACGCGCTGTGCTCTGAGTTTCATTACATCAAACACCTTTCTAACAGGCTTCATCAAAGTGAGACAACATGTATGCCTCTTGTATACACTGAGATGAATTCCTGACACAGCAGTGACCTCCACGTGAGCAGATTCCATGGCTGCTTTGTGCTATATTTGACAAATGTGGTGGAAATACTTGAGGTTTCGCAGTTTCCCCAGAATCTCTTCATTAAACAAAATAGATATGTGTTCATTTCTTTTGGATTTGCTTACGTGTTTCAATGAAATCAGTTCTATTCCCATTGCCTGAATCTGGGCAGATTTACAACAATCCAATAACCATATGCCGTCAAGTCAATTCTGGTTTATGGCAACCCTTCACAATGTTTTCTGGGCAGGCAATACTAAGAAGTGGTTTACACTTCCCTTTTGGGGACATCCTGAGGTGATGCAGCTTGCACATTGGCCAGAGCTCTGCTTGCAGGATCCACTGCAAGGAATCAAACCCCCAACCAGTCAGATACAGTGGTGCCCTTATGATACAAATTCAGTTCATTCTTCGGGACGTTTCGTATCTTAAAAAGTTTCGTATCATGCCACGCACCCTGAGAATTGAAGTCTTCTGCAACATTTTCGTATCTCGTGGCTTTCCATAGGAAATGTTCATATCTCAAGGTGGGTTTTTTTTGTGTGTGTGGAAAACTTCAATTCCCAGGGTGCATTGCGCCCCGGACAGACTTACCTTTCATCTCTCAAAATGTTTGTATCTCAAGGCATTTATATCTCAAGGTACCACTGTACCTTGAGATTCTGTAACATTCAGGTTGGTTGGTTTTACTTTGAATTCTAAGAGTCTCAGCCCACAAATGTGTATCTGCAGACTCATTCATTTCACTCACCTGGAGAAAGGCCTGGGCCTTCTTTCCTGCACCAGTGCTTCCTGGGAGGAAGCTCCTCCATTGTCTTTTGGAGGTGATGGATCCTTTGGAGGTGCCCTCCTATAGAACATAAAGGTCGATGAAACAACCATCCCCAGGAGTGAGGAGTGGTGCCTGGAGGATTCTCAGAGAATTCTGGGAGTGGGAATTTTTTTAAGCGACATCTACAATAACAAATGTGGGTTATGCCACTTTTCTGGGGAGGGCTACAGATTGCAAAATGCCCCAGCCATCCTCATGAGCAACCGTGCTGGCTAAATTATTCTGGAATTTCAAGTCGAAAAAATACCCATCCACTCTACTTACTCCCCTTCTCTTCCATCCATAAACCCCAGTAGTCTATGGCTGCTTTCTCCCTTCTGCTCTTCACATAGAGCCCTGCTTCTCAACCTTCCTAATGCTGCAACCCTTTAATAGAGTTCCTCATGTTGTGGTGACCCCTTGCCCTGCTTGGAAGAGACCACAAGTCCCCTTTGGCAGGCCAGGTGCCATAGAGAACTTCCCTCTACAGGCACACTCAGCCAATCGCAGCCTACGGTTCCATTGACTGACATCCCCTCCAACCTCTATCAAGCTGTAACTCACTCTTTCTTCCCCTTCCTCCTCCAGAACCCAAGCCGTTTGTGCCTTTTTCTTCACTGGCTCATGGTGACTCCTGTGAAATGGTCATTCGACCCCAAAAGGGGTCAAGACCCCCCAGGTTGGGATCCACTGACATAGAGGATTACCACAAATGGCCACATCCTGCAACAACCATAGATGGGATACAGTTGTGTATAGCTTTCTGTCCACAGCTGTATATTTTGGTGTTGGATATGCTTGTTCAGCGCTCATTAACACAGTTTATAATAATCTATCTATGCACAGAGCAGTGATCTGAGGACAGGACTTATCAAAGCAATGAAACTCAGTGTCCGCATGCCAGAAACTAATAGAAAATACAGCAGGACTGAATGTTACATGATATGTATCATGAATGTCTTCAATAATAAAGACACCAAGAGACACTGCCATGTAGGGCGCTGATTTCCACCTTGAGGGAATATATTATAAAGAACTTCCACATCTTGGCAAGTACGGATGATTAAATGACCTATTATGGCTCATAGATCTTTCCCGTGTCTGATTGATCGTTAGCTATAAGCTGGCCACCGGGGTTTCTTTTCATTTCTTTTTTTAAACTTGGAATATCCGATGGATGTGGGAGAAAAAAAGATGTTCCTATTTGTAAAAGAGCTTGCTTAGTAGATGTCCCTGAAGAGCAGAATATAAGATAGGACATTGAGATTGAAGGTTTATTGTTTTTCTCTATGGCTTTTAAGGGGAAAATAATGCCACTATAATCTACTTTTTTCCATGTTTGTATTCAAAGCAATACACAACTAATGAAAACGTGAATTTTTTTTTAAAAGTCACAAAGCTAATTTAAAACAACAGTATTATTTGACATGAAAGGTGCTAAGGGAAAATGCAACGAACATAAGAACATAAGAAGAGCCATGCTGGATCAGGCCAAAGGCCCATCTAGTCCAGCTTCCTGTATCTCACAGTGGCCCCACCAGATGTGTTTGGGAGCGCACAAGACTAGATCTCTGTCTCCTGATACCACTCCCCTGTATCTGGTCCTTGAGGTACCCTGGTTTTAAGCTTGGAAATGATACATCTCCATCATGGTTTTTAACCTGTGTTGGACTTTTCCTTCAGGAATCTGTCCAATCCCCTTTTGAAGGCATCCAGGCCAGATGCCATCACCACATCCTATGGTAGGGAGTTCCACAGACTAACAACACGCTGGGTGGAAAAATATTTTCTTTTGTCTGTTCTTAGTCTATCAGCCCTCAATTTGAAGGGATGTCCCCTAGTTCTGGTATTTTGAGAGAGCGAGAAGAGTGTCCCTCTGTCAGAAGAGCATCCCTCCCCATGGCTATGGGGAGAATGACAACAGGACTAAATATACTCTCCAATGTCTCTTTAAATTCTAAGAAGTCTTAGCAAGGCCGAAAGTCAAGAAAAGAAAGTGGCCTACTCAGTATCTGCCTACAATGGTGAGGCTGGCAGCAAAATGGTCCCAGTACACACACACACCCCACACACCAGACAGTTGGCCTACTGAGGTCATCTCAAGAGCTGGTTCAGGCACGTTTCTCTGGGTGCTGGTGGCCCTTCCTTGGTCAGGATCCTGAATTTCCCCATGCATAATCCATATCAAGAACATGTACCCTCTGAGTCTGCGGAAACAGATTTCACACTGACCGTAGGGGTATAAATCTTCACTTATTTTAGTACATGTTGTATTCCCACAAGCCAAAGCGAAAACGTCCATATTTTACAAGAGTTTTTGTGCTTGTTTTTTTTTAAAAAAAAACCTGTTATTGTGAGACTTATTGACAACACAAAACCCAGTACAGAAGTTGGGAAAGGCCTTGCATTTTTCACAAAATTAATGAAGATTTATGTTAAATGCTTCTTCTCTTAAAACAAAACATTCTACCCCTAGTATTGATGGGGAATGAGATGCTGGTCTTATTTAAGAGCTAAAAATAAATAAATAAATAAATAAAATAAAAATCACAGAGGTTACCCCCTGCCCTATTTTTTTACAAAGCAATCTGAATCTTTTTGCTTTGTTGTATTTGTTTTGCTTTTTCTTTTGTTTGTTTGTTTTTTGGTCAAGGATAAAAAAAAAGTTTAATTCCTTACTTTCTTATGAGGAGTAATACTTGTAGCAAAGCTCAGGGCACTGCTTATACACCATCCCATAGTGCTTAAACCTGTCTCTGGGCAGTTTATGATTTAATTATACTGGTGGTTATGCATATGCGAGCTGGGTACTCAAATGACCTATCTCGGGAGGATGGATGGTTGAGTCAACTCTGAGCCTGCCGTCTGAGATCTGGAGCTGAACTCCAGTCATAAGCAGAGTCTTCACTGCAGTACTGCAGTGTAACCATTGTGCTGTGAGACTCCTCCTAATACTATACCATGTGGTTGCGGGAGTGGGAGGGACATAATTTGTCGACAATCTTTCAGCATCCAAGACTAAAGGGCAGGGGAGACCCTTTGATAAGAGGGAGTCCACCTGCTTGGTCGACTCTCAAGCTTCAGTGGAAATTCTAGCCTCCACCAAAAGACGGGGGAAATTGCTCAGAAGCCGTTGGCCTGGATGAGTCCAGCAAACTACCATCCAGAACAGTGATGGTGAACCTTTTAGAGACCGAGTGCCCATACTGCGATTCAAAACCCACTTATTTTTTGCAAAGTGCCAGTATGGCAATTTAACCTGAATACGGTGGTACCTTTTGGGTGCTACCCTTCGGGGAATTGAGGATCGAAGAGCATGCTTTTGAATTTCTTGTGGCCACAGCACCCTCACTGTGGCTGCAGGAGATTCAAAAGCTTCCTTTTCGATCCTCACTTTCCCGAAGAGTAGCACCCCATCTGCCTTTCTGCCCTGGGCAGAGAGGCAGATGGGGTGCTACGCCATTGGGAAAGCCGGGGGGAGTGGTGGCAGCTTGTGGGCCTGTTCGTAGCCCCAGTTTACTCTCCAGCCACCCTGCTTTTGGGATGTGCAGAACATTCTGTGCATCCCAAAAGCAGTGTGGCTGGAGTATTTAAAATGGGGCTACAAAGGGGTCCACAAGCTGCTGCTTCCCCTTCACCCGGCTCTCTGCATGTTAGTCTGTGGAACTCCCTGCCACAGGATGTGGTGATGGCATCTGGCCTGGATGCCTTCAAAAGGGGATTGGACAGATTCCTGGAGGAAAAGTCCATCACAGGTTACAAACCATGAGCGAGATGTGTAATGTCCAGTCTTAAAACCGGGGTACTTCAAGGGCCAGATACCGGGGAGTGATATCACGAAACAGATATCTAGTCTTGTGCCCTCCCAGACGCATCTGGTGGGGCCACTGTGAGATACAGGAAGCTGGACTAGATGGGCCTTTGGCCTGATCCAGCATGGCTCTTCTTATGTTCTTATGCATGGCTCACAGTGGCGTGCTCTGAGAGGAGGGGGAAGTGCTGTGGCTGTGAGGGGCCAATGTCATGTGCCCACAGAAAGGCCTCTGCGTGCCACCTTCGGCACCCGTGCCATAGGTTTGCCAACACTGATCTAGTAGCTCTGCTCTCAGTGCACAGCAAGCGCTCCCAGTTTACTGTCCTCTTTCTTGGAAGCAGTAGCGCCAAGAGCCCTCTTGTTGCTTCACAACATAATGACAGGCTGGAATCACCAGGCAACATTGGATGAATCCAGAAATAAACAAACAGATAAAACACCGAGAACCCAGTCTTGCTTTCAAGGCTGGCATCTCTCCTGAACAGATGATTAGCCCTGTCCAAGGAATACAGGAATCTTTTGGTGACCTAGATTTGACACCTATGCGTTCAGCCTCTAATGGGGAGCCCATTGCTATGCACGTAGTGTACAATATTATTCCATGTATAAGGCTGTAGCAGGTCATTCATCTGATTTCTATACATCTTTACTCCTCGGTGACCGAGACAAACAGGGGGCACTACAGACAGCTACATTTTTAGCAGCAGCAATTAAGATGAGGCCAGCTATGATTTTAAAATAATAATCATTTATGGATTACTTGTCCAGTTCTAATATAGGAATATTACATGTATATGTATTTATTTTCTTGATTTTAATATGCCAATTTTATATCTATGTAAATGTTATCCATTTTTTGCTAAGGCCATGGCTAATGCAAATAAATAAATGGTTGGTAAAAAAGTTTCCTAAAATTGTGAGACTAAAAAAAATGAGGGCTGTCTTATACATGGAAGTAAGTTGCCAAGAGACCTTTGCAGTTATGAAACTGTAATTGTGGGTTGGAAAAGTGTGTGCGGGGGGGGGGGGTGTTGTCTTATGAATGATGGCGCTTTATGGATGCAAAAATCTGGTAAATCTGCAGGCCGGTGGGCATAGATGTACTGCCGAGGTGGGGCACTCATGCCCCCACCATCACAAAACCCTCTTAAAGTAAATGATTACGTTGTTTTAGGGCAGGCATGTCCAAACTTCGGCCCTCCAGATGTTTTGGACCTCAACTCCCACAGTCCTTTGCCATTGGCAATCTAAGCTTAGAATTCTGGGAGTTGTGGTCCAAAACATCAGGAGGGCTGAAGTTTGGACATGCCTGTTTTAGGGCAGCGTTGCTTCAATTTGCTTTTTCTGTCGTGCTTCCCAGGGGCGGTTCAGTTGGACGATGCCCAGTTCTCATTTCTGATTATTTTTTTCTCTCTCTCTCCCTCCGTCTCCCCCTTTTCCCCTCCTCTCCCTTTCTCCCTTTACCTTTTGTCACCATATGATGCTCAGGGACTCCAGAGAGCCTAGCGGAGAAAGAGAGGCAGCTGATGGGCATGATCAATCAGCTGACCAGTTTGCGAGAGCAGCTGCTGGCAGCTCACGATGAGCAGAAGAAGCTGGCGGCCTCACAAATGGAGAAGCAGCGCCAGCAAATGGAGTTGGCCAAGCAGCAACAAGAACAGGTGAGTGACTATTGAGATGGACTTTTAATCTAGTACCGCTCTTTAGCTTGGGAATGGGAATATTAGCACCCCATTAACAAATCTTTATTTTTTAGGAGGTGGGAAACATTTCAGGATCTGATCCCTGGAATTTGGGAAGGGTAGGGGAACCAAAGCTATGAACACATGGAAACATCTTTCTTTTTTTTAAGTGTGCGCAAGAGGGGGAAATTTCTGATTTCAAGCATTTTGCATAATTCAGCAGTACTGAAATGTGAAGGAAGTGGAGGCGTGGACTTAATGAAATCTGCATGCTTGGAGCCCTGACTTTCATCACACGCAATATTAGTGAAAATGTTGCCCTCATTAGCCTTCCAAAAGCAGTGCAAAAAAGTAGTCAATGAAAAAGTTAGGTTTTTACTACAACTGCTAAAACTCCACGGATAGCATTTCTGGGCCAGACAGAAGCTATGGTGGTCTGGCCTACTCACCCTCTCCCCATAATTTAAACTCCACAATTTTCCCTCTTTCTTGTGGTGTGATTGAAACACTCAACAGTTGTCCATTATTTTAAATTTCATACCAACATAGAATCATGAATTTGGAAGGGGCCTACAAAGTCAACTTCCTTCTCAAGGCAAGAATACTGGTGGTGGTGGTGGTGGTGGTAGTAGTAGTAGTAGTAGTAGTAGTAGTAGTAGTAGTATCCATTATTTTTTCTGATGCAGTCACCCCCGCCATTTTGCGGTTCAGGTACTGCGGTCCCACTATATTGCAGGATTGCTGTACCTGGGGGGGGGGGCGGGGAGTAATCCAATCGCTCCCCGCCGCCCCCGCCCCTTCCGGGAGGCCTCGGAGCCATGCGGGGGGTGGGTGGCGGGGAGGGATCCGATCACTCCCCCCCGCCCCTTCCAGGAGGCCTCGGAGCTGTGCGATGGGGCAGTGGGGAGGGATCCGATCGCTCCCCATCCCCGACCCTTCTGGGAGGCCTCGGAGCCATGCGGGGGGTGGTGGGGAGGGATCCAATTGCTCCCTGCTGCCTCCCGCCCCTCTGATCGCCCCGCCCCCACCCAACCCACCCCCGCATATCATGGATTTTCATGTATCACGGTTCAGGTGGGTCCCTAACCCCCGTGATAGGCGGTGGGTTACTGTGCCAATAAAATGTTTGGTATCTATACTGATACTGATACCATTATTTTAAGCTGGGCAGAATCAGTATATATATATACACACACACACACACACAGTATATATTTTAAAAAGGAGAATGGATGTCAGTATTCCTCTGTTAATTCATGTTTTCTATACATTTGTCCTACAGATTGCAAGGCAGCAGCAGCAGCTCCTGCAACAGCAACACAAAATTAACCTACTCCAGCAGCAGATTCAGGTCAGAGGTTGTGAACTGATCTCTCTCTTTTTAATTATTTCTCCACCTCTTTTCTGCCACCTCTAGTTCCCAACTCGTTACCATCTATAAACAGACAAAGGCATTGATTTGTATGTGGGTTGTATCTAGGGACTGATCTTACCTTTAGCTCCGCGGATGTCGCTATATCCTACTCTATATGGGTATGTCTAGCCATAATGGCTTGTATCCCGACTTATGCTTTAAGTAGGTCTGTTGGGGTCCTTGTTAACTTAAGCCCCATGATTATTTTCAGGGGTTCAGTTCTATGTATGAATAAATTTGGATTCCACCAATTTTCTTTGGTGCATTTATGAAATGTGACAAAGTGTATCTTATAGGGTGTTTACTCAGAATGGGTTCCTAGCCCACATGAACACACGTGAACCTTTCATTCGTAACCCTGTCTCCAGGCACTTCCCAGAAAACCATAATGAATCCATTCCTACACTTTTCTTGCTACCAAAATTATTGTATTACTCTAATCTCTTTTCCCCCACCCAAAAAATAGGGAGCAAAGTCAGGGAGAGGTTTTAAAAAAATTAAGGGGGGAAATTTTAAAGAATTGCTTTAAAATTTTCCTCCAAGCACTCTATCATGAAGCAAGTTTAAAGAAAATCCTGGTAGAAGGCATTTAGACATGCGACTATAAATAATATTCATCCATTTTAGGGTCTACACAGGTATACGGGTGACGCCTATTTTGGGGAGAGGTTTGCATGCCAAACTCCAGTCTGAGGTGACTTGAATGAAACAGCATTGCTGTCTGAACAGTGAACGCAAGGGCTATAATCTAATTCATTCATTCCTAACCTTGGGTCTCCAGTTGTATTTGGACTAAAATTCCCAGAAGCCTTCACCACTAGCTTCCTGGCCAGGATTTCTGGGAGTTGTAGTCCAAGGACACCTGGGGGCTCGAAAGTTGGGAACCAACTTGGATTTCTATAGATGTATGGCAGTGGCAGGAAAAAAATCAGCAATAGCGCTGATCAATGGTGACGAGAGAGCAGTGGGAGGAAAACTCATTCCTTCCCCTCTTTTCTTTCTGAACCATCTTTACATTATTTTCCTTATTCCCAGTTAATACACAGGTCTATCTCCTCTATCATTTGTGGTCCAGTGGGATAGTAAGGTGCCTGAAAGGGCTGTGTTTCTTTGTGCAGTGAGAACCATGGAATTCTATGCCAAGATCTACACAGCAAAGTATGAGGTAGAAGGGATAGATTGGGGGGGGCAATCAGTGTCATTGGAGGTGAGGGGCTTGAATGGAACTCTACCCCTGAATGTCTTCTCACTGTCTGGATTGGTCCCAAGGATTCAGGGGTGTCCAAAATTTTTGCAAGGAGGGCCAGATTTGATGAGGGGAAAATGTGCGGGGGCTGACTATTCAGCCACATTTGGCCCCTGGGCCAGACTTTGGACAAGCCTCTAGGACAGTGATGGCAATCCTTTTAGAGACCGAGCGCCCAAACTGCAGTTCAAAACCCACTAATTTATTTACAAAGTGACAATACACTAATTTAACCTGTATGCAGGTGGCTATGAAGGGGCAATGTCGGGTGCCCACAGAAAGGGCTCCGAGTGCCACCTTTGGCACCCGTGCCATAGGTTCGCCATCACTGCTCTAGGACATGCAAGGAGGTGGGGAGGATGCTAAAGCAACAGAACCGGGGCCAAGTCAACTGGGCAGGTGGCTGGGGGGACAGACAGAGGCAGGGAGGGCAGGCAAACCGTAAAATTGCAAGCTGATGACTCCATCCGGTATGGGTAGGGGCCAGCTGGCAGGGATTCATGACAGGCTGAGCCGGTGGGGAGAAGAGGCTGTGGGCCACTCAAAATTTGAAAATGGGTTGCATTTGGCCCCTGGGCTTGACTTGGGACATGTCTGGCTTAAATCCTTCAAGACCAAAACAGCCCTGCTATCCACTGTTCTTTAGTGATTGTGATACCTTGACTTGTTGAAGCTAGAACCCAGCTTTATGGGTCCCTGGCAAAACTGGGCAGGCTATTAAATCTTGCTTTGCAGCACATCTGCATCTGAATTATACCAGGAAGAAGAGGGGATGTGAAGGGATATACTATTTCCTTTGGACTGCAGGTGAGACAGGCATCTCTTTCTCCATGCCTGTCTGGTTTCTGCTTCTCTTTCCAACATAGATGGCAGATCAATGCTGAGAAAGTTATTGTAGAAACCTAGCCTCAGTATTAATTCGTCATCCATTTAAATGATTAAGATTCAGGAACAAGCACAACTTTTCCCCCCTTCCATGACAAAAGATTCCACTTACTAGAGCCAACATTCTGTAAAGGCTGCTGAAGTCACTGTAATTCTAATGAAATATTGCGGAGGCAGGAGGACACTTTATTGATATATTTCATAAAATATAACATCGTTTTCTTAAAAAAAAAACAGGTTGGTCTGATGATTTACACATCACCTGCTTATGCAGGGGCACCATAACTTAGAGAAGTCCCACTCCTCTCTCGTTCATTCCAGACAATTGTCAAAACACATGCTATTTCTTTTTCTCTCTCTCTTTTTTGTTTAATCTAATTTTCAAAAGCCACTGTTTTGATTAAGCCTTTGATTTAATGCCTAAGGGTCACCACCACCCCACCATTCAGGTTCAGGAATTCTACAGTGCCGTCCTAGAAATATCTACTAAATTTAAATTATACTTACACCCAGGAAGTGTGTATGTTTTCAGAATTTCAGATTAGAACATAGAGCTAAACACTAAGTAGAGCTTTAAAATAGCAAGTTATAAGTGATGCAATTACCCATGATGAGTTACATTATCTGTAACAAAAGCATAACTAAGGTACCTTTCCAAAACAATGTGACATTTGGGGATGAACTTACTCTATTGTTGAACAAGTAACATTTTTAGCTACTTTCAGATGTTATTAATTAAAGGACATTTTTAGAAACATTTTGATATTTTTTTTTTCAGGGATTATGCCAATTTGCTAACAATTCAAAGAAGGCTTTTAAAATAATACAATGTAATGATTAATGCAGCGAGTTGCTTTCTTAGCATTTAAGTGGGTTAAAGGGGATCAATTACCTGAGCAAAATTTCCTTTAAGGGAAGGACTTTGCAAGCTCAGATCCTAATAACATAAAAAGAAGCATGCTGAATCAAACCAAAGGCCACTCTAGTGTCATGTTCTCTTCACATTGTCACCATCTTGATGCCTGTGGGGACATTATGTCCCTCTTGGGTATATTCCTTAGCCATAGAGTTAATATAGGCAAGTGTGTGACGTTTCAGGCTTCATGAATCCACTCTGGGTTTTATCTGAAGTCTGGAGTGGTTACCCAAGTTGATGAACCTATATTGGGTTCCAGCCAGCCAGCCATCCATTTTTTTCCTATTTATTCATAACAAGTGCTTTCTCTTCCATGACTTTCTAGACCAGTAATTCCCAAACTTGGCTCCCCAGATGTTTTTGGACTAAAACATGCAGAAGCCTTCATCACTAGCTGTGCTGACCAAGATGTCTGGGAGTTGTAGTCCAAGAACATCTGGGGAACCAAGGTTGAGAACCACTGCATTAAACACAGGTTCCACACAGTCCAGCACTAGAGATGGGCACGAACCAAAAAAATGGTGATTAGTTTTGGTTCGGTTCATTTTAGGGTTCAGTTCGTTTTGTTTCGTTTTAAATGAATTTTTGAAAAAAAATTATTTCATTGATTCGTTGATTTGTTATTCTTTTTGTGTGTAGTGTGTGTGTGTGTGCTGTGCTTGTGCACAGCTTCAGTCTATTCCTATGGGAAAATGAAAAATGAAATAAACGAAGCAGAAATTTCCATTTTGTTTAGTTTCATTTTTCTTTGATGGGTCAGTTCGTCATTCGTTTTGTTAGGTAACGAAATGAATAATGAATAACAAAATTAATTGAAAATTCATTTCGTGCCCATCTCTATCCAGAACTGTACAGTATTCTGAGTTTTGACTGACAGCCATGTATGTTTGGACAGCTCGCAAGTAGGGCACGAGAGCAGCAGCCTTCTACCATTTTGGTCCCCACCAGCTGGCTTTCATGTGAACCTGAGTGGGTTTTATTCCGACCTGCATTATTAGATATTAGAGATTGCCATATGCTTCTTTGAACAGCTTTGTTTTCAAAAGGTTCTTAAAAGCTGTGAGAGATGGAGCCAGTCCAATCTCGCAGGGCAATTTGTTCCATATGGTCAACCCAGCCACCGAGAAGCCCTGATTGGGAGTCACAACCCTACACGCCTCCCTAGGGGTGGCCACCTGAAGTGAGAAAGCTTGTGAGGCTCTGGTGGGTCTGGCCAGCTCTGACTTTTGGAAGATACGCTCTGTCAGATACTCAGGTCCCAAGCCATGGAAGATTTTGTAAATCAAAACCAACACCTTGAACCTTATTCAGGAGGCAACGGGCAGCTAGTGCAGGTGAGTCAGAATTGGGGTGGTGCGTTCAAATATGCCTGCACCAACCACCAATCTGGCTGCCACATTCTGCATCCGCTGCAATCCCCAAACAAAGTTCAAGGAAAGCCCCATGTAGAGAGCATTGCAATAATCTATCCTTGACATGACCAGTGCCTACACAACCATCCTCAGGGAGTTTCCATCAAGGTACGGGCGAATCTGGATGATAAGCCTAAGATGGTAAAGGGCTGACCTATTCACAGCTGCCACCTGGGGCTGCAGGGACAATTCCAAATTTCTGAACTTTGAAAAATGCAGTCCACACCAGGGAGGGGGGGTGTCTATGACTGTAAATCTTCTTTTCTTTTGCATTTTAATTTTGAGTCTAACCATATTGCTGAGGTTGCCCTTTGATTTAGCTAGAATTCTGCATTAGGTTATGATTTTAAAATTGGGGAAGATGTTTCCTTCTTTTGCATTCACAAGACTGGGGGCACAAATTTTCACAATCAACACAACTATCATTCAAAAACCAGTGCAGTGGCTTTGAAATGTCATGCATTGGCATACAGTACCTCTTGGGAAGTAAATCCCTTCTGTTTAACTTTTGCATGTAAGAAAAGAGTGTGCGAGGTGCTTTTACAATTTTTTTGTTAATATTGTCGAGAATTCTCTCACTTGCAAACCCTAATCTTTTTGCACAACTGCGGCCTCTTTGCATGGAATCTTAAAAGATAAAATGCATTGGATGGGTTGTTTCAATCCTTTTTGTGGTGGTTTTTTTTTTTTTTTTTTTGCTCAGATATTCCTTTTTGTACTTACTGTGTTTTCAATTTCATTCACCAAGGACAAAAATGTTTAGTAAAAGCACATTGTTTATTAATGATTCTCATAGCCCCCCAATACTATGTCCTAACCCTCATCCAGGTTGCATGACAGTATTTGTATCTTCCTGGTTCTTAAGGAAAACATAAATTCCTATGAATAAAGATAGTTAATGCTCTCTAAAAAGTCTTGTGAGGGGTATCCGTGTTAGTCTGTGCAAGAATTCCAGGCAAAAATCAAATCAAAACAAAACAAAAGACAAAAACGTGTGACACCTTAAAGACAAACTATTTTAATGTAAGCTGCTGCTATATGTCTGAAGAAGTGGATATATGAAAGTAGAGATATAAAATATAACTATATCCCATCACATATTATATTGCACACCTCATTCTGCTGCTATATGTCTGAAGAAGCGGATGTGTCCACAAAATGTTACATTAAAATATGAAAATTAGTCTTTAAGGTGCCACATGTTTTTTGTCCTTTGTTTTGTTTTGTTTTGTTTTTCTTTGATTTTTGCCTGAAATAATTAAAATATAATAGTCTTTGCGGTGGCACATGTTTTTGGCTTTTATTTTGTTTTGTTTTGGTTTTTGTCTGAGATCTCCAAAAAGTCATACACTGACATTTGCGGGCTGGATAGAAAAGGCAAGGAAGGTTCCTTTCTAAGACAGAAAACACTCCCTCCTCACTTGTCATGAAGTGAGCATCCTCCTTAGTTATCCTTTCTCACTCTCCACTTCTAATCATGATACACAAACGCCATAATTTTATAGGAGGTTCTTGAGGGTGCGGTTCTGCCCTGGACTGACACTTCTGGACTCTTTGATCCACCTTTGGGTGGATAATATCAGATATTAATATTAAAATATTATTAATATTAACATATTACCTGTTCATATTTACAGGTCTGTCAAAAGACGGTGCATGTCCTTAGTATTTAATGTTCTCACCAAGCCGTTATTTTGCTGACCAAATGTGATTAGCTTTAGATAAGCCCAAGGAGATAGTTCTTGTCTTTCTGGTATAGCACCTGATTATGTGTGTCTGTGTTTTTTTGTGTTATGCCTATATGTGTGCTGGAGAGAAAGAAGCATTTTTTCAGATGGTCTTTTTACAACCCAGTGCTTGTACATATGGAAGGGCACAGTGTGAAGCCAGGGACGGCAAAGAGATAAAGGAAAGGATCCTTGTCCATTGAACTGACCTACTAAAAGGAACATTAGCACGCCATACGATCCCCGCCTCATCCATGTGGAGATGGTGGAGTCATGAACAGTTTCGTTTGGCAGCTGCAAAAGGCAGCTTCTTCTGAGAGAAGTTTGGGGGGGGAGGTGGGGAGATAGGGGTGGAAGGAAGATGATTCAGAGGAGATAACAATGGGTTTTTTTTAAAAAAAAACCTCTGGCTGGTGGAGGTGTTTAGGATGTGTTTTCTTTATATCTCCCTCCGCCCCTAATTGACGATGCTTTAAAATTGAATGACTAGCAGTCAAAACGTGTTTGCTTCAAGCTGAGAGGAAAAATGCCGGTGTCTGTGCTTCCAAACTGATTGCGCTTTGTACACAACTGACAGCCGCAGTCACTTTGAGTGACTGATAAGTGGGGAGCGCTGCCACTTACCGAGGAATGTGTGCGCCGGAAAGAAAGGGACCCTGAGCCATTCAAATGCGTTGGCATGTTCAAAATAACATCTCACATCAGTCAGGCTCACGAGGCAAAATAAACTTTGTATCCATCTCTCTCACTCTCTGGAGGCAACGATGCAGTTTAACAGACAAATCGACGGGTACCATTGCAGTGTTTTCCGAGGGGAGGGGGGAGAAACATAATTATAGCAACCATAGGCTTATATGCAATGATTGAGATTTCTACAGCCTTGACCGGGGTGGGTGGGCGGCCGCTGGAGGGTGGCAGGAGGCGGTGTGTCTGGTCAACACTCCTCCCCCTGAATGAAAAAGATTTTTAAAATTCTTCCTTCTAGATAATAAGTATCCATAGCTGACTAGGTGGTGAAAATGGTGGCATCTATCAAGTTCCATTTCTTGTTCTTCAGTCATTTTATGCTTTCTCATCCTATTTCTGCATTGTAGTGAATTTGAGTAGTTTAATATTTGCATGAAAGCTTGTTCACATTCCTGCATGAGTTTCTGGAAATGGATGTATCTTTGGGCAACCTACAAATATATATCTCTTTTTCCCAAGTTGGTACTCTCTATTATAAACTGTTTCATGTGCACTTTCCAAAATGAGTGCATTTTGCCCGAGTTTTCTCCTACTAATTCTCCTACTATAAAATATGCACTGGAAAAGCCCGCAAAGCCACAGGTATTGGCCTATAAATGTGATCTGGCTCCTGCATAGATTTCTGTAGGTTTACATTGACATGCACATGGGAGGAATTTCTCCCACATTCTGAGAATCATTGCAGGCCTTCCTTGAGACATATCCCAAGGCTGAGCCAGAATATAATGGTTGCTGAGCTAGATTCCCCCTGTGAACACAACCAGCTTGTGTGGCCATGGGGAAGCTTCACCATCCAAGAATGCCCTCAGAAGGAATGGGAGCCAACCTCTGGGTCCTCTCTACCTGGAAAACCCTGAAACGAACTGACATAGTTTGTTTTTAAGAAGATAACAGGAAAAAATTGTCTGTGATTCTTGAAAGACAATTAATATAGTAAGTACAGAGCTGAAGGAAGCCATTGTGTAGCCTAGTATGAAGCTTCCTATGTTCTACACCTTGTAGGCAATAAAATATGGTGGCAGCAACAGCTTTGTGATGCTCCTGAAAAAGAAGGGCCCATCAGCGTGGCTATAGGTTGGTTTTGTATTGTTTGTCCCAGCCTTTCCTTGGCAGACTCTGTGTTTGTGGTATGGATGCGGTTGTCTGTTTTGTTTTTATTTTTGTTTTATTGGACTCTCAGTGCTGGTCTGTTGTTGTTTTTTGGGGACAGGTTGTTTAAGTTGTAATTTGTTGTACACCGCCCAGAGTTCCTGTGGGAAAGTCAGGCAGTTAATAAGTATAAATATAAATAAATAAATATAGTTTTCTCATGCTGTGCCACTGGTTGAAAAATCACCACAAGCTGTATAGAGGCTACATGGCTTGGAACCTAGATATTTGAAGGAGAGTCTCTCTCTCTCTCTCTCTCTCTCAATCTCTCTCTCTCTCTCTGTTACTTTGTCTCTCTTAGTGTTGTGCTTAGGAGCGGTACAAAAAAGTTACTTCACATCTGTAACACAACTACTGAAATTTGTCTCGACCACGCCCCCGGAACAGGTGCTAAGCGCGATAATACTGTACCTGGTGGTGGGGTTGGGTTTTCCCTTGTCACTCTTTGTTCCCGCTTTCTGTTCTGAGACAAGACACAGTGTAGTAATGACTGTCACACAACAAAACATTTGTTTCTCTCAGAAAACTGTGTCCGGTTGTTGTTGTTTTGTTTTTGTTTTTACTTTTCAGAAGCAAAATATCGAAAAAGAATTTTTAACCCACCCACCCCTTTGGAGCAACCAATATAAAAAGTTGGGTCAGTAGAAGAACACAAAACCAAAAATCCTTCAGGACCAAGCAAATTCCACAAAATTGGGAAAGCTTGAAAAGAAGATCTTTGCCATATTACAGCACATAAATTAGCTCACATTATAACATATGGTTTGCTAGTTTATTTAAAACATTTATAGTCCTTTCTAGATTGCAGGATCTCAGGGTGGGTTACTGGGGTGTAAAAAGTGATGATAAAAGATAAGATATTTAAACAATTTAAGATGAAATGTATGAAGACACAATTAAAGGATTAAAAGCACTGCATTAAAACCTGTGCAGGTCACATTATTCAGCCTCTAAAAGGTCTAACAAATAAATACATTTTGATTTGACTCTGAAATGATGCCACTGTCATTGCTAACTGATCCTCCAAGAGGGCATTCCATCATTGCATAACTTAACAATTAGGCAAGTTTATATCAGAAGAGGCACTCTATGAGACAGCCAGGTCCCAAGTTGTTGAGGGCTCTGTAAGCCATCATCGACACCTTGAACTCAAGACTGGAAGCATATGGTCAGCCAGTTCAAATCCTTCAGAATGCACTTCTGCTCACTAGTTCTGTGCCTGGAAGACAAAGGGTTAAAAAAGACAGATGGTGAACATAGACAATGACTTACACCCCTTGCCTTGCAGCTTTTGGTTTATTCTTACTCAAAACTCACTTCTTATAAAAAATATGTTCTGAAAGACTGAATCACCAAAAATGTATGGGCACCACCTACTGAGTCATGAGCACTGTTGACTCCATCATTATGGGTTTCCCCTTTTACATCATCCATCTAAAGATGGGCTGTGCCCACTGCTGTTCTCTTTATGAGACCTAATTGAATTGCCAGTTTAGGGAGGTACAGTCTCCAGCCTACATGGAGACGGACTGAAATAATGTGGTGGTTAGGTTTCCTTTTCCTGCATGTTGTGTTGGATTTTATTGAGCACAGGCTTGATGTGTCTACCATGTTTCTAACAACACTGCAGTACTAATAGCACTGGAGAGCTTGGGTGTTGTGGATTTTTACATTCATAGAAAGGAGAATGAGAATAGGAATCTTGCCTGAAAAAAGATTATTCTTCTACCCCATGCAACATTTTGAGATGGTCCTAACAATCAATGTTGGCACAGTTACACAGGTAATGAACTTGAGCAGAGGACTTTATGAACCTGAGCAGAGGATCATAGACGTACCTGCTGTAAAAAGTATGAGAGTATGAAAGGCTCTTTGTATGAAGTGGGGACATAAATATTTAGTCTGAGCGATCACCATTCTAAAGGGGTACTTTGTATAATCCATCCATATGTGGAAATGGTATAAAGAATACCCACTGAATTCTTTGTCTTCCTTGATATAGGGTGTCTATACATGCCTCATCGAGAAATGTTCAAGCCGAATAAGATTCCTTGCCCTAATACCAAGACAAGGAGTTCTACTTTTCCCAAAAATACCCTTATTTTTCCATCTATAAGATGGTCTCATGTATAAGACGACCCCTCCCCAATGTTCCCATCCCAAAATTACAATTTGGTAACTGTGCGGTTCTCTCCTTGGGTTACTTCCATGTATAAGATGACCCTCAATATTTTATTTTCTTACACATGGAAAAATACCATGTTTTTCACTTTATAAGACACATTTCCCCCCTCAAAAGTTAGAGGGGAAATGTCTGTGCATCTTATAGAGTGAATACAGCCCTCCAGGTCTGGTGGCGGACGCCCTGGAGGCTCTTGGCTGGGCTGGGGAAGGAGAGCCCTGGAAGAAGGAAGCAGAAGCAGCTCCCCTCCCAAGCGTGGCAGTTGTTCCTGAATCTACAGCTTGACCAGCCGGTGCATGGAGCTATGATTTCTGTGGCTGCTGCTGGGCTGTAGAGAGCTGTGTGTAGCCAAGGCGACGTTGTGTGCATGTGTGCACCTGAGGTGTGTGTGTGTGTGTTGGTGTGGGTTCAGCAGCTGCAGTGGCCATGAAGGGAGGAGGAAGAGAGGCTGCTGCTGCTGCTGCTGCTGCAGGTAATGGCAGTCATGGAGGAAACCTCCCTGCCTCAATCGGATTCGCCGCCACCTCCATGGCTGCCTCCACTCCTCCCTCCCTCCCTCCCTCCCTCCCTCCACCTCCTGTGGCCACCCTAGATCACAGACTGACAGGCTGGCCCCGGGCTCCACCCCTTTCTTCACACCCCTTCCCCTGACTGGCTATTCTGCTCCAGGCCCCTCTGCACTCGGAACCCGCCTACCCAGCCACATCCTCCAATCAGGAACGAGGGTTGGCCAGAGGCAGAGAACTCCCTTCACCCGCACCCGCCACCATAACCACTACTTGACTGTGCTTAAAAAGATGGGAGAACAGAGTCCAAGGAGGGTTACTGTGGCCGCAGCCGCACAGCAAGAAGGGAAGGAGGCCCTTCCCAGGCTCGGCCTCTTAACTCCATTCATCTCATGTTGTCCAATAAGGGGAAAGAGCACGACAGACAGTTCCTTCCACCTGTTTGGTTGTTCAAGAGCAAAACATGGGGCTGTTGTTCCTGGGATTCATCAGAGGATCCTGAGGTGGAGCGGCTGTTCAAATTACACGTGGAAAGCAGGTGCTTCATGATAGAGGACAGGAGGAAGAAATGCAACAAATTGGCACTCTCCTCTGATGGCCAGTAATAGTTGGACAGTGTGGATGAATCAATGGAAGCCTTTGCTGGGCAGTGGTTCCCTCTGTGGCCACTGCCGGACCCACGGTGATGCACACACACACTCGATTCACATGTGCACATGCACACAATGTCATCTTGGCTGAATACAGCTCTCTATAGCCCAGCGGCATCTGGAGCAGTCATGGCTCCATGTGCCAGCTGGTCAAGTCATAGATTCAGGAATAATTATCACGCTTGGGAGGGAAGCTGCTTCTGCTTCCTTCTTTCAGGGCAATACTTCCCCAACCCAGCCAGGAGCCAACGACCACCCTGGAGGCTGCCAGTGGCCACCGCCACAGAGACCTTCGGATCCTGCAGTGGGCGCTGTGGAAGCTCCTGGTGGTGGCCACTGCAGAAACCTCAAGACCCAGCGACGGCCACCCTAGAGGCCCCTGGCTGCTGCCACCACAGAGACCTCCAGACCCGTCCGCAGTATGTATGTGTGAATATTTTTTCCCCCACGCATACATTCCTTTAAAAAACTAGCTGCGTCTTATGGTCTGATGCACCTTTATGGAGCGAAGAATATGGTACTGTAGGTTGGACTTCTGCAAATTCTTTGTACACAACCAGAGCCATTGAGTCTTGAAAAACAAAGCACGTGTACACACACGGTTGAAAGAGACACAACCTGCAGAGGCAACATGCAGCAGCAGCTGTCGTTGTTCACAGCTGTGATGGTTGTGTGGACTTATTTGCACCGAAGTGATATGTTTGCACAGATTTGCTTAAATTCGCTGCAAAAACTGCCCTTCTCTCATACAACCTGGTGAGGAAGAGACATTTTGACACGTGTACAAGAATGAGACGGGCAATGATTTACATCTCTAGCTGGGATGCATTCATGGGCCTGTGAAAAGCAATTTCAACCTTTGGGAAAGGGGTCTCTAAATGTGGCAACATTTCCCACCCTTCAACCTAAGATTCCTTGGCTAGAAAAGCTTGCCATGCAGCAACTCTTGTTCTTGTAAGTTTCCCCACACACAAATATTGGAACTCAGTCCCCCTCCCTCTTCTTGCTTTCCCTCCCAACAATAATTTATTCCTGAATAGTTTCTTTGAAATCAATAGAAATACTCTAGAGCAAGTGAGTCGTGGATTGCACCTCAGAGGGAGAAGGAAACTGACCGCCCCCTCGTTTCCATTGTTGGCTCCAGGTTTTTCTTCTCTGCCTATTGTCTGGGCCTCTCTTTGTTGTGCATGGCAGGTGTTTCTTTCATTCCACCAAAGCTGGCAACACAAGGGTTTCCTTTGTGGTGGTTCCTTGGAGACTTTTGATTAAACTCTCCTTTGTGGTAACGATGCCAAGTTGCACATGGAATTTGTGCATACACAAATGCCTTCGGTTTCTTCATTCATGCTCATGGCTCAAGTCTCTCTTTCTATCTTCCTTGTATTATCTTTGTCCCTTGCTAGCAAAAGATGAAAAGTGGGCCACATTCTGGCCACAAGTCCATCTTTCTTTCTAATCTGTTCTTGAGTTTTTAGCGCTGGTTTTCAAAAACGTGTTTTGAAAATAAACCTTGAAACAAACAAATAAAAAGAAATCTTTTGAAGGGGGGCTATAGAAGAACAATGTTTTGTTCTTGTTCTAATCAAGAACAATGTTTTGCATGCATAAGGAGCTAGGTGTAACCAGCAGCATTTCCATAAGGGGCCCAGAAAGATCTGAGCATTACTGAATTAGATGGATCAGTGATCAAACTTGGAACAAGGCACCTTTCAGTAGTTCCAATGCCTGTCCGAAACCCTTCAAGCTAAGATGGTTACAGTGCACATACATCAAATGTGCATTTCAAGGTTGTGACAGAAAGATAGATATTTTTGTCAACCCCCCCCCCCCCAATGGTATTAAAAAGTTTCTACATCATTGACAATTTTTTGGCAAATAGTTGTGGTAGAATAACTCTATTCAGGTATTTCTAAACCTGGCGCTGAGAAAAA
>JAHTLZ010003526.1:4623277-4641278 GCA_023846285.1 Phrynocephalus versicolor | reverse complement strand
CATACATACATACATACATACATACATACATACATACATACATACATCCTCCCTCCCTCCCTCCCTCCCTCCCTTTCTATTTGAATTCTCCTCCCTTGTTTCTGACTTCCAGTTTTAAGTAGATATTAACCTACTGGCAGTTATCCTTCTATAATATACTGAATTCCTTTCAGCTTCAGCATGGTATTCACTAAACACAAAACTAGTTTACCAAATAGAAAATGAGCATATTTTCTATTCCTGTTGAGTGGCATCATTGAGTGCAATCATGGAGCTTCCCCCTAAATAAATATAGGGCACAACCAGTATTATTTATTTATTTATTTATTTATTTGATTTGTATACTGCCCATCTAACCACATGGCCACTTTGGGTGGTTTACATGGTTACAGTGCTGACTTGATATTCCTACTTAAGAAACTGCTGCACTGATCAGACATAGTGCTATACTTGAAAGTCCTAATTTAAAAAAATGTTCAGAGGAGAAAAAAGAGGAGCTCACTCGGGAAGGATATTGTGCTCAGATCAAGATGCTGAAAATTAAATCATGTTTTAAATCAAGAAAATAAAGACTCCTACATGTAAAACATAGCTTTTTTCCTCAGCTATCACTCCTGGTGTTATCAAAAAGCACTGGGGCTATTTATACTTTACAGATCACACAGAATAAAATTCTGGACAGAATATCCCACAAAGGACATGTGTATGTGTATAAGAACATAAGAACATCAGAAGAGCCATGCTGGATCAGGCCAAAGGCCCATCTAGTCCAGCTTCCTGTATCTCACAGTGGCCCCACCAGATGCGTTTGGGAGTGCATGAGACTAGATATCTGTCTCCTGATAACCACTCCACCGCATCTGGCCCTTGAAGTACCCTGGTTTTAAGCCTGGAGATTACACATCTCCATCATGGTTTGTAACCTGTGATGGACTTTTCCTCCAGGAATCTGTCCAAACCCCTTTTGAAGGCATCCAGGCCAGATGCCATCACCACATCCTGTGGCAGGGAGTTCCATAGACTAACATGTTTGTGTTTTAGTCTAGTCAAGCAACGTGGCAAGTCAGGGGCATATCTGGGGGGGCAGAAGGGTACATCTGCCCCAGGTGCAGCAATCTGGGGGCGCCTGGAGGGGGAGCAGCAGGAGGAAACTGTCCACCCTCCCATTGCCCAGCAGTCCTCCTTTCCCTTAAGACTTGGTGACAGCACCCCCTCCGCAGAATCCGCTGCTGCGTGCCAGGCAAGCAGTGAAGCAGGCAGGCAGGCAGGAGCACGGTGGCTGCGGCGCTCTCTTCCTCCTCTTCCTTGCCTTGCTGGGTGATGTGTAAGGCATGCGTACATGCACACGCCCTTCAGCGTGCATGCACCTACCCCACTCCCACAGGATTCGCCCCCACCCCACCCCGTTGCTGGGGGTGCGCAATGTGGGGTGGTGGTGAAAGGAAGGGCGCAAAAATGAACTTTGTCCCCAGGCACTCCAAATCCTGGCTATGCCTCTGGTGGCAAGTCCCACTTAACATGGACGACTAAATAAGGTTTAGTCGTCCATGGGTAACCAAGGTAAAGGTTCCCCCTGCATATGCATGCTAGTCATGTCTGACTCTAGGGGCGGTGCTCATCTCTGTATTCAAGCTGGAAGAGCCAGTGCTGTGCAAGTCCATGGCCATGTGGCCGGCAGGGCTGCAAGGAAACACTGTTTTACCTTCCCGCTTTTTACGGCAGTACCTATTTATCTACTTGCATTTACATGCTTTCGAACTGCTAGGTTGGCAGGAGCTGGGGTTATCAGCGGGAGCTCGCTCCGCTGCATGGCACCCAAGATTCGAACCGCCGAGCTGCTGACTTTGCAATCTACAGTTTCGGTGCCTTAGTCCACTGAGCCACCACGCCCCTATGGACGACTAACCCTTGTGCAAAAACAATGGTAATGCTATGGAACCTCAGACTGTAAGCCTTTGCTGTCCATTCTAAACTTTGCATATAAGAATGCTAAACTATTGCTATTCTTAGCAATGATGAACACTATTATTAATCTTATGTGGTAGCAGTAATAGGAAATGAGTCAACTTAGAAAGGAAATATTCTCTGCCCGAATCTTGAATTACTCCTTTCTTGTATCCAGCAGAGGTTGTTCCTTGAGTGTCTTCTCTTGATTAAAATGCGGGAGAAAAAGACTCAGGTATTTACACGTAAAGTTTCAAATTACCGCTTGCCACACCGGGCTGCCTCTTTGAATGTTTCCAAGAAAGTATTGTTCTTATGTGACAACAGGTCAGGAAGAATCTGCATTAATTACACTAACATATGGTTATTAACAGATTCTAGCTCAGGGAGCAATACTTTACAATGTTATCTTCCAGATAGTCAGATGTTAGCCATATTGTCAGTGCTGGCAGCTATTGTTTCACTCATTTACTTCACAGAGCTAATTACTCCCTAATAATAACTTTACCTTGGAGTTTTTCACTTGCTCGTGCCAGCAAACCTGTTCACACTACATATGCTAATTATTGGCACTTATTCATTATGTTAAGATAGCTTTAAGTTCAAGCTGTGCAGCCTGGCTTTCAGTATAGAACCAGCTGGTTGCAACATTCCACCTTTTTTTCCTTCCTCTTTTTTTCGCTCTCTCTCTCTCTCTCTCTCTAACTAAAGTCATTAAAACTTTTACTATGGGATCATCTTATTAACTTAACAAGATTCTATTTTCCAGAAGCTGGCTGCAACTTTAGCTACCATACATCACCCCCCTCCCTGCCACCAAAAAAGCTAAACTCAACCACAACCGCCCCAAGCAAGGGCATTCTCTGTTACAAGATGTGTCTTGGTTTTTTTATTAATCGGTTTTTTTCTTCTCCATCTACATGACGCTTGAAATGTGTTCCGCTGTCCTTATCTTAGTGCTGCACCATCTGTGGCAAGTGAAACACAGCATTCGCTCCCCTCCTTCCCGAGCTCTAATGTGGTGTCCACAAATGCACTACCCGTTTGCAGGTTGCGGGTTCGGAGGAATTGTTACTTGCAGGAGAGAAGGATTTTTAACAGTGCACCTGATGGAGTCTGGTTCGGCCATTATTGATGTGGTGAGGTACTTAGAGGCATGGGCGTACGTACATAAATATAATACAGTCATCCCCCGCCATTTCGCATTTCATATATTGCAGTCCCTGTGTATTGCAGGACCACAGTATATGAAAGAAAGGGCTCCTGGCATGGGCCCGTTTGAGGCCTCCTGCACTTACCCCAGGCCTGGTGCTACCCTGAATGGGCCTCCGATGGGCTTCCTTGGCCTGTTGGTGGCCCCAGAAGTGGTTTCTGGCAAACCGGAAGTGACTTCCGGAAAACTGGAAACCACTTCTGGAGGGCACTGACGGGCCTGGGAAGCCCATCAGAGGCGCATTCGGGGCAGTGCCAGACATCAGGTAAGTGTGAGAGGCCCCCAATAGTCCCCCCCAATCCCAACCCGACTCAGCATCCGTGTATCGCAGATTTTCCATTATTGTGGGTCATTTTCGGTGCCTATCCCCACAATAGGTGGGGAATTACTGTCATAATATTAATCTTAGAACTGAAAAGATGAAAGGGACCCTATGTATCATCAACCCCTATCAAGGAGGCAGAATCAAACTCCCAGCCTCTGGTTCCAAAACCAAATACCCAAACTTGTGAACTACCCAGCAGTAAACTTTAGCCAAACTGCAAACTTCCTCCCTTTCTATCCAGTTACCCTCTTTTTATGGAACAAAATGCAAACCTTTCTCACATTGTTTACCAATGTGCATGTTAAAATAACAGATATTATTATTATTTGCATGTCTCCCCACCCACTGAAGTATGTTTTATTGCTTTTTTTCTTTATTTTTGGACTATGTACATTTTCCTATGGGGAGGATCCTTGTGGCACAGAGATTCAAACTGCAGAATTGCAGTCAATACTCTGCTCACAACCTGACTTTGATCCAGACTGGCTCCACTAGGTGGCTCAGCCTTTCCTCTTTCCTAGGTCAGTAAACTGAGTACCCAGCTCACTGGAAGAGAAAGGGCAATGTGTAGGCTGCACAATTAAATTGTAAATCACCCAGAGAGTGCTTTAAGCACTACGGGCAATTTACTAGAAAAGCAGCACAAACTTTCAAATGTGCTGTAAATATGTATGTATTTCTCATTTGTGCTGATTTTCTGAGTCTTACTATGAAATGGTTCCTTGCCAAGACCTCCCCCAAGTGGTTCTTCCACTAGGAAGGCCACTGCTAACAACCCATATTTAATCGGTGTGGGAAGGGCTGCAGAGTGACTTAATTATTTAACAACCTATATGCTTAAACATGCTGCCTAGATGCCCTAAGCATATCCAATCTTGCCTGATTTCGGAAGCTAAGCAGGGTCGGCCCTGGGTAGTACTTGGATGGGAGACCACCAGGGAACACCAGGTGCTGTAGGCGCCTGGAGTAGGAACTGGCAAGCCACTCCAGTATTCCTGCCAAGAAAACTCCATGGACATGGGGTCACGAAGAGTCGGTCACAACTGTAGCACACATACACACATGCTTAAACATATGCGAGCTAGAGCACTGGAAACTGTTGGCTGCAAAGTCAGCAGCTCCGCGGCTCAGAACCCCGGGAGCCATGCAGTGGAGTGACCTCTCGCTGATCACCCCAGCTCCTGCCAATCTAGCAGTTCAAAAGCATGTAAAAGTAAGTAGATAAATAGCTACGGCCGTAAAAAGCAGGAAGGTAAATAGTGTTCTGTGCACAAAAATGCGTTCAGCCATGCCAACCATGTGGCCATGGACTTTCACAACCCTGGCTCTTTGGCTTGGAAATGGAGATGAGCACCACCCCTAGAGTCAGGCATGACTAGTACACATGTGCAGGGTGGGCTTTACCTTTACCTTACATATAAACATTCACATCCTGACATCTTTCATAAGTCAAAGTACAGATTACCAGGCTATTTTGATGCAAGAGGCCAAAAATCCAGTAATATCTCTCTGGATCTTGACAATAAAGATAGAAAAATAACAAAAATTAAGTAACTCATAGCCTGCTGCTTTTTCACCACCTACCCCAAATCTGTCACAGCCTAAAGCACTTTCTTTATTCCCCTGAAGGTAGGGCTGCCTGTGTATAGCACACAGATGGCACTGTCCAAATAATGCATTTTCAATCTTAGAAAGTTTCAGAGTATAAACTATTGAAATCAATGTGTCTTTGTCATGCTGGATTAAGAGTCCAAATGGTCTGAGATGAGTTAGGTTCATACACCCACATTTATCACTTCTCATTAAGATATGCCATGGACTTGTGCTCTGTATGATGTGACGTGAAATAATCATCTGTGGTTGCTTATTTATAGCACAACTTGGTGATGCAGGACATGTTGACTTGATAACTCTTCTCTGCTGTAGACAAAGGATGGCCAAAGATTCTCTTCTCAATCAATCACATATTTATCAGCTAATTTCAATCATTCTGTTGTTTGCCTTCCAAAAAAAGTTAAATGTGGCATGCTTAATTTCTACCCTTCTTATAATTATAAAAGCCAACAAGATGAGTTTTAGTGAGCGATTATGCCTTGGCTAAGGTCACACTAGGTGAAAAAGTCAACCCAATTTTCATCCAGCAATACACAATCAAAGGTGTATTGGGGTTGTTTCCTGCTCATTCCCACGCCCATCTGCTCTTCTTTCCAGATTATTCCACAGAACTGATTTGTTCTCACAGCATATGGCCGTTTACATCCACATGCATGAAGTACAATTAAGATAAGTACGATACAACTCCAAGCCCTTTAGAATCTTGGCACTTGTTTTATATAAGGTAAAGTTCTAGTCCTCATAGTTGCCATGAGAAGACGGATGACTCCACGGTCAAACATTTCAGTGCCTCTGCCTAGCCTAAAAGGGCTCTCTGTTTCTCCTTTACGTCTCAACACATTGTTCAGAGTGGGAATACGCCACGTCAGCATAATTGTAGCCAATGGTTTTGCACACACACACACACATGCATACACACACACAAAAGACTGTTCTGTGTGTCAAGAATCCACCACGTCCAGCTGTTCCTAGAAGGATTACCAGGATTTAATGGAGAGCACAGATGGGACCCCTGCTATTGTCCAGAGACTATTCTAGGGCAGAGGCTAAAATGTGAAGGATCATTGGCAAAGCTCTGATTGAAAAGAGAAAAGGAAAGAAGGAGAGAAAGAAAACAATCTTCTGATTTCTCTCCTCTCCAAAAGAACGTAGGGCCAGGGCGGGGCGGGGAGAAGGATAGATAGATAGATAGATAGATAGATAGAGAGAGAGAGAGAGAGAGAGAGAGAGAGAGAGAGAGAGAGAGCAGTGACTAAGCAGAGGAAATGGTTTCCTTAAAGCTTCCTTTCATGGTCAACAGATATCCCAGATCATGTGTGGTTGGTGCAGCTGTTTACAGCTTCTTCCTCTTATGTTAAAGACTGGATGGTTCCCATTGAAGTAGTAAACCCGAGTCTGATGTGTACTTTTTTCTGGATGACACGTGAGGCTGATGTGACTGATTGTTCCACTACATACAAAAAAACCTTCCACACAGGAAATATCATTGTTGGGTGTCGGGGAACTCTCATTTTCCACCCCCAGCGAATGTTCATACCAAGGGAAGCATTTGTATAATTGTGGTAGGCATCTAAATTCCTAGATCCCTCCTTTCT
Organism: Phrynocephalus versicolor; assembly: GCA_023846285.1. Lineage (NCBI taxonomy): Eukaryota > Metazoa > Chordata > Lepidosauria > Squamata > Agamidae > Phrynocephalus > Phrynocephalus versicolor. The sequence continues at coordinate 4,634,587 of JAHTLZ010003526.1, read as the reverse complement.
GGGAGTTTCACCCGTGAGGCCTACACCCTTGTTGTGTTCACCTAGGATGTTTCATGACCCAGCATTGGCTGAGCTCCCACCTTGCTGCTGTTGGAAAAGGGAGTAGCCCCAGCAAACACTGTGGAATTCCCAGGAAGCATCAGGGCAACCTCCCCCCCCCCAACCAGCTGCTAGGCCTTTTCCAGGCCAGCTTTCCCCAGATTAGCACAACCTAGCTGTTGATCTTGTAGGTGGAACTCCAAAAATTGGGACTTCTAGAGTTCCGAGTACAAAAAACCAAAACTGATCAGCGGTGCATCCCTATATCAATGGGAGGATGGTGACTGCTAGAGCTGATCAGGAGCACCTTTGGCTTCATATGAAGCACAGACCCCTCCCTTTCTAGTATAGAGGCACTGTTAAGTTGCTATAGTGAAATGGGTCAGCTGCATATTCAGGACTACTTGAGATGATTTAGACCAGTGGTTCTCAACCTGTGGGTCCCCAGATGTCCCTAGACTGCAACTCCCAGAAGTCTTCATCATTAGCTGAGCTGGCTAGGATTTCTGGGAGTTGCTGTCCAGGAACATATGGTTGAGAACCACTGATTTAGACAATTAGTGGAATTCACTAATGGACTCCAACTTAGATGCTTCTGAAAGAAAATCTATACAATTGTATGAAGGAGATGGCTATCGAATACCCTGATGACGTCTTCATGGAGATATTTGGCGAAGAACGAAAAATGCAAGTGGATTTCAAGGCCTGCCTGGAGTTATGTTTTCTTTATTCCAGGGCATCTTGTTAGTTACTATTGTAAGGAAAAAGCTGGGCAAAGGGGATCCTTGATGAGTTAAGGTTGAAATGTAAGTGAGTGAAACTTTTATTGGGGCTACTAGCACCTGTGTAAAGGGGACACGGATATGAGCTAGGAAAATTTGGAGACCTTACTCTTTGGAGCTAGTAACTGGTTAGGGCAACCCATAGTACAAATAAGTACAGTAGCACCTGGTAAGACAAATGCCCCTAAATACGAAAAACTCCTAGGACGAATAAAATTTTCGGGAATAGGAAAACCTCGTAAGATGAATTTTTCCTATGGGATGCCTTGCAAGATGAATCCAATGCATTCCTATGGGAACTGCGTTGAACTGCGTTTTGTAGGATGAATTTTTTCATAAAATGAATTGACCCTTAGATGAATTAAATTTGTCTTAAGAAGCACCACTGTATCTTCATCATAACTGCAACTGGGATCATGGTGAAGCATGTCAGTCTAGGACACTTTGAACCTTGATGTAATTTTGCCATGACACTCACAGGGTTCTTGTAAGGATAATCAGAGGATTGGAATCGTTGAGGACCAGGAAGGTAGAATAAAAATGTAACAAACAAATGTGAAATAAAATCTACAAGAAATATTATCTTTCATTCTGGCTTGTTACAAGTAACTTGACTCTGAAATGAAGAATTGCTCATGGTAAAATAAAGCCTGAAACAATGCCAGAAGGGGCGAAACATCCCAATAGAATCCTTAGGGGGTTTTCTCTCTCCCCCCTCCTCCAATAATGGGTACATTTTGTTGGGTTAAAGTGATTGACTTTCTAATAAATATTTCTTTTTCAAAGAGCAAAGTGCCAGATGTAAAAGTGAGAGATTTTTTTTCAATTCTTGGGTTTTTTAAAAAAAAATCATGTATCATAACTGTGAAGTTTTTTTAAAAACTTGAAGGTATCAACTTGCTGAATTGTTCCACACATAACAAGTAGCACTGCTTTTAAGGAAGTCAGTCAATTAGGTAAATATAGCTTCCTTTCTACTCAACCCCCAAGCCTGGCAGTCAAAGGCCCCTTTAATTGTTTTAGTCAAAACTGTGTGCCTGTAACGCAGCTGTTTTTCATTAAACGTGACCACACACAGGCAGGACTTGTGGCTAGTAACATTGCTGCAAATCCATTTTCCTGCCTCCTCAAAAGGGGGTTGGGGGATGGAAACAGCACTGATATCTGTAAAGCAGCTGCATCACTATGGTTTAATGGAGGTATCTTCAAAAAAAAATGCTTACATAATAATTCTTAAAATGTGGGTGGATGACCTATGGTTGTGGGTTATGCCTGTGGCTTCTCAGCCCACGTTTTGTGTAAGAGAGCTTGGGCGGAGGAGGGATCAGGGAACAGGGATCATTCTTGGGCAGTTTTGCCTTCTGGTGTGGTCTACTGGAGATTCCTATGCCATGTTTGCCATGTTGTTTTCATAATTCAGAGAAGACAGGACTTGCGGTGTCCTGTCAGACATCACCAAACAGAGAGCAGCTCTGTGAAAGGAATATTTAAGGCTCCTGTCCTATACTCAGCCAAACCGTCTAAATAAGTGTTGCTTACTCTGACCAAGAATGGTTCTCCAAGTTGCATTTCACAACCACGTTGGCTGAAATCTTGGAATAGGAGGTAACCAGGGACTGAATGTTAGACCAAGCTATGGTTTGTATCCAACGAGGTGTAACAACAGGGGTAAGTGACACATGGACAAAATGCACCTTCCTCTTGTGCTAATGACCTATGGATCACCAATCCATTCCACCCTCAGGGACAACCCGAGAACTTCCATGTCGGTAGTGTTAGAGTAGGGATGGAGGTCCTATGGACCTGAAGATGTTTTGAACCTCAGATTCGAAATCCTACACCATTAGCTATTTTGGGTGATAGGAAATTGCAGCCCTACACAGCAAAAGAGGCAAAATTGTAGAGAACCAGGATTGGAACCATTCATGCTTTTTTTCACAATCTAATTGTACAGGATGGAAGGATGGAGAGCACTGGAAAGCAGGGGACATAGTTGTGACGACACCTCCCTTTTACACACTGAATTGTGACGGAAATGGTAATGCTGCCCCCTTTTATTTACTTGGTAATGCTGCCACCTTTTAAAATCGTCACCTCATGAATTGGGACAGACTCATGTGTATAATATAAAAATAATAACAAAGTTTATTGAGAAAATAATAAATATAACAATATCTGAGGATGGTATGCGTTGCCTTTAACATATAATAGATTTAATCAGCTCTACAAGCCTCCCTGTCTTCAATAACTACTAAACAGTATAGCCCTCACTGCCTGATAAAACTCTCACAGAGCAGTGCTCTCTCCCAGCACTCACTCTCAAAACCTTCAAGTTAACTTCACTCAACTGAACTGCCTAGGCTCCACCCTTTTTATATCATACCATTCCCCGCCCTCCTGCTGGGATTGGCTGATGATTTGTATATTCATTACTCCTGTTTCCAGGGTTTTGTCACAATAGTGTGATCACTTGTCATTCTGACTGCTACTATTCATGGTTATCAGTACACTTTACCAGGTTCCATCTTGCAATTTTAACCTTAGGACTGGATAAATATTGTAGATTTGCATATAAGTTATTATGGCTTTTACTCCCACCCCCCTAAAAAAAAATCGGGCAGGATGAGATGTTTGCCATCAAACAGATTTTGTTAATGGCTGTTTTAAATGTGTTTTAATAAGATCTTTTAATTGGATTTTAACTGTGTTAACTGTATTTAACTGCCCAGAGTGACAGTTAGATGATGCGGTATAAAAATCAAATAAATAAATACATATTTTAATTGGATTTTATTGATAGCTCTATTTTTTTTTAGTATTTGTATTTTAGGACTGTTTTGTAAACTGCCCCAGGTAGTGCAGTTTGCACTAAGGGGGAACTATAGAAAAATAATAAATAAATAAATAAATAAATAAATAAATAAAATAAATAGGTTCTTAGAGCTAGAGCAAGGGCTCCCAACCTTGGGTAACCCAGGATTTCTTATTTATTTATTTGTTTGTTTGTTTGTTTAAGAACATAAGAACATAAGAATAGCCTTGCTGGAACAGGCCACAGCCCATCCAGTCCAGATTTCTGTATCACACAATGGCTCACCATTTGCTTCAGGGTATTCCCAATCAGATGTCTTCACCTGCTTATGATTCTCTGCAATGGTATTGAGAGATATCCTGCTTATCTCTCCAACCTGGAGAGTAAATATTTAGAGTATTTTTACCCCACCTTTCTCCTTGAAAAAGGACCCAAGGTGGCTTACAGTAATGAGGGACAATATACAGTCCAGTACAATTAAGGAATATTCAAGTTTGAGAACAGCATTAAAAGAATAACACCTAAACTACAAAAGAATGTGAGCCATTAAAGAGATTAAAAATTCCATGTAAAAGTTATGAGGATGGAAATTAACACTGAAAACATAGTGTTAATGCAGTCACACAGGGTTATAAGTGGTTATAAACACAAGGTCTATGTGATCATGTATGGTAGAGTCATATAAAAGATACATAATAGGTAGTCCATTATTCAGGGAAAGCTTCCCTGAAGTGAAAGGTCTTTGTTTCTGAAAAGACTGCAGGGGTGAGGCCAGGGCCGGCGCATCCATTAAGGTGAACTAGGCAGTTGCCTAGGGCACCAAAATGGAGAGGGGGTGCTGGCCAGCCTGCTGCCCCCCGCCGCCCCCCGCCGCTGGCCACCGTGTCCGTCCCTCCGCCGCCCGTCGCCGTCCGTCCGCTGCCCCCCACACCCACCCCCGTGCCCGTCACTGTCCCCTGCCATCTGCCCCCCGCCCTCGCCCCCTGCCCTGCCCCCCGCCCCTCGCCTAGGGAGCAAAAAACCCTAGCACCAGCCCTGGGTGAGGCAGTCCTGGCCTCTAGTGGAGGGAGTTCCAGAGTCTGGGTGCAGCAGCCAAGAAGGCCCTTTCATGTGTTCCCACGAGATATACCTCTTTATGATTCCAATGATCCACTACAGCTAAGGGATTTGCATGCTTCAAAATGGCAGCAAAGTCTTTTATTTTCTCTGCACCTTTGGGAGGCTTTTCATATAAGTCTTGGCATCTTGGCGTTGTAGTTTCTGAACAAAATCTTGAGTTGGTGTGCCTGTAACTTTCACAATTTCTGTCAGATGGTCCGGATGATCATTGTTTTTGAAGAGTGGACTGCAAATCAATACAATGTAAAAACAACACAATACCAATAAAATACTGTAAAAATACTATACAATATAATACAATAAAAACAAGATTAAAAACAGTAGCTGCAGCAGAGTTTAAAAGGCTCCCCAGCGAATAACTATGATGTTATAGAAAATACTTGTGACAAATACAAATTGACAAGTTTTGACAAATCAACCAGATTCATCAGAAAACGTAATTTGCTTCTCAGTCTACCCCCATCTTTAGTTGTAATGTTAATGACGATGTTATTTCTTTTGGTTTGGGGTGCCTGTCATAAGGTGTTTTGACACTGGGGAGATGCCCAATATAAATATTTTAATAACTGTATAGCAACTTGTTCAGGGTGTTTTCTAAACTGCATGGAATTGAATGGGACTTAATTTCTGAGTAAGCATTTTATTTTATTTTTTGCTCAAGTTGCAAATCTGTTTGGCCTTGTATCTCTGGTGGGATCTAGCACCTCTGGTGTTCTGCTGGTAAGAAAAATCCTGTTTGTATTTCCTCATGTTGGGGAAAGATCAGATCGCACGACATTTCTGGTACTTGTGCTGTACGCTGAAGGATTAAATCAGTTTCCAATAGCTTAACTTGCCTCTCAGACACATGCACCAAAAACCTTTTTCTTGATAAGCAAATGAGTAATTAAAAGTGCTCAGTGGATAGAATTTAATAAGCTAATAAATTGAACCTTACAGTCGTGCAAGTTCATTAGCCAGAAAGAACAGGGAAGTCCCCCCACCCCCCAAAGAGCTGAATAATGCTGAAAGTCGGTGCAGATATGAATCGAAAGCCGCAGCACCTTTGTGTAGGACAATAGCTCTTGTGACTATGTGGCCTCCTCTCTAGGCTGCGAGCGCTGTATGGTTAACCAAAATTGTTGAGTAATTGTTCTGCGGTTGAGAACAAAATGCAGAATTAAGCTGTTCCCAGCACAGTAATTGTGTGATTATAGCATTTATGTTGCTGGGCCAAAAGGAACAGTCATTAGGTTTGGAAGACGTACTAAAACCACAGGCGTGTGTGTGTGTGTGTGCACGCGCACACACATGCATGCACGCACACACACGCGCACACACACACACACACACACACACACACACACACACACACACACACACACACCAAATGCAAATTGCATTTAAATTATCATCCAATACCTATAGCAGCTTAGAAACGGAACTAGAAAAGCAATCACCATGCATTTAAAGACCAGCAATCTGGAAGAAGGAGAAAGAATTCCAAAAAATGATTGTGGCTTATTTTTGGAAGAAAATTCCAATATCATAAGAGAGCCAACTTTAATTATGTTGCACTTCCTCAAGATATTGCCTATGCTGTGAACAGGAAAGAAGGAGTAAGAGGGGGAGTGTTGTCCCCTGTTGCCTGCTTCCCTGAATTCCAATCTGATATTGTCTGAATTCTAAAGGGTAATTCACTCCCATTCACAAACTAGTTCCTGAATTGAGCCAAATTCCAAAATATGAAAATCCCTTCCAAATCTCATGGTAACCATTTTTTTTTAAAAAAAAGATGATTAATAAGGGTTGGAATAGGATGAGGCAGAGCCAAAAATAATGGGCCAAATTGTTGTTAAAGACAAGACCTAGTCTTTGTGCTTGTAGTTAGGAGCACTTATGAAGAACATAATTTTTATGATTGTGGAGAAGAACGTGAGAAGGTAGCCAGAGCCAGCCTGCCAAACATTAAACTCTATCATTTGCACATGCAATGAATTGCATGTGGAGTTATTTGCAATTATTATGACAGATTGTTTGGCAAGGTTCTGTCTGATTCAGTGGCTTGTGCATATCTGTGAGGAATCCTGTTTTGTGCGAATTCTGGGGATCCCCCCCCCCCCGGGTCTCCTGTATTTGAGGATATTGAATAAGTGACTTTGGCTTCTTTCTTTCTTGGAGACACAGAGATCTGGGGATTGTTTGGCCTATGACTTATTTGAAAGGTGAATGGCCTCCCTCAGAGGCTCCTAAAATTGGCAAATCCTTCCTTCCTTCCTTCCTTCCTTCCTTCCTTCCTTCCTTCCTTCCTTCTTTCTTTCTTTCTTTCTTTCTTTCTTTCTTTCTTTCTTTCTTTCTTTCTTTCTTTCTTTCTTTCTTTCTTTCTTTCTTTCTTTCCTTTGTTCGTTCGTTCGTTCTTTCTTTCTTTCTTTCTTTCTTTCTTTCTATACCACACCATCTAGCAACATGGCTACTCTGGGCGGTTTACCAGCTACAAAGAAATATCAAAATACAAATCATGAATAATAAGCTATACAATAAGTATAAATGTAACATAATAAAACATAAACACAAGACAGACCAAATTAGACACTAAATAAGATATCCTAAGACAAAGCAAGAAAAGATGACAGCAAATAGATAGATAGAATGAGCTAATACCCAGGGAAAGCCTTTTTGTAAAGCCACATCTTCAGATGTTTCTTGAAGACAGGAAGTGAAGGGGCCAAACAAATCTCAAGGGGGAAGTTGGTTTCAAAGACAAGGGGCTAAAGCCCGATTCCTCGTTGTCGACTTACGGGCCTCCTTCAGTGACAGCACCCTCAAATGCCCAACTTGAGATTTTCGGGTGCTACGGGCAGTACTCTGCAGCAGGAGCCGACCTGACACATAACAAAATCCTTAACCATTTAGGGCTTTGCATGTCATCATTAGAACCTTGAAATCAGTGTGATAACAGATTGGCAGCCAGTGCAGTGCGGCCAGGGTACGGGTGATATGCTGATTTTTCCTCAACCATGTAACTAATCTGGCTGCCGAATTCTGCACCAGCTGGCGTATCCACATTAATTTCTAAGACAGTGCCGTGTGATATCCCATCATCTCTCTGATTTTGTAGTCCATATGAGTCATTATTGCTTATGTTTTTTGTTTTTAGTCTTATTGGCTTTAATTTATTAGTAGATTGAAAAATGGATTTTATTTTGTTAACATTCACTGGCTGCCCCTTAGCATTATCATTGGTTGTGTCTATGTTGTTTGTTATTGTAAACTGCTCCTCCCATTTATATACTGCTCTGGTAGCTAGATGGATGGTATGGTATATAAATAAAATAAAGAAATAAAGAAATACAAAAACATTACATAATGTAGGAAGACAGCTTAATGACTGCTATATTGCAGAGAGAGGACACAAGGGCAGTTCTTTGCATCAGGGCACTTCTGTGAGTTCATGGTACAGGCTAGGGATGGGCATTAAATGGAAAAAATATGTTTCATTTTATTCCATTTCATCCCTCCCACATTTTGTTTTATATTGTAACAATTTGTTTTCCAAAAAAATGTTACTTATGAAACAAAATAAAATGAAACCAATCTTCCATAGCACAAGCCTCCTCCCCACTGCCTCCCAGCTGATTTTGACAGCTTGATCCCAGCTCGGGATCAAGTCCCACCTGGAAGGTGGGGGAGAGGTGAAAGACTGAAAAGAGCAGGGTTTTTCCCCTCCATGCTCCATTCTGTCTTTGGCTCCTCCCCTGCCTCTCATCGGGGAAGCTAAGCAGGGTTGGCCCTGGTTAGTACTTGGATGGGAAACCACCAGGGAATACCAGGTGCTGCAGGCACCTGGAGTAGGAACTGGCAAGCCACTCCAGTATTCCTGCCAAGAAAACTCCATGGACATGGAATCACAAAGAGTCGGTCACGACTGTAATGACACAACACACAGGCTATAAAAAGCCATAGTTGATTCTGACAAGTAGGGGCAAGGAGATCTCTGTCTCCCCCCCCCCCCCCGTGATGTTTGAACTGTACCAAAGTGTAGTTTTACTTTCTGCATGTATGTGCTTTGTTCCTATTTTGTTAATCAGAGCAAAAATCTACCTACATTCTTGGTGCACACAGATCTTTCTACAGTATGCATTTTTATATACAATTTCTTCAACATGTACCATATATTTCTCTCAAGCTTTTTCCATATGGATGCCATTTTGTATGTTATTTCCCCAAATTGGATGCACTTGAAGCTTTCCTCCTCCTTTTAGAATTGCAGAACCAAACCAAAATGCAAAGAAGTGTGAAAAGCAAACAATGACAGGAATCTTTTGTAGTCTGAGACGTGCAAATTAGGTTCCTCCAAACTTGTGGGCAAACCTCTCCCTAGATGTCCATAGTGGTCATAACCACTGCTTTTTAGAAACTGAACAGTTAACCTGGGGGGAAACTCTGTTTAATATATACATTTCCCCAAGCGGAAGTAGCAAGTAACAAACCCTAACAGCTAAAAGAAGAGAAATAAAGACATTCTCGTTATGCATGCCCCTATACAACATTTACAGACTTTATAGCATTAGGTATATATTATTACTGCTGTTTAAAACTACCCTGAAGCTTATTACTACTCATTCTGTTTTCTACGTCTGCTGTCAAGTGCAGTTGAACTCTGGGTTTTTAAAAATGCCATGTTTAGCAATAGTACTCAATGTCAATATGTCTAGTCATCCAGGTGAGTTCATCTGGAAGTTGAGTCATGGCAACTGGACTTCTTTTCCTTGAGAGATTGTCAAACAACTCAGTGTCAAACTACAGAATGTGTCATCTTGGGTCAGGAATGACATTAAACAGTTGCAACAATTAAAGCTGTATAAGCTGAAGTCATTGCATGCCAACCGTATACTCAGTCATGTATTGTATTTTATTGTATGGCCTGATGGCTAGATTTAGCACCTCTGCCATCATGATGAAAACTCTTTTAGGTGTACCCAGTGTGACCCATGGCAGATCTGGCAGTTTCAGTGGGCCACCTTCCTCCCCCCTTTACTCTATGGACAACACTAAAGTCGATTCGATAACAGGAATTATTGTAATTGTACAGTTGTAGGGGTCTCCTTTAGAATAGTTCCCTTCACTTCCTACCGGTTTTTCTTAAAGTCCAAGAGTCCTCCGGTTGCTGTCACCAGTTCTATCTCCACTATGGCTCTCTTTAATAGATTGGCTGGGGTTGTCTGTATCCTCAGAGGGACTTCTTGTATGTTCACACCAAGGACAACGATGGCTGCCCCAGTTCTTGTCCCTTGGCTGTGCATTCCTGAGCCTTCAGCTTCCTTCAGCACCATGGCGGGTTTGTAGCTATTTTGCTGGGCTAGGCTTTGCACTGCCAGCATTTCTGCTCTTGGTCTTTCCTTCCCACTCCCCCAGTTAAGTGGGTTACAGAAGAAACTTGGGACTCTCTCAGGTTCTTCATGAGGCACCCTTCACCACAGCTGCAATGGCCCCAGTCTGGAGATCATCCTGAGATTGCCAGTTACCTGAGGGTTCTGACCCTTCTAGGGGATTTGCCTGTACCTGGTATACCTCGCGGGGGGGTCGTCACCCAAGACATCTCCCCAGTCTCCTCCTCCTTCCACCTCCTGAGCTGTACATGCCAGCAGTGAGGTCTTGTGTCTGCTTGGCTTCCTTTGTCTCTCTCCTTCCTTACAGGTCTCCAGAGCCTTTTTTATATAGTCAAGCTCCCAGGGGCCAGTTGCCTCCTCCTCCTCCCCCCTAGTTGCCATTCCCCATTCCCCTATGCCTGGTTTATTTGCTGGCTCTGTATCCAGTATGAATTCTGGATTCCTGGACTTCAAGTTCTCTGTTCCAGATTACCTCAGGCAGCATTCTCCCCAGGGAGAATCATGCTAGTCTACAGAGGAGCTAGTAGTAGCAAATTTCCCAGGTCCAGGTGGCCCCACCTAACGGGGCCCCCAGTGCTGGTGTCTTGCTGCTCATTAGATTTTTTAAGCGTATTTGTTTAATTGTAATTATTTCCAGCCCTCTGTGTAATGAGCCATGTTGTGACCAGGAACTGGGAGCTATGGAGAGGGGAGAGAGGAACTAAGAACTAGGACCTGGCTTAGGACCTGTCTACCTAAAGGGCCGCCTTCTTCCATATGAGCCTACCCGTACTCTAAGATCAGGCCAGGAGGCCCTGCTGAAGGTGCCATCCCTCAAAGAGATAAGGGGGGGTGGCATGTCAAAGCAGGGCCTTCTTGGCAGTTGCCCCCCAACTCTGAAATGGCCTCCCTACGGAGATCCGCCTGGCGCCAACACTTTTGGCTTTTCGGTGCCAGGCAAAGACTTTCCTGTTTGGCCAGCATTTTAATTAGATTACTCAGATGTACACATGAGCAGCAGAGTTGTACAATTTAAAATTGATATTGTATGTTATTTTAATTGTATTGTATTTTATAGTTTTAATAATTTTATTGTTTTATAGTTTTTAATACTTGTATGCTGCCCAGAGACCTCTTGGTAGTGGGGCGGCTTTAAAATCTGGTAAATAAATAAATAAATAAATAAATAAATAAATAAATAAATAAATAA
>JAHTLZ010003526.1:4587409-4614387 GCA_023846285.1 Phrynocephalus versicolor | reverse complement strand
GAAAGAAAGAAAGAAAGAAAGAAAGAAAGAAAGAAAGAAAGAAAGAAAGAAAGAAAAATAAATTGAGGTAGAAATGCATTATTGCAGGGTCATTAAGATTGCCCAGCTCAGGACACCAGGTTACATTGCACTGAATACAGTAGTTACAGTGGTCCCCCGCCCATTCGCGGTTCATATACTGCGGTCCCGCTATATCGCAGGACCGCAGTATATGAAAAAAGGCCCCCTAGGGTAAGGGGGGAAAGGCTTGTTTCAGGCCTCCCTTACTTACTGGTGCTGCCCCAAACGGACCTGTGAGGGCTTTCCCGAGCCTTCTGGAGTCCCCCAAAGGCCCGTGAAGGCCCTTGCAGGCCCGTTTGGGGTAGCGCCAGGCTGGGGGTGAATATAAAAGCCCCCAGCTAGGTGCCTCAGGCCTGACCCAACCTGCATCCACATATCTCGGATTTTCAATTATTGCAGGTCGGGTCAGGTCCCTAACCCCCGCAACAGGTGGGGGACCACTGTATTATTATTTAGCAGGCACCCACATGATTGTTCAAAAGGGGAAAATGGAACTGGACTGCAAAAATAAAAAATAAAAAATAACAAGGGTGTGAATGGAGAAGCCGAAGCCAATTGCATTGGGAAACTTGTGGTCAGTCACTTAAACATCACCACAAAGAAGACAAAAAAAAGACAAAAGAGGACATAGATTTGCATGTAATCATATGTTAACATATCCTGCATATGTTAACTACAAATTTAAATTACCACCATTTTTTAAAAAATAAGAGCAGCACAGTGCAGAAGATATAATACCAGACTTGGTCTCAGAAGGGCTAGGTTCCGTTTCCCACCCATGGATAGATAGGTGGCACCTACTAGAAGATCTCATATTTCTCAAAAATCCTGTTAGGGTCACCATTGCACAGAACAAACTATTTCTTAAATAAAAATATTGTGCATTTCACTGTTGTAGGGATGACAGCACACTGAATTGTGCCAACTGTTGAACTGAAACTTGAAGGCTGATCCTATATTTTCAAAGTAACCAGCTCATCAACTTAGGAATACCTTGAAACGAAGAAGAAGATATGTTGTGGCTGTTCTAGTTATGTATCTGGACTGTAATGCTTGTTTTCTTTGGCTGAAATTCTCCTGCTAAGTATAGTGAGTCTTGAGGCCAACTGATTTGAGGGGATTTGGGGCACCAGCTCCTCCAGAAGTTCAGCTGATTCAAAGTTGCCACTTACAACATTAAGCAACAGAGTAGTGGCCTGGATCCTACATAAGCTGGATAAAAATAGAAACAAACAAATAAACAGGATCTCAGCAAGTGTGTTTGACAGACAAAGCATGAAACACCTACAGTTGAGGTTGTTGTGCCTTTCTCTTTCCAAACAGACCATGTAGCTATCCGTTCACTATACAGTAGGACCCCCGTATCCACTGATTCATTATCCACTGATTCAGTTATCCACGGTTGGCAGAGGAAAAAAAATTAAATAATTCAGCAGCCACAAACAGCAGTTGTAAAGCAAGCTATTGTCACAAATAGCATCTGTAAAGCAAGCTGTTGTCACAAACAGCAGTCATAAAGCAAGCTACTGTCAGGAAACAGCAGTTTGGAGGTGGGTGGGAAGGCGTTCTCTCTTATCCACAGTTTTCATTATCCACGGGAAGGTCTGGAACCAATTCCCAGTAGATACTGGGGTCCTACTGTACAGTGTTACCTTGTATAAAGGAATTAATTCATTCCAAGTGAAATTATATTAAGCAAATGTTTCTTTATACAAATTTCCCATAGGAATGAATTGAAAACAGAGTACTATAATGTCTAATCGTGACCATTTTTATGTTGTACGGATTCACCCCATATTCGATTCTGTTAAGCAAATTCCCCCGAACTCTGGAATTTTTTATGTTGTACAGATTTTATGTTATACAAACCGTTCGTTATATGAGGGTCCACTGTATTTTCTGGTGTAGGTAATGCCTCTTCAAATCTAGCATTTAGTTGAGCCAGTGTGGTTCAGACTAGACAATACATGTAAAATATTGCGAGAGGTGGGGATTCCTTGGACAATAAAAGACATATAATGATCATTGCAGAAGGTTTTCTCACTTAGTGTAACACATTTTGTTTCATTTGGTAGCATAGTGAGTAAGATAATGGTTAGGGAAACACCACGCTGAACAGGTAGGGTGGTGGAAACACCCTGTGTCAGGAATGCACCTAGTCTCAGTAGGAAAAACCTTAAATGCAATGGAAAGTACAACAAAGGATGCCGTTCTGGGCATCTCAACCAGAGGTGCCTCGTTGCTTGTTTTAGCGTGCTGAGCAGATGAAGGTTTCTTAACCTATAACATACGTTGATAGGCTTATATAGTGGTACATTTGTGCTATCAGCTGCAATGGGTTTGTAAATGGCCACTCTTGATAAGTTAGTTGCTATTGTGACTGTCACTAATTTCCAACTTTAATTTCTCTCTGACCTCATGCCTCCAAACCCTACCCATCCTAACCACATACACTCTCACACACAAATACACACAACTGAAAAATCTAGATTACATTCAATTCCATCAGATGGTCTATGGTCTAAAACGGCCCATGCCTTTAAGAGAAAATAGATGTTTTGATCATGGGAAGCAGTGCTACTTCATAGAGGGCTTCAACTAAATGTTAATTGAACCACCTAGGACAGTGTTGGCGAACCTATGGCACAGGTGCCAAAGGTAGCACTCAGAGACCTTTCTGTGGGCACCTGGCATCGCCCCTTCACAGCCACCTGTATTCAGGTTGAATTGCTGTATTGGCACTTTGTGAAAAAATTAGCGGGTTTTGAATCACAGTTTGGGCACTCGGTCTCTAAAAGGTTTGCCATCACTGACCTAGGAGCATCTGACTGTAAAGAAACCGAGAAAGTTTTCCTAAACAAGGAGAGTTGATTGGTACAGTACTGTGTGAAGGAGGGTGTGCCTGCTATGCTATTTTGGAAAATACTGTTGAAATAAAAATAAAAAAGATAATGTTTCCAAATTATGCCTTGGAGACCCATAGGAAGTGGAGCGTGCAAGAGAAACCATGGCACCTGATTTGATGGTCACCTTTTCTGCCCAGCAGGTCCAGGGTCAGCTACCGCCATTAATGATCCCGGTATTTCCTCCAGACCAGCGGACTCTAGCAGCAGCAGCCCAGCAGGGATTCCTCCTTCCACCTGGATTCAGTTACAAGGCAGGCTGCAGTAAGTTTCCTCCGTCCATGACCTGACCCCATCACCACCACCACCACCCTTTTCTTAAGGCATGAGTAGAGGAGATTGGGCGGAGCAAGAGTCACGGTAACCTCATGACCAAAAGTGGGGTTCTTGAGCCAGAAAAAAAAAAACTTGGGTTCAAATCATAAGAACATAAGAACCTCAAAAGAGCCATGCTGGATTAGGCCAAAGGCCCACCCAATCCAGCTTCCTGTATCTCACAGTGGCCCCACCCATTGCCTCTGGGATCTCATGAAACTAGATATCTATCTCCTGATACCACTCCTCTGCAACTGGCCTTTGACGTACAGTCGCAGGGGTTAGGGACCCACCTGACCCATGATCATTGAAAATCTGAGATATGCGGTTGCAGGTCAGGTGGGGGGGCACAATTTTAAACATCACACACCACTTCCTAGTACCCCGGGGATGTGGGTGGGCGGCAGTCGATCTTTAAAAAGGGCATTCATGTTAGGCCACTTCAGCCACTGTGTGCTCGGCTCCACAGCCGAAAGCCCATTTGGCATTGTGTGCTGTTTGCTGGCACCCCGGGGAGGGGGGTGTGGGCGGGTGACACACGATGCTAAAAGGGCTTTTGGCCGCGGAGCCGAGTGCTCAGCTCCACAGTCAAGAGCCCTTTTTAAAGATCATGCACTGACCGCCAGCATCCCCGGGGTGCTAGGAAGTGGTGCGTGATGTTTAAAATTGTGCCCCGCCCCACCCAACCTGCATCCGCATATTGCGGATAGATTCTTCAGCATTAGACAGCTTTTCCACTAGGATATCTTAGTGTCTTGAGATATCCTTTTGCATTGTGGACTAGAGTGTCTCATAGTGCTGAGGACTCAGATTTTGTGAGTATTCATGCTGTCATTTATTTTATTCATGTGTTACAGCACATGATTAAAAAGTTAGAAATCCTCAATACTAGAGATGGGCCCAAAATGAACAATTTTTCGTTTCCATTTTCGTTTTTTTGTTTCGTTATGCAACGAAACAACAAATGAATTTTGTCTCTAAAATGAAATGAAACGAACAGAAACACGGGAAATTTTCTCGTGCGTTTCGTTTCCGTTACTTCAATACAAGTGAATTGCTTAAAATCCTTTTAAAAAATCACAAAAAATTGAAATAAATGGTAATGAAATGGTAACGAAACGAACGAAAACGAAAATGATTTTTTTGCAGAAATTCACAAAAAACGGAAACGAACCGAAACGGACCCTCCAAACGACAAACGACAAACGAAATGCCATTTTTTTTATTCGTGCCCATCTCTACTCAATACTGTAAAGAGAAGGAAATTGCAGCATTTCAGAAACATAATGCACAATATGAAATACCATCTTCTGAAGGTTATTCCTCAAGGAAAAATAGATGTGAAGTGTGGCCCAGGGTGTAGAAGAACATTCTAGCTGGAGAACTTACGCCAATGGCCCCCAGGGAGCACAGCTGCTCTGTTTAGAATAGCTTTAGACAGAAATCAGTTCAGGCTACTGATAGCTAACACTAACAAGAACATGGCACATGAGGAAGAGGTTCATGTCGTCCTGACCTTATCAGTGCTGTTGTTATCATAAATACTCCATCCAAAATAACTGCCTGGGACTCAAAAAACCCAGAAAGCACAAGTTGTGAATGAACACTCTCTGGATCCAGCCATGCATTCTTGAGGAGGTGAGACTGCTGTAGGTACCCAAAATTCCAACATCAGGAATAGCTTCTTGTGTGGAGATTGTTCATCCCTTTCAGAATGAACGATGGAGCACATACTCATAGCAGGACGTGGCAAGTGCCAGTCTTTGAGCAGTACTTTCAGAAATTAACTTTTTATGGCTCTGCTTCTGTGTATTGAGGTTTGCCAATCTTGTAGGTCTTCCTGGTGCTGTGATCCACAGTGCTCCTGGTGACCATGTGACTTGCACTCCTAGTGACCTTGTCACATAGAATAATTTGGATCTTCCATCCTTCTCTTCTTCTTGCTTGTTAGAAGGTAAAAAAAATGGCCTGTCTTTAATTTTTGAAGGAACAGATTCTCAATGGGGCCAAAACTTTCCCCCCCCTAAAAAGGTAGCTTATAATTTCAATTCCACTCAAAATCTTGTATGCAGAAATTTGTGCTGCTGGTCGTGTGATTGGGCCTCAACATGATAGCCTGCGGGCAAGTGAAAGGGGCGCCAACTAAAAAGAAGGTCGTCTCTACATCACTTGATGAGATTGGTACTGCTTAGGCGTCAATTAGAGTACTGTGTCCTGTTCTGGGCACTGCATTTTAAGAATGATGCTGAAAAATTAAAACAGTTTCAGAGGAGGGGAACAAGCATGATCGAGGGACTGGAAGCTCTGGGAGGAAAGGCCAAAAGAACAAGATATGTTTAGCCTTGAGAAAAGAAGACTGAGGGGAGATAAGTTCACACTTCTCAAATACAGTAGTATCTCGGTTTAAGTAATTCATTCATTCTTTGGCCCATTTTGTATTGCAAAAAATTCTTAAATTGAAACATAGTTTCCCATAGGAATGCATTGAAAACCAATTAAATCATTCCAGAGGTCAGGAAAAAGGCAAACCAGGGCATTCCATTTAAAATTTTCTTTTACCAAGGCATCCCTATTCTTTTCAACATGCAAACATCACATGTCAACTTTTAATGCCTTATTGGGGGGGGGAACGAAACTGGGACACTCCATTGGAAAAAAAATCTTAAACCGAGGCATCCCGATTTCCAATAATTTCTTTTCTTAAACCGAGTTTTGCAAGGCATTCTTAAACTGAGGTACCACGGTACTTGGAAGGTAACCAGACAGAGGAGAGCAGGATCTGTTCTCCACCATCCCAGAGTGCAGGACACATTATCATAGAATCATAGAAGTTGGAAGGAGCCTATAAGACCAGCAAGGTACCCCCTTGCTTTGTGCAGGAATTCATATCAAAGAGCATCTCCCAGGTAGTGGTCCAAATTTCTCTTGCCTCCAGTGTTGGAGCACTCACTACCTCTTGAGATAACTGTTTCTGTTGCTGCACTGTTCTAACAAAAGACTCGAGTTAACAGGAAGCTAGATTTCAGCTGAATACCAAGAAAACCTTCCTAACCGTTAGAGCTGTATGACATTGAAACCAACTGTATATACTCGAGTATAGGCCTAGTTTTTCAGCCCTTATTTTTGGCTGGGGAAAAATGCCCTTGGCTTATACTCGAGTCAATAAGTTTTCCCAGTTTTTTGGGGGTAAAAGTAGCTGCTCAGACTTCTTGGGAAGAGCAGGCAAAAGCAAGTCTTGATTGGTGAGCGATAGTGGTGTCTCCGCTTCCCATATGATTCCAGTGAGAAGGTTTAGGGGCACCCTCTTTGGAGCTTCATAACTCATTCCCCTTACCCCCAAATGTTTCCAAATTTCAGGGGATTACCTAAAACCACTTTCTGAAGGTACCCCTGCTACTCTGGTGTCCCCAAGGTAATTTTTGAGTGCATGTTGTTTTTTAAAAAAATACACACTCAAAATTATTTTTTAAAATATGCAATCAAACTTTACTTACCTTGGGACTTCCAGAGTTGCAGAGGTACCTTCAGAAAGCGATTTTAGGGAACCCCCTGAAATTTGGAAACATTTGGGGGTAAGGGAACTTAGTTATGAAGCTCTAAAGGGGCTGAAGGTAGTATTGGCAACTGTGCAGTGACTGTGGAGGCAATTAGGGAGTATTAACTCCCTAATTGCCTCCACACTCCCAGCACACATTGCCAATTACTACCCCCAGCCCCTTTAGAATTTGGGTGGATTACCGTATATACTTGAGTATAACTAAAAAAAAAACAAACGCCCTCAGCTTATACTTGAGTCAATAAGTTTTCCCAGTTTTGGGGGGTAAAATTAGGCCCTCAGCTTATTCTCGGGATGGCTTATACTTGAGTATATGTGGTACCTTGATAAGTGGTGAGCTATTCAAGTCTGGAGGCCTTAGAGGACCCTCCCAACCCAGTTATTCTATGCATCTATGACATGGTGGTGTATGGTGCCCTTCCCACAAAGCTCAGTGGTGGAATATTGCATGGCTGTTACATAAAACTGTTCTTCGTCCTCTCTACGCCAGACATAGGAATAGCTTGTGAATGCTTTTTGTTGTCTTTCTTATTCCTATATATATTAATTTCCCCCTGTACTGACATTTCTGAGCATAGAACCCAAACTTACAAATTGGATACCTACAAATATCTTGCTGGTCATAATGCCTCTGAAACAGCTGTTGTTTGAAATGCTCCTTTCTCCTTCCCACCCCGAGGGGGGAACCTTAACACTCTGGTAGGGGAAATAAGATTTCCTTCTAAAACAGCCTGTTCCCTATTTAATGAAGAGGTTTAATTTGCCCTTTTTTTTGCAAGCAACTTCCAAAATAACATGCAAGTCCCATTAATCTCAACGGGAGTTCTGTGCATAGATCAAGGGTAGCATATGCCTCTCAATTTATGGGCTAACACAAAGCATGAGTGTCTTTCTAACAGTCTAAGGTTGAAAAACTGCAGATTAATCCTTGAAGGCTTTCCTTTCAAAGGCATGTGTGTGTGACAGTATGCGTGTGTCTGCCTGTGTATGTGTGTTTGGACAATTTTATTTAAGCTTTATACAGCTTCTTATGTACTCCTGTCATCCAGGCATGGGTTATGTTTTTAAAAAAACAGAGAGGAAGAGAGGGAGGGTGAGATCACAACTGCCTTCATTTCAGCAAACAGATTTATCTACATCATGAATTTCATAAAAACTGGTTTCATTCATTTCCGCTTATCTAACTCTTCTGACATCAGCTTCCTATCTAGCTATCTGAGGCCCTCTTGTTCTAGGCGCTTCTGTCTTTGGTCCTTCTGTTTGGCTTTATTATGTCTGCATCAGTGTATCATTGACTAACTCATGAATTCGTCAATTGTTATTT
Organism: Phrynocephalus versicolor; assembly: GCA_023846285.1. Lineage (NCBI taxonomy): Eukaryota > Metazoa > Chordata > Lepidosauria > Squamata > Agamidae > Phrynocephalus > Phrynocephalus versicolor. The sequence continues at coordinate 4,606,229 of JAHTLZ010003526.1, read as the reverse complement.
ATTAGCGCAGCATTCACCAAAGGAGCAGATGAATTCATTTCCAAGTCAAGAAGGGCTTAGCTGGTGATAAGTATAGCCCAACGTGTTAATTTTCAGTGGCTGGCTCTCCTTCTGTCCCTGAATTTCAAAAATATAATAGATATTTATGTACCGATCTACAGTATACACCCAGGTATGCATCTCTACATCTCAAATGCATATACAGGTACATGTGCATTCTCCCCCCCCCCCCACCAAAAAAAATGCAAGAGAAATGACAGAGGTCACGTGGAGATGAATTAAAAACTTGAGCTGCTTGAAATTCTCAAGTTTAGCTATGGGGGCATCAACTATTTATTTAATTTAACTTAATCTGACCCTGGCTTAATAAATAAAGCCAAGATTTTGTAAAAGCTGAGCAAAGTTGTGGATGATTGGACTTTTTGGAGGCCACTCGTTCCTGGGGGGGAGGGAAGGGTTAAGCCTGGATGCAACTTTATAGCACAGCTTTAAACAAAGGGATTAATGTTAATCAAAAGCTCCCTGTGCAGTGTACAATCAATAGCCACTACTTTCAGTGTATCAGGATTTGTTAACTTTATTTCTTCATTTATTTAGTCCCAGAGACATACACAAGGGCACCGAGTCAACATGTCTCGTGTGAACAGTGTCTTTGACGTGGCTGCCTTCCATCGCTGCTGGTTTCTTCCAGCTGCTGCTGCTTTTTCCATGCTAGCTTAGGCCGTGGTCTTACCATAGTTTTCTGCGTATATAAATTTCATGCGTATTTTTTTTTCGGGCGGTCACGTGGTTTTTAATGTGCAGTCCGTGTCCTCTCTTCTGCATCGTATTTTCCTATTCTGGTTCCATCTCTACCTGTCTACTTCGCATTTCCCCCCTTCTTTCTGACTCTACTTTCCAAGCTTCCATGGTGTTTAACTTCGGGAAGCTGCCGAAAAAGGGGAACAACAGATTTTACTGCATATTTTTCGGGGTCCTGCCGTGTTTACAGAAGCAAATAAGCAAGCATTTTCGAGCGAAGTTTCTAAACCCAGCCCCTGGCGGTGGTTTCGGAACCTTCGCTGAGACTGCTGTTCTAGGGGCATGGTCGGCCGGGACCAGAATTTACTTCTCTTTGCAGTTAGCACATGATCTTTTTCTGCACAGTTCACTGCCTGGAAACTATGCAGAAAACACTGGTGGGACTGCGGCCATAGTTACAAGAGTGAACCCATTCGATTGGAGAGCAAAGGGTTAAGTGAAGGGCATCACTCTGTTGCATTACCAAGCAGGCAAGTGGAGACAGTGAGATGCAAGGGTAAGTTAGTGGAAAGTAGGACACAGTAAGTCATCTCTTACACAGGAGTTCAAAAGTTTTAGGCATTGCTATAAATGTGTAAAACATTGCATGGGGGAGAGTTAGTTTGTTAATCCAGTGTTAAATTAGGGTAGAGTAACTCTTGTAAACAGCTCCTACAGTCATTTGTTAAGCGGTGAATTGCCATGGCACATTTGTAGCCACTTATTTATTTATTTATTTATTTATTTATTTGTAATATTTATAGATCACCCATCTTCCAGACGGAACTCTGGGCGGTTTACAATCAGAATAAAACAGCAGTATAAAACAACAAAACAAAACAGAACAAAAACGAGAACAAGAAAAACTAATGAGATAAAGTGGAGGGAGCCTCCACAAAAGGCAGCGCGGGCGGCAAGGAAAAGGAAAAAAAAGAAAAAGAAAAAACATTAAGTAATAAGGTCGCCAAATGCCTCTTTAAAAAGGAAGGTTTTCAGAGCCTTTTTAAAGGCGGGCAGGGACTATGCGAGGCGCAACTCACTAGGGAGATGATTCCACAGGGTGGGGCCCACCACAGAGAAGGTGTGGTTACGTGTAAGCGATTTCCGTGCCTCCCTGGGTGTGGCCGCCCCAAGTGAGTGCGCCTGCGCCATTCTAGTGGGCCTGACCCCAGTTGACCTCTGGGAGATACGCTCTGGCAGGTACTTCGGTCCGAAGCCGTGGACAGTTTTGAAAATCAAAACCAGGACCTTGAACTTGGTAAACTGGTATTTTTATGACAAGCACAGAACAGAATTTTACCACATTTTCAAGCTGAATCAGAAAACTAAGATTACAGTTAACTTGGTTAACCATGATTACAGTAATACCTTGGTTTAAGAGTGTTTTGCAAGACGAGTAAACACTTCTAAACGTTGCCTTGATCAACAAGCAGTGTCTTGCAGTACAATCACTGGAGCAGGTCACTTGATCATAAGTGAGCCAATGGGTGTTCTTTCTCTCCCTCCCTGCTGGATTGTGAAAGAATAACTGGAATGTTATGTCTCAGGCCACCTCCAAAGCAGAGGGAGTAGAGAGGAAGGGAGGTCTCCTTTGCACCAGCCAGGAAAGTTTTCAAAGTAGAGTGCGGGTTAGGGTTTTGTTTTTCTTTATATTTATACTTTTATTTAATTTGTTTTCGCCATTCATTCTTATTTTTCAAACCATTTCTAGTCATGGGGCAGCTAGTGTGTATAGGGCTATACGTTGCACATTATTATTGTCACATTAATAACAGAATAAAATCCAGTTGTTAGTCCCAAGCAGAGCAGATTCTGCAATCAGGTTCCTTAAACCATAATGAGGACATGGCCTTTTAGACAACTTCTTTAGTGAGTTTTGGCATTTTGTGTGTACAGTATGTGGCCTATGGGACCCCAGAACGAATCATCTCAGTTTTTGTTATTTATTATGGGGACATTTGCTTTGATATACGAGTGCTTTGGTTTACAAGGATGTTTCCAGAACGGATTATGTTCATAAACCAAGGTATTACCGTGTGGTGAAACCAACGTATAAATCAGCTGCAAACATAACTACAGTAAGTTCTAGTTTAGGAAAAGAAGATCAGCAGTTTGGTTCACTTGGTCTCCCAGGCCCATCTGCACGCCGTGGCTGTTATGGCTGCAGCTTTCTCCGGGGATCTACGTAACTGTCAATGGCTATCCCTTTATCTTCAGCTAAGAAATGCAAGTACTTGAGTTCACCCGTTGACCGCCTTCCCGTAAGTGTGGTTATCAAGAGTTCTCAACGTTTTTCGTCCTCGCAAAGGGAGGAATGGTGGTGATTCATGGAGCTGAACACGTAACTTAAAGCCATGTTGAATATCAGTGTGCCTGTGTTTGCGGGCCTGGAAAAGGTCAGGAATGCATCCCATTAAACATATCTGGCAGATTCAATTAATCCCTTGTTTAACATAGTGTGATGCTGTTTGCGGCCGTTTGCTTTTCAACTGCCAGTGTATTAACACCATGGCAGCTGCATGACACTACATCCAGCCAGTCAGTGTGGCATTGCCATTTTTCTTTTTCTTTTTGTCACCATGGAAATGAGAGAGAAAAGTGAGCCAGAGTTTGCTTATGGCCAAAATATACTTTTAGTTGGAGAGATACGGTAATTCCAGAAAGGATAGCTTCATCCTTCATTAAAGTCACCTGTGGTAAATTTCTCTTTGCCATATCAAAATCAAAGGCACTGGGATTCTCAGGTGTTTTGCTGCAAGCATGGAGCTCCCCCCTCCCTTTTCAGATTTAGGCTTTGGGGAAATCTTTGGAAAACTTACTCTGCGAAAGGGGCTTAGTCTCATTCAAGAGGCTCACATGCATATAGGTTCTTTGAGTGGTTTTCCTGCCTGTCTGCCCCGCCCTCCCCCCCCCCCCAAAAAAAAAATAGTCCTGTTCTTTTACCTGCTTAACTTGCTTTTCACAAGATTTGTGGAGCATTTACTGGGGCTCTATTTAACCCCCGTTTCACCTTCATTTGGCCCAGATGCACTGTAGCTTCAAAGAATTAGATCAGGCATGCACAGATGTTTTGGACCACAACTCCCACAGTCCTTTGCCATTGGCAGTCTAAGCTTAGAATTCTGGGAGTTGTGGTCCAAAACATAAGGAGGGCCGAAGTTTGGACATGCCTGAATTAGATGTTGCTGTCCTGACTGCTGAATTCCATGCCCAGTTCATCCTGAGAATTGCTTGCTTTGCAGTGAGGGAAGTGAACGGTTTCCATGTAGAAAGTATTCAGAAGTGGTTTTTCCAGTCTCTTATCCTGAGGGTGTTTTGGGGCCATGAAGCTTGCCCAAGGGCCATACAGGCTGGGTCTTCTCCCTGGAGGCCCAGCACGGAATCAAACTCGCAACCTCTGGCTCTACCGCCCACGGCCTCAACCTCTGAGCTTTCCAGACGGCCTTTGTGAAAGATCAATCCAGGGTGAACTTACTCCCAATGCTCTCAGTCAACCCACATTTGTGACAGTGAACATGATGGAGAGACTATTGACAAGCAGGTCTGGTGCAACGTTGATCTGCATGAAACGATTGAACAGCTTTTCCCCCTTGTGTTCGGCTTGCCATTTTAACTGCTTAGCCTGCATGAAGATTAATCTACTTCTTTTAAGGCTCATTTGTCCCTGGATTCCCCCCGCCCCTTGCTCAAAATAACCCTCTGTTTCTGGGAAAACTAGAAAATGTCCCCAGTGCCTCTGTGCTTACTGGACTGAACATGATACAGTACTCCCCCATTTATTGCGGGAGTTTGGTGCCTGATCCACCCGATAAAGGAAAATCCATGAAATGCAGACACCTGAGTAAAATGACGTTTTCCAAGAGAGGTTTTTTTAATTAAATAATTTTATTAGTTTTGACCAAAGAGAGGTTTTTAACCCCCTCCTGACACCTTAGCAGACATTGCTGCCATGAGCCCAAGGTCAGTTTGATGAGATGTTAGGGGTGGTTAAAAACTTCTCTTTGCAAAGGTAGCTGGTGGGAGCAGCCCCAGGTCTGTTTGCTGAGGTGCCAGGAGGGGGTTAAACACCTCTCTTTGGAAGCCTGCTTCTCTCAAGAAAAAAAAATCTGCGCTATATTGAGATAGTAATATATGAACTGTGTTGTGGCTACTGTATCCCAAGAATTTCCCCTAAGAGCACCTTCTAACAAATCTGTTAATTTCAGGTACAGGTTACAAAAGGGACCCCTTGGGCTTCAGTTCCCAGAATCCTCCAGCCATCATGATTGTTGGGAATTATTGTCCAACAAAGTTAGATTTCGCATTTTTGCAGTGGGCAAGTAGGGTCCTTCCAGGAAAACTGCATGTCCCATTGTTGCCCACCAGTGGCTGTGCTAAATAAAAGGCAATGGAACCAGCATCCTGGGGAGGGCTTGCCCGTCCCTGAATATGCTAGAACTTGACTTAATTTCTGCTTGAAAAATTTATGTTCTGAAGAGAAAACAGAATACTGAAGAATTTACATTCACCAGGTTCCCCAGCACTGCCTGATACAGCAGAGTATGGTCATAAGGATCTCAGTTTTCTACTCTTAGCTTTCCATTCAAATATTCTTAAGCCAGACAAAGTTTTTGAGTTAAAGAACTCAAGGAGTACAAGAAAGAGAAGAAACAGCTGTTCACGACAGGCAAAACTGTCACAAGAATATGTCTTAATAGCTGGGCCTGAAACTCATCTAGCAATGGCTCAGTGTAGAATTCTGTTTCAGGCTCTTTCTTTCTTCTGAATTTTGGCCTCAGATCTGCAAACACTCTCTCACTCTATGGGATTCTGCACAGATGGCAAATTCAAGGATATGTCCTAGATAAATTATAGATACCCTGGCAGAATATTGTTGAAGAGAAATCTTCTACAAATTGTGTTGTTTTTCTCGAAACACTCCATTTCAAGGAGTATTTATCTCTTTGTCTTCTTCTGCAAAATTCCCAGCAATAATTTTAAGCAGAAGGGTAACCTGTTTTTTAAAAAAATCCCCAGTGTGGTGCAATGGGTGGATAAAAGTGATGGACTAGGTTGCAGGAGACTTGGGTTCAGATCCCACCTCAGCCAAGGAACCTGGGAAAAATTGCTTCTTAAATGTCTCTCTTACCTTGAAACCTATATAAGTCAACCCTGATTTCACAGCACATAGTAGCAACCATAAAGCTCTTTTAAGATCCGTTGATTTCAATGGGATATTTAAACATTTTGTAGAGTCTGTGCATTACCAGCATGGACTATATAGATGGGGTATTTTCATACTGTATTAACCCTATTTAATTTTGAATGGGGGTGGCTGACCACTAGGCACACTGTATATTTTTAACAGTGCTATCCAAGTAGAAAAGAAAGAAAAGGCTTACAGAGTTTTAAAAGCCGACAAACCACTTATTGACAAAATGTTTTTATTTACTTCATAGATTTATATACTGTCCCATTAGTGTGATGCACTCTCCTAGATTCTATACAGAATAATGACTCACTTTTTACACCTGGCACTAACTGATTCAAGAGCAGAGAAGCTGAGGGCAATGAAAGTAAAATAATGCTGAATTTACCATGGATTGGTTTTCTGAACAATATCTCCCTATTTTCAATTTTAAAACTTTATGAAACTTATAGTTAATTGGTTTCGTGTAGAGGGCAATAAAATTGTTTAGAATTTAAATGCCATAAACTTCCCCAGGCAGTTTTGTTGATGTGTCTCTTGTTCTAGTTCATCACATGTTTCATTGTTTAATAGAATATCATGTGGGTTGTATTATAATGTCTCTTGTACACAAGGACCAAAGCTGGAGTTTCAAAAAGGATCCTGGCTAATTTCTGATTTAAAAGCTGTCAGATGATTTCTAGGTCGTTAACAATTGCCAAACTCCATGAGTAAGACAGAGAAGAGAAAGGGCCCCAGTCCCATTGCTAGTTCAAATTAGAATAGACATACCCATTGACTGGCTGGACCTGTTCTGGAGACCAGCAATTTGACCAAGGCCAGAAAGAGGTTGATGCAGATACATCTGCATATGCATTGTTGTTAGATGTTGTCAAAGCTATTAACAGTAGGACCCCGGTATCTGCTGGGGACTGTTTCCAGGCCTTCCTGTGGACAACGGAAACCGTGGATATGAGGGAATGCCAAAAACCCAAAACTGCTGTTTTGTGACAGTAGCTTGCTTTACCTCGGCTGTTTTGCAGTAGTAGCTTGCTTTACGACTGCTTTTCATGACAGTATATTGCTTTACGGCTGCTGTTTTATGGCAGTAGCTTTTCTTTACAGCTGCTCTTTGTGACAGTAGCTTGCTTTGTGGCTGCTGAATTATTTATTTCCCCCCCCTCTCAACCGTGGATAACTTAATCAGTGGTTAATGATTCAGTAGATATGGGGGTCCTACTGTATAAAGATAATCAGCTCAAGTAGAGGAAGGTGTACTCTTGATCTAGTAAAAGAGGTGGGAGGTGTTTTAAATGGCAGCAGTGCTGACCCACACCACTTTGGGCCGAAGGCAAAGGATACGATTGTACATCTTTCCTCATTCTCTAGTAGAGATGGGCACGAAATGAACAATTTTTCATTTCCGTTTTCATTTTTTCATTTCGTTACATAACGAAACGACAAATGAATTTTGTCTCTAAAATGAAACAAAACGAACAGAAACACCGGAAATTTTTTCGTGCGTTTTCTTTCTGTTACTGCAATATGAGTGAATTGCTTAAAATCCTAAAAGAAACACAAAAAATTGAAATGAATGGTAATGAAATGGTAACAAAACAAACAAAAACGAAACGATTTTTTGCAAAAATTCACAAAAAACGGAAACGAACCAAAACAGACCCTCCAAGCGACAAACGACAAACGAAATGCCATTTTTTAATTCATGCCCATCTCTATTCTCTACTAAAAAACTCCCTGGGGCACTAAATGAATATGAGCAGAAGAGTCACATGCTCTGTTACACCTGAGTAGAGTTGTTGGCTCAATAAACTCACATTTCCTGCAGTTTCAGAGGAAAACCTTCACATATGGGGACAGCCCCCTTAGTAATGTCACAGGAGGTGAACCTTCCATGTAAAATAGTGTTCCTAGATCTTTGTCTATATCTGTCTACATCTGTGCAGTGAATGATCAAACAAGTCTGGGTGGACTTCCTGCATTAATTCCTAAACAGAACAACTCACCCCCATCATCAGTGAGCCCTCGCTCTAGCTGGTGACATGGGGATATGAGGACAGGTTTTAAAGCAATCCCACATAACAGCATCAAATCTTTTTTCTCCTCCAGCACCTTCCCTGAAGTTTGTTTTCCCAGTATATATATCTGGAAGATGAGTCACGGCAACTGAACTTCTTTTCTTGTGGGACTGAAACATTTCGCTACTCATCCAAGTAGCTTCGTCAGTATGAGGAAAGTTGGTGGGAGGCTTCAAATTTATAGCTCACGTTGGTTTCACATCACCCTGGTCTGAATAGGGTCATTAGGTGGACAGTGGCCTGAATAGGCTCATTAGATCTACTAGATGACACAACTTCCAGATAATGTCACCTGGATGACTAAGAATCTTCACAGACATCTCCCAGTTTACAATTCCTTCCCTTCAACTTCAGCAGGTGCCCTGAGATCTGTCGGACAGGCCATTTTAAGGCAGGTGGATATTGTCCTGGCTGGGCCGCACACCCAATTTAAACAGAATAGTCCGAAGAGGGGTCCTTTTATCGCTTCCCTGCCTTTGCTGCCCAAGGTTGTTGCCTCAATGCGCTTACAAGGAAGGAGAGTCATAAATATCAGGTTTGGACAGAACTGAGTCTTTGGAAAGAATCAGAATCAGAATCCTTTTATTGGCCAAGTGTGGTTGGACACACCTGGAATTTGTTTTGGTAGAAAAGTGCTCTCCACAAGCAAGAAGGAAATATAAGAATCATATATTCAACAATAAAAACACAGTACACAACACAATATAACCTATTATTTTAAAAGAAGAAAAGAAGAAAAGAATTATTCAACAGCTTGATAGCACTTGGATAGAACCTATCCTTATATCTAGTTGTCCTAGTGTGCAGTGCCCTAGAACAGGCAGGTCCAAATTTCGGCCCTCCGGATGTTTTGGACCACAACTCCCAGAATTCCAAGCCTGTATTTCCAATGGCAAAGGACTGTGGGAGGTGTGTTCCAAAACATCTGGAGGCCCGAAGTTTGGACATGCCTGCCCTAGAATGTTGTCCTGAGGGTAACAGTTGAAACAGATTATGTCCAGGATGTATGGAATCTGTATATATCTTCATCACTCTCTTTTTAAACTTGTGTGGTATACAATTCCATGATAGATGCCAAGTTAGTAGCAATAATTTTTTCTGCAGTTCCAATTATCCATTGAAATCTATATCTGTCCTGCTTAGTCACGGAACTAGACCAGACCGTTATAGAGGAAAAGATGATAGGAGGGAAGTATGGAGAGAGCTAGTGCATTGGGTCATGATGAAGCTCACGAGAGGCAATGGGTTTGTGTAGGCTAGAAGCTTGAACATAGTGGCACATTCAAGGGTAGATTCTCCAATGTTTTCTCTGTATGATGTCATGCCGCTTGTGGAGCAACTTTCCTGCACTTTCCCAGGCGGTACATCGGTATTGTTATGGCCAACGGTATTTATAGCCTTCATTTCAGCCAAGATTAGCTCCCAAAGGAGCTTATGATTAAAACCCCATGGAAAACACCATTTAGTACAGCATATGTACAGTGTTGGTGACAGTCTTCTCAGGTCATTGGCTGCTGATAACACGTCCAGGTCCCAGGCTCTTGGTTTCCTTGAGTAGCAAGTGCTCCTCTGGCTTTAAAAACACAAAAAACAAAACATGTGTCCTTAGGAAGAAGTCTCACAAACCCCTCTCCCTGCGTTCAAACTTTTGTTTGACGTTTGAAATATCAGAAGAACTAAAATTCACATCAAAGCATTTGTACATTTAGGCAAAAATCAAAGAAAAATAAAACAAAATATTTAGAAAACCTTGGGCAAAAGGTGAGGTTTGGTGATGGTGGGACTTTAATGGGCAAAGCCTAGTACCATCATCTGCAAATAAAGTATAGGCAACGACACTGCCTGAAGGAAGTAGGGCAGGGAAGCCTGCCATCATCTCTGAGTGGACCCCTGCTGGAGGAGGCAGTACTGGGAAAAACTGAGCACCAGTTTGGTCAAAGTACCAACTGGGATGTACAGTCACCCCCCACCCATCACGGGGATTAGGGACCCACCCCACCCGCGATGCATGAAAATCCGCGATATGCGGAAGCGAGTGGGGTAGGGCCTGGGGGCAGGGGGGCGATCACACGCCTGTCTGAGAAGTCTTGGGGCTGCACACACCAGCGGCGGCAGGGGGATCTGACCTCCCGCCGCCGCCCGCCCACGCCGCCCGAGACTTCTTGTCCGGGGCCATCTGCATTGAAATGCATTGCCTCGGGGGTGGGGGAGGGAAACTGAGGTGCAGGTACTGCAATCCCACAATGTAGTGGGACTGCAATACCTGAACCGCAAAATGGCGGGGGGTGACTGTGCCATGGATGTGATGGTTTGTGCCCATATGTAATTTGGACCCAAGCCATTCAGGACTTGATATGCTAAAACCAGCCCTTTCAGTTGTGCCCAGAAATGGATCAGCAGCCGGTATTGTTTGTTTGTTTGTTTGTTTGTTTGTTTGTTTAAAATACTTTAAACCTGCTGTTCTCCTTTAAAAGGAGCTGACAACAATTACGACAGCATTTGAGTTAGTAGCAATGAGTATCCACTACTGAAATCATCAGCAAATCCCAAACTGGAAAACATAAATAACACCAAAAATACTTTTAAAGAAAAAGGAACAACAATTCTTTTTAAAATAAATAGCCAAATATATGTTACATTTTTTTAAAAAAAGTTTAAGAATAATTTTCAATCATTGAAAAATCTGTAGGTTCAAACCCAGCTTTCTTACTGCTCAATTTACTGCCTAACAAAACAAGGTATTTCCCTAACAGAAGGATACGAAAAGTCCATCACAGGTTACAAACCATGATGAGACTATATAATCTCCAGACATAAAAAGAGGGTACTTCAAAGGCCAAATGCAGGGGAGTGGTATCAGGAGACAGATATCTAGTCTTGTGCGCTCCTGGACGCATTTGGTGGGGCCATTGTGAGATACAGGAAGCTGGACTAGATGGGCCCTTGGCCTGATCCAGCATGGCTCTTCTTATGTTCTTATGTTAAGAAGGAGTGGTGTAGCAACCAGGCTTCTTGGGACAGTGCATTTCAACCCTGGGAGCCACCACTCAGGAGGCCCATTTGTTGGACTATTATTGCTACAATCATTGAGCCTGTACAGTTGGGGAAATTTGAGGAACAGCTTTCCATAATTCTGGCACTAAACTTGAATGTGTTACTGCAATCTTTTCTTTCTTTCTTTCTTTCTTTCTTTCTTTCTTTCTTTCTTTCTTTCTTTCTTTCTTTCTTTCTTTCTTTCTTTCCTTCCTTCCTTCCTTCCTTCCTTCCTTCCTTCCTTCCTTTCTTTCTTTCTTTCTTTCTTTCAGCTTAAAGAATAAAGAAAGAATCGGGATAGGGGACGTATTGTGCCCATTTAGTGAAATACACTTTGGCTTCGCTTGTGTAATGAATGTGTGTTATTGTTACCAGAGACCGTGCTGGATCAGTAGTTTCTGTTAGCACATCATTGGGCCATGAACAAATGCCCCAATTATCTTTATTAATGGAGTGGAAAGCCTTTTAAGCACTTTGTCATTTAGCAAGGCCAGGAATATATAAGTCACAGCACATCTGTGTTAACTACAAGTAGTGATTTAACAATTTGCTACATTGTTTTCTCCACAAACACAAAAGCTGATCATCATTGAAATGAGAGGAGGAAGGCAAGATTTAGTAAGATCCCAGACTGTTTCTTCTATATATTCAAAGTTATTTAAGAAAAAAATAATTTAACACAGGTCTAAATCCAATAGCTTGTACTAGAGTAGGCACACTGAATCAAAGCATTGATCTAAGGAGGCTGATGTGTTCAGTGGGTGTGAACAAAAAGCAAAAAAGCATGCTGCTTATATACCACCCCATAGCACTTAAAGTACTCTGAGTGGTTTGCTAGTATTTATGAAAGCTATACAATTCCTCACACATACACACACACCAAACTGAGTACTCATTTTGCTGTCTTAAGAAGGATGGAAGGCTGAGTGAACCTTGAGCCTCCTACCTGGAACTGAACCTCTCAGTTCAGGAGCTCAGTTAGAGCTTCAGTGCAGCACTTTAACTACTGTGCTACAAAGCTTTTATGATATGCAGAACTAAAACTGGATCTAACCAGTGTATTTTGAAAGGAGGTATTTGAATAACCTTTTTTAAAATATCTCAGAGCAATTGTAAGAAACTTTTTAATAGAGGTGATCCATCAGTTCTTTTTTTAAAAAAAAAATCTGTCTTTAGGGCTCAGGCCAAGGCAAAGCTGTGTGTGCTTACTGGAGAAGCCCAGCCCCCTGCCCCAAACTGTCCATGGGCTCAGGTCTTTTTCATCTGTTTATAGTTATAATCAGTAAGGATGCTTGAGCTACCCTTATACTTGATCACAAGTTTTGAAGAGGAGAGGGATACTGGATAGATTCCTTTTGAAGAAACATGAAACAATCATCTGGAAGTTGAGTCATGGCAACTGGACTTCTTTTCTTGAGAGACTGAAATGTTTCGCTGTTCATCCAAGCAGCTTCATCAGTCTGAAAGTCTGATGTTTCACTCTCTCAAGAAATGTTTCGCTCTCTCAAGAAAAGAAGTCCAGTTGCCATGATTCGTCTTCCAAATAACCTCACCTGGATGACTGAGAATCTTCACAAACATGGAAAAATCATGCAAGTTTTCCTTCTCCAGTTAAGCGAGAGTTGCAGTTTTAGATACACAATGGGTCACATGAAGGGGGGCAACCTATTGTTTGGGTAGCTGCATAATTGTGTTGTAAAGGAGTTGTAAAGGAGGCATCCAAGAAGGGAAGCCTGGTTATAATGGAGGACTTCAGTTACCCTCACATAGACTGGGTGAACTGTTGTTCAGCACATGATAAAGAGATCATGTTCCTACATATGCTAAATGATTAATTGTTCCCTGGAACAGATGACTGAAGACCCAACAAGAGGTACAAGAATCATTGGCCTAATCCAGAGTAATACACAGGATCTGGTGCAAAATGTTAATGTGACTGATCCAATAGGGAACAGTGACCACAACACAATTACTTTTAACTTAATCATAAGATTGCAAACCACTGATAAGATCTAACACAGAGATCTTAAATTTCCAAAAAGGAAATTTCTGAAAGATGAGGAAACTAGTAAAAAAGAAGCTGAAAGGGAAAATTGAGAGTCCAAACACTCCAAGAGGTATGGCGGCTGTTCACAAAAAGAATAACAGAGGCCCAATTGGAATCATACCCAAAAGCAAAAAGGGGCACTTCAAGGTCCAAGAGGACTCTGATGTGGCTTACAGGAGCTGTTCGGGAAGTGATCAAAAGCAAGAAAAGCTCATTTAGAAGATGGAAGGCTTGTCCAAATGAGGACAACAGGCAGAAACATAAATGGTGGCAGAACAAATGCAAGGCAACAATCAGGAAAGCAAAGCAAGACCTGGAGGAGCATATAACTAAAAACACTCAAAGAAATAACAAGGAGTTCTTTAAGTACATTAGAAATAAGAAACCAACTAGGAAGGCCGTTGGACAATTAGATGACAGTGGAAGGCAAGGGATTATTAAAGAAGAAACAGAGGTTACAGAAGACTAAAGAAGACAGAGACCACATGCCCCAAAGAGAACCTTTCTTCATAGGGAGGGAAACTGAAGAATTAAGCCAGATAGAAATAACCAGCAAGGAGGCCCTTGCATGTCTTGTTAAACTGAATGCTAACAAATCACCAGGACCAGATGGCATCCATCCACGAGTTCTCAAGGAACTTAAAGATGAAATTGCCAAAATATGTAATATTTTTCTCAAATCAGGCATTGTGCCTGATGACTGGAAGGTAGCAATTATAACACCAATCTTCAGAAATGCATCCAGAGGTAATCCAGGAAATTACCGACTGGTCCGTTGACATGTGTCCCATGTAAAGTGATGGAAACCATCCTAAAAGATAAATTTAATAGGCACATAGAAGAGAAGGTGCTGCTGAAGGAGAGCCAACATGGCTTTTGCAAGGGCAAATCATGCCTCACTAATCTGTTGGATTTTTTTGAGAGTGTCAACAAGCATGTGGATAAGCGAAATCCAGTTGACATTGCTTATCTGGATTTTCAAAAGGCTTTTTAGAAGGTCCCACACCAAAGTCCCTTAAATAAACTTGCCAGTCATGGAATAAAGGGACATGTCTTGTCCTGGATCAGCAACTGCCTAAGGGACAGGAAACAGGGTAGCACTAAATGGACACCTCTCCAAGTGGAGGGAGGTAAAGTGTGGGGTCCCTCAAGGTTCAGTACTGGGACCCCTGCTTTTCAACCTCTTCATAAATAATCTAAAAAGAGGAGTAAATAGCAAGGTACCAAATTTGCCAATGACACTAAATTATACAGGGTAATAAAAACGGAGAGAGATTGTGAGGAGATCCAGAGGGATCTCTTGACACTGGGGGAGTGGGCAAACCACTGGCAAATGAGCTTCAGCATTAGTAAGCGCAGAGTGATGCACGTTGGGACAAAAAATCCCAATTACATTTATAAACTGATGGGGTCTAAAGCCTTGACAGCTTTAAGAAAGGATTGGACAAGTTCATGGAGAACAAGGGTATCAATGGCTATCATTGTGGATGTCTAAGGACAATTTCTGGGTGGGATAGAAAGGCAGGATATTTCTTAATGCCATTTGCAGTGAATTGTAAGCAGGTGAAGACACCTGCTTGGGAATGTCCTGAAGTAAATGGTGAGCCACTGTGTGAGACAGAATGCTGGACTGTATGGGCTGTGACCTGTTCCAGCAAGGCTTTTCTTATGTTCTTAAGTACTCTTTAGGACTTGCATTATTTTTCCATGTATAAGGTTATATTTTTGTCTAAAATTGAAGGTTATCTTATACACGGAAGTAAGAACCAAGCAGTTGAACAGCTGTAATGTTGGGTTGGAAAATGGGGGTTGTCTTATTCATGGGAGTGTCTTAATGATGGGAAAATACAGGTATCTTTTACAACAGGATTTTGGACCTGGGGCATATTCTCTCCACCCCCACCTCTGATTCCTGAGAGTATTGTGAAAAATATTTGTTTACTTAATATATTTTAAACTACTCTTCCACTCATCCATGTTGCACTGCACCACAGAAATGTTTACAAACAGAGAGAGAGAGAGAGAGATCACACTAACTGAAACAAGGCAGATAAAATGTAAAGACATTAATCAAAAGAACTCTGAAAAATGAGTGTGTTATTAATAACAGTACAGTATTGTTTTTACTCACTACCAAAAGGCCCAATGCAAGGTGCTGGGGAAATTTATATTCACTACTCCAAAATTAGACCTACTCAAAGTATATTAATACTAGAGACCGGCTTTTCTTTCCTTCCACTCAACTGGAAGGTGAGTCTCATGGAAGGTGAGTCTTATGGTCACAGGACTGGACGATCTATGGCCCTCCAGAAAATGCTGGACTACAACTCCCATTCCCCTCCACTGTTGAGTGTGCTGGGTAGGACTGATGGCACTTCTAGTCCAGACACACCGGACTATAATTGCCATACATTATCTGTCTCAAGTGCTGCCTAGATGCCCTAAGCACATTCGATCTCGCCTGATTTCGGAAGCTAAGCAGGGTCGACCCTGGTTAGTACTTGGATGGGAGACCACCAGGGAATACCAGGTGCTGTAGGTGCCTGGAGTAGGAACTGGCAAGCCACTCCAGTATTCCTGCCAAGAAAACTCCATGGTCATGGAGTCACGAAGAGTCGGTCACGACTGTAACGACACAACACTTCTGTCTCAAAGCAAAAAAAGGATGCTGAGGAAGCTCAGAAGGTGATTTGCTGCTGGGCACAATCAGGGCCGGCGCTAGGTTTTTTGCGCCCTAGGCGAGGGGCGGGGGGTGGGGCAGGCGGCGGCGGGCTGGACGGGGCGGGCGGCGGCAGGATGGGGCGGGACAGCAGGGGGTGACAGAAGGCGGGGGACACGACCGGCACGGGGGGCGGCGATGGGCACAGGGGGCGGGGGGCAGCAGGCTGGCCAGTGCCCCCTTTCCATTTTGGCACACTAGGCAACTGCCTAGTTTGCCTTAATGGACGCGCCGGCCCTGGGCACAATAGAAATTCAAAGGAATGTTTTGCCTAAAAAGAATTTTTTGTTGTTTTTGCAAACAGGGAGGTGGTGGTGATAGGAGGTCATTTCGGAACCATTGCCCCTAATTGAGAAGTTGACAAATATTTTTGTAGTCACTTAACAACCATGCCAACTGTTCTGGACTCTTGAAAATCAACAGTATTTGTTATTTCGGTGGTGACTTTAAGAAAGTAATTATTTTGGATTTTAGCTCCTTTCGTGTCTACTGGCTGGTTGTGGTAGATTCTGGTGGTTGTGATCTAAAAATAAAAAGAGATTTTACAAGCTCTACCAAAGTAGTAGAATTTGATCTTTTACGTATTCTGATACGACACTGAACCAGTTCACTCCTCAACAGAACAATATGTGGATTAGAAAATATTTGCTTTATGAATTTAGTATTTCCACTGCATCTAATTATACACTTCTTGCCTTGGGGAGGAAAATCCCCAAAGTGTCGTTTTAGAAGGTGTTTAGGATTATATAAACTTAGGCATGTGGGCTTTTGAAGAAAATAAATTCTTAAATGTGCATTTGGTGATTTCAAGGCATATCACATTTTTATATGGATGTGTATAAAAAATCAAATCAAAAATCAAAATCTATTTCCATCTCAGGCCAATCCAATCAGATCAATTGTGATGATGATGATGATGATGATGATGATGATGATGATGATGATGATGATGATGATGATGATGATGGTGGTGGTGGTGGTGGTGGTGGTGGTGGTGGTTGGTTGATTTTAAAAAAACTTGATACAGACAAGTTATTAACACACTTTTCCCGGAAGTTGATCGGGGGGGGGGGGAATTGCACACTGGCTGTCATAGGTTTGCCTAAATGAAAGAAAAGTTGGGTCACCCCATTTATTTGGGCTGCATTTTTGTACTTAACCAACCTCTATTGAAAATTTATCCTAATAATCTGGAGGCAGTATTGGAAAGCATCTTCCAGCTGCAAAAGCCACCACCCAACAACCCCATCCTACAGCTGTAACTGAGTACAGCCAAATGCACTGTGAAATTAAATACGATTAGATCAGTTTTTATTACCAAGAAAAAAGGTAATAGTTATGGTGTTTGAGTACGTGCTAACGCTAGGAATGTTGGCAAGTCCAAGTCTTTGGAACCAAGTCCCAAGTCCAAGTCCCTATTGAAAGCAACCCCCCTTCCCCCTCTGCCACCCCAAAAGAAGGTGAGTAGGTTCTGAGGTCATGATTCAAGTCTGAGTCACTGAGAAAACCCACAAACAAAATCCATTTTGAGTCATCTGTGCGGCTTAAGTCTGAATTGAGAGTGGGTCCCCATCCCCTGTGTTTCCCCCCAGTTGGTTTTGTAGGGCAGACTATTGCAAGTTCTATGGGTAAAAGAGCCTCGTGGCACAGTGGTTAAATGCCTGTACTGCAGGTAAAACTGTGCTCACGACCTGGGTTCAATCCCTGGTAGCAGGCTCAAGGTTCACTCAGCCTTCCATCCTTCCGAGGTCGGTAAAATGAGTACCCAGCTTGCTGGGGGGGGGCAATGTGTAGCCTGCACACTGTAATTAAAAAATTGTAAACCGCCCAGAGACCACTTGTAGTGGTATGGGGTGGTATATAAGCAGAACACTTTGCTTTGCTTTGCTTTAAAATGTGTTATAAGCAATGCAGCAGAAGAATGCATCTGTGGTGATCCTTTGGCGTGCATGTGGGGACGTTCCAAGTACAGGCCTGCTTCCATCTGTGAAATGGCATAGGGTGCAAGACTCTCTGGTTCCCTCAGAAGAAGCTCCATTGGGATATAGGAGCTCCCATTAGAGTCACTTGTAAATTTGTCCCTAACCGATACACACACCTTATCCAAGTTCTCCTGTTTTCCTTCTGTCCCCCTCCTAATTGTTTATTCTCCTTCTCGGCTCCCCCCCCTTCTTCCAAAGCCCAGTCTTCTGATCAATGTGCGCTCCCCCCTCCCTATTTCCCTAAATACATCATGAAAAAGGATGAGGTTTCCGCCTTAATTGCTTGTGCCTTTTATTCACATTCCTCTCTCAGCCAGAATTGTGAAGAGTGTTAGTAAAAGGCTTCACAATGGAGCTTTTCATTAGGCCCCAGCAAGGCACACAAAAGGAGGCTTTTGGAAGGAGTGAATGCAGGAGTTTAATTTGCAGGTGGAGAGTAGATAAAAGGTGCTGACGGCCTCTATTATTCTCTTACTTAGGTGACCCTTACCCTGTTCAGCTGATCCCAACAACCATGGCAGCTGCTGCCGCAGCAACCCCCGGCTTAGGCCCTCTGCAACTGCAGGTAAGTCCGGACACAATGCCAGAAGAGACAAAGGTTAAATAAATATGGAAAACAGTTTTTCGCTCCCATTCGTACCCTACGAAATTTGCAATTCGCTTTCTTCTTCCCCACCCACACCCTGCCTTTTGTTTTTGGCTCTGTTTTGGCACCACCACCCCCCCTTTTCATTTGTAAGTCTACATCTGGAGATGGCATTCGTTTCACCTGGGATACTGGTGGTTTTCAGAAGGTTTATTTCCACAGCCTTTGTCACGGTTTTCTTTCTTTTTCTTTCTTTTTTACATATTCAGTATGCTTAGGAGGCAAATGAGGGTGATAATGATGATGAAGAAGAACAATAACATGCATATGTCTTTCCTGTTCTTTCTCATGATTCCAAGTGAAGACCCAAGAGTAATTTTAACATGGTTTCATAAGCAGAGAGAGAGAGA
>JAHTLZ010003526.1:4485898-4550898 GCA_023846285.1 Phrynocephalus versicolor | reverse complement strand
TCAGAGTGGGAAGTTGCCAGTGGTGAGAATCTAGCCTGATGGTAAACAATAACAAGAATGCCAAACATGGCATCCTTTCTTCATGGAGGTGGAATTTCCCTAGACATAAATGGCTCTCACTGTCTTCTTCTGTATGTTATTCTGATATACAATACACTGTTTAGAAATCTAGACAGCTTTTAGAGTGTGATTGTACGTTGGGTTTGTATGAAAGGTATTATAAAATCTTGTCTCAGGGTAGATCCCTATATATTGCCACCCAGATGACTTCTTTCTGGTATCTGAGTGAGAGAGGGAACACCTGAGCCTTTTAAGCCTCTGAACCCATCACTTTGAATCACACTGGGTCGTATCACTGGCATGAAAGTACATGATATGGCTTTGCTTCTAAAGCTATGGATTTTTGGCCATCCAATTTGTCTGTGCACCATGTGGTAAACAAAACCTAAGCAAGGTATATATGGTAAATGTATGGATGCTGTGGGATATTTCTATTGGGATACTATCAAATTTTCCCTTGCTGCAGAACTAATACATACCCACCCACCACCATCATATCTGGGCACACTGGCTCTGTGGGGTGGGTCCATAGCAGTATGAGTCATCATGACTCACTTGGTAGCTACCAGGAAACGTGGACAGGAACCAGTGTTGGAAAGCAAGCCAAGGGCAGTGAGAGAGAAGGACGTTGGTATCTCATATTGTTCTGAAACTCATTGCAGGAGATAGTACTTAATCAAAGGGACTAAACAGAAGCACACCTAAACAATGTGTCTGTGCATCCTTGAAAGCTGCGGTGGAGTCTTTCAGCTTTTTCCATCTCACCTGATCACCTTGAGATGCTACTCCTGAATCACCCACAGAAATCACATGCTTTGTTTAGCATTCCACTGTCTGTGCCCTCCAACCTTCACTGCTCTACTAATGTAAACAGTCAATGTTAAAAGAAGATCATCCAATAACAGCCGTGCCCGATTGTAACATTGGTCACAGTGTTGTTGCATTTTTGTCCTTGCTCTGTTTGTTATTCTATCCCTCCTGCTTATCCTTAGCATTACAATAGGAAGCATCTTTAGCAGAGACGCATAATTTCCTCGACTTTCTTATCCTTGAAAGAGTGTCCGAACGCACATTGCCAATGCAGATCCTTTACCTCTCTCTGTTCTTTGTCAGCCGCCGCATGGCCACCCCATTGCCTTGACCTTCAAGTCTTCCCTCTAAGCAGCAGCTACTTGCCATTGGGATTGCAGTTGTGTATTTTTCTTGAGGTTGAGATTCTTTTTCAAGGAACCTGGCTTCACTGTGTTCAACTCCCACCCAGACTCGACAACTCAATTGGATAGTCCTTGATCACAATAAGCATTGTTTTGTCACTTGACTACTTGTGGAGCATGGCACCTTTTTTGCTTGCAGGTATGTTTGTTTTTGTCCAATCAGAAGCAAATCCCCATGCCATTCATGTCCAGATCAACTTTCACAGGGTTGCAGCCTAACATTTAAAGTTTTACAAACTGGGGTCTTGATTCTACCAGACATCCTTGAAATAGTAAAACTGCACTGCAGGAAATCAGGCTAACTAAATAAGGTGAACTTTGGAAGTATATTTGTCCTCCAGAGATATCATTGGTGTGTGTGTGTGTGTGTGTGTGTGTGTGTGTGTGTGTGTGTGTGTGTGTGTGTGTGTGTGTGTGTGTGTGTGTGTGTGTGTGTGATTTCAAGGGTGTCTTTAGATAGCACGGCCAAGACACTGAGGAAACAGGATTCCTGGACCCGTTGAAGCTGTGCAGAAGATGAAAGTACTGGCATCTGGCTGAAGTTACTCATGTTGGGGTCCAGACTAGGTGGCTAGGCTGTGATCTGTAGGAAGCTTGCTCAGAAACATCAAGCCATTCAAGTGAGACCATCAGGCCATTCTAAAATCATTCTGATTTTAGACTTTTAGCAGCTCCTTGCTAGTTCCAGATTGCATATTCAAGAGGCCAACTTTAGTCTTTGAAATCCTTCATGGTTTGGGAGCCTGAAGCAGTCTTTGCTTCTGTTGCTTCCTGGGCAGAGCTGCCTGCACACTGAGGTCATATTCAGAAACTCTGATACATATCCTTGGGTGCCAAGACTCCTGATTTCATAATTATGGCATGGGCACTGTGAAATTCCTGTCCTGATGAGTGGGAAGAGCTCACTATTTGGTGTCCCTGATTGGCTTTAAGGAACCAACTTGTCTCATCCTTTTTCAGGGACCGTTGAGGATTAGCCCACTAAAAAGGATTCTAATCTGTGCACTACTGTTCATGCTCTGTCTCAGTTCTGTGGTTAATTTTCTGACTGTTATTGCTTCCTGCTCTACTGTATCTGTTGGCATGTCTGTTTCTGATTGGCACAGTGGTTAAATGCCTGTACTGCAGGTAATACTGTGCTCACAACCTGGAGTTCAATCCCTCGTAGCCGGCTCAATTTACCGACCTCAGAAAGCCTTCCAGCCTTCCGAGGTCGGTAAATTGACTACCCAGCTTGCAATGTGTAGCCTGCATAATTGGACTGTAAACCTCCCAGAGACTACTTGAAGTGGTATGAGGCAGTATATAAGCAGAACACTTTTTGTATGTTTTTAATTGTGAGTTTACACTGATTCATTGAACACAAAACGTGGGCCATGGATATTGAAAATAATGACTCAATAAATATTGGTCGATATTGGGTTCTTATTCTTACCTCTAACAAAGCCAACTTTCCTTGTAAAAAAAATGTACGAGACTGGGTCCAACCGACGGACAGTAATAATGGATGTCTTTTAGTCATCCCAAGCCATAGCAAAAGTCAAGAAAATTAGACCTCCAGGAGGCATGCATCTTTTCTGAAACAAGGCACAGGTCCACCCCATTCCTTGTTTTAGGAGCCTCGTGACATAGTGATTAAACTGTAGAACTGCAATCCAAACTCTGCTCTCAACCAGAATTTGATCTGAAAAGGCTCCGGCAGATGACTTAAGGGTGATGCAGCCTTCCATCTTTCTGAAGTTGTGAAATGTATTACCCAGCTCACCAGGGGAGGGGAGGGGGAATGTGTAGCCTGCATAATTAAATTGTGAACCACCTGTAGTGTGCAGTAAGCACTATGGGATGTTATATAAGCAGCATACTTGGCTTTGCTTTTAGCAAGAGTGCTATTTTGTCTACAAAATGAAAGCCGCTTCCAGTTACCATGCTAAAGCTTTGTGTGTCCCTTACAAGCTGCAGGATATGGCAAAAGATCCTCATGCACCATCACAACTGTCCAGCTTACTCTACAGCAGGGCAGTCCAACTTTGAGCAGCCTGCAGTCTATTTTTCCCCCCTCCCAAATGGCCGTGAAGTCTACTTTGATCTCCCCAAGCCCCCCCATGGTCTACTTACAGGAGTGTCTGTGAGGCTGCCTGGCCAGTCCGGAGAGGGCTGAGCATGCCTGCTGCCCAGCCTGCCCACCTCCTACTCCTCTGTCGGTGTAGTTGTTGCCGTGGCCGTCAGGCTGCTCAGCCAGGACAGAGAGGGCTGAGTGCGCAAGGCAGGTCAGCCTAGGCCCTCCCCAAACATACCTCCACTGGTGGCGGATCAAGAGGCTGGTGGAAACTTGGCGGGCTACTTCCAATGGCCCCGTGGGCTACTGGTCACCTGCAGTCAATGTGTTGTGCAGGCCTGCTCTAGAGAAGTAAATAATTCAATTTCCTATGTTCTGAAGATCATGTGAGGAATCATTGTCCTGAGTCAAACCATTGGCTCAGTATTTTGAGGGTGACTAGATGTGGCCCTTTTATGGCTTAAGGTGGGAGCCTTTCCCAGATGCATCTGGCAATCATGGATGGACCTTGGAATCTTCAGATGCTCATTCGTTGAGGTCCAATAGAGCTAGAGTCTTTCCTACGACCTTTCCTTTGTGGAGATACACATTTGTCCTGACTGTTTTCGATCTCTCTCTGCACCCCTTTAGTGTTTTTCCTATGGAGGCTTCTTTGTTTGTTTGCTGTCTGGCCTGACGAGCTGCTTCTCGTGGTCCTCACTGTCTTTTTTCCCTTTCTACAGCAGTTGTACGCCGCCCAGCTGGCTGCGATGCAAGTCTCTCCAGGTGGGAAAATACCTGGAATCCCCCCAAGCAACATTGGTGCGGCCGTATCACCGACCAGCATCCACACTGACAAGAACACAGCCAGCCCTCCACCCAAAAGCAAGGTACTGCTGTTCTTGACTTTCCAATAAGCATTGTCTGTTCGGTTTTGCATGCAGTACGTATCCTTCAACTTCTTCAGCTAAGGGTGTGGGCACACTTCCTGAGTACGTGTTCTGTGTAGTGCTTATTACTATTGGAGCAGTTATGACAAACCTGCAAAGCACCTATATCTAAGTCGAGTGCCTTGCCCCAACTAGAATTAGCCCACTAAATCAGTGAGGGCCATCCCGTTGGTTCACTGAGTCTCCTCTCATTGGGAGGACCATTGGATTTACCTCCAGGTGTCAAGTCTGTGAGCTCTACCGCACTTTAGATTTAAAACGCCTTTTCCTTAAAGACAAATCGCCTTAAAAATCATCGCCCACTTTTCAAATCTCTGTTTCCAAACAGCCCCCTTGGCCACGCCCATTTTTGGCCACTGTGTCAGTTTTTCTTGAGATGGCCACTGGGGTGTGGTGGTTTTTTAAATCGATTCCTGCACCCCCTTTTAAAGTGATTTGCTTCAATTTGTGGACATACTACATCCCTTTTTCCAGTTTCCCCCTGTTTCTGCCGTTTCCATGTTGTAGAACACGGCAAAAACAAAAAAAGCCTGCTGCAGTGTAAACATGTTCACTGACTTTGACGATGCTGCACTTTCACATTGTGGTCGCTGAAAATTGGAGTATCAAGTGGTTCAGCCAAGTGCGGATGGGGAAGCTAAGCAACCGCTGGTGCGGACTGCCAAACCGCTGTAGCGACCACGTGACAGTGGGAGGAGATAAGGCAATGCAAAACCAAAAGCAGCTGCTCAAGGAAGTGCGGTAACAGCCTCTCTTCTTGAGCTGCCTTTTGTGCTGAACCAGTGGCTCTTTTGATATGGGATCCTATTGCTGGATATAGGCTTGTAGCCCATCTAGCCTGATTTCCTCTTTTGTACAAGAAATCCGGGATTGGAGCATCTGAAATAGATGACCCTCTAGCCTTGAAGAAGGGAAACCAGGCAATTCTGTTGGAAAATGGAAGTTCTCACCTGGAACTTTGCACCATCATTCAGCTCAAGTCTTGCCCTCCTCGCTGTAACTTCAACCCAGTGGATATAGCCATCCATGGACACTGGTACAGAAGAGAACGACTTTTTATTGTTTTCTGTGTGAGAACCATTCAGACGTCTACTGTGCCCTTTCCTGGAGAGGTCTGATCTGGCCCTGGTGCCATGTGCCATATGACCCAGCTGAATTATTGTGACATACTCTACATGGAGCTGCCTTTAGAAAGTGTCAGGAAAACTCAGTGGGTACAAAATCCACCAGCGAGATTGGCTAACTGGGGTCGGTCGCAGGGAGCACATGACCCTTGTGTTACAGCAGCTCCACTGTCTGCCAATCCATCCCTGGGCGGAATTGAAAGTGCTGCTTCTCGCATATAAAACCCTAAATCAGGCCTGCCCAAAGTCTGGCCCGGGGGCCGAATCCGGCCCTTCAGGCCATTCTGAGTGGCCCGCGACTGGCCGGCCCACCCCTCCATCCCCCTCCTTCACCCACACATTCCCCTGCGGTGGCCATGGCCCCCTGTGCTTCCTTTGGTCCCCACCTGCCTCCTTCCTGCCTTCCTCCCTCCCTCCCTTGTTCCCCACCTTCCTTCCTTCCTTCCTCTCTTGGTTTCCACCTTCCTCCCTCCCTCCCTTGGTCCCCGTCTTCCTTCCTGCAGGTAGGGTTGGAAGGGGTCAGTGGGTGGGGCTTATGGGTCAGTGGGTGGGGCTTACAGTGGGGTGGCAAGGTCAGGGAGCAACCGGCCCCTGACACATTCTCAGCCACCCAATCTGGCCCTCCTTACAAAAAGTTTGGGCAGCCCTACCCTAAATGATTTGGGCGTCTCCCTTTTTGAGCTTGCCTGAGTGTTAAGATTGCATCAAGAGAGGCCTTTCTCTCAGTCCCATCACCTTCTTAGGTGCATTTGGTGGCTAAATATATTCAATACCTTTAATTTTCCTTATCGCCATGGTCTTCTCTTTGGAAGGGGTGGCAAAACCCACTCTAAGCAGTTGAATGCCTTTTGGAGGACTTGGCAGACATAGCAATTGCTGGCATTGTCCAGAACGGAGGTTTCCAACCTGGGGGTCAGGATCCCTGGGGCGGGGGGGGGGTCAAAAAGGCACAAACAGCTTGGATCTGGAGGAGGGTGAGGAGGGAGGGGAAAGAGTGAGTTACAGCTTGATAGGTTGGAGGGGATGTCAGTCAAGGGCACTGGAGGCTGCAATTGGCTGAGTTTGCCTGTACAGAGGGAAGTTCTCTATGGCACCTGTGGCAGTGTCCTGCCAAAGGGGGCTTGTGGCCTCTTCCAAGCAGGGCAAGGGGTCACCACAACAGGAGGAACTGCATTAAAGGGTCACGGCAATAGGAAGGTTGGGAACCACTGGCCTAGGATTTTAAAAAAAGTCATGTGATATGGGCAGTGCCAACTATTCTGTGCACAGTGGCTGTTATGGTTTTCTCATATCACTTATCACACTGCGCTCAGAGGTCTGTTCTTTTCAAAGTCCTGAGGCTGCCTTTGGAGCAACGGTACTTACTCCTTCAGAATAAAGTATGAAACATCCTTGTTTCAGGTCTGGGGGTGAGGTGGGGAAGCTGGATGGAAACCTCATTGTCCCTTCATTCCTCATCCCCCTCGCTTGCTTGATTCTTTAATCATGACCCTCTAATGGGAGGTGATATTGATTTTGACATCAAACACTGTATGACAGTAATTTATGAGGCAGGGTGGGGAACCAGATTTCTTCATGTATAGTGTGGAAAGACTAGGCATGGGGAAAGACCTACATGTTAGGATTTGCCCACCGATACCAATGGGTTGAAATTCCATTCTCATCCTCTTGTCTCTTTCCCCTATTGAATCGGCTTTCTGATTCTTCAGTGCTGGTGCTCACCACGTGTGAAAGTATCTATCCAATTTGTCCTTTATGTTTTGGGCTCACTGGATAGCTTAGAGGTTTACATATGGTTGGGGGTCCAATTCCCCACAGTGCCTCCCAGCCTTTGTGGCCTTGGACAAGCTGCACTTTCCCAGGGCACCCCTACGCCCAGAAGAAAAGGATGGGGAACCACTTATGTGTATTCTCTACCTGGGAAAACCCTGAAAAGGGTTGTCATAAATCATAACTGACTTGACAGCATTATTATTATTATTATTATTATTATTATTATTATTATTATTATTAATATTATTATTATTATTATTATTATTATTATTATTACTACTACTACTACTACTACTACTACTACTACTACTACTACTACTACTACTACTACTACTACTACTACTACTACTACAGTGGACCCTCATATAACAAGCAGTTTGTTTAACAGAAAATCCGCTTAAATTTCCGGAGATAGGGGGAAATCGCTTAACAGAATCGCCTATGGGGCGAATCCGTACAACAGAAAAACGATCGCAATTAGGGATTAATCCGTTTTCAATGCATCCCTATAGGAAATTTGTACAAAGGAAAATTTGCTTAATAGAATTTCATTTGGAATGAATTAATTCCTTTATACAAGGTACCACTGTATTATTATTATTATCATCATCATCATCATCATCATTGGTCTTGATGGTAATATATTGGCTCTTAATTGACCTAGTGTTTCTCTTCCAATACCCATTGCAAACCAAAGAGCCAACCGGGCAGTAGCATAAAAGGAGGAACACAGAAAACTGCAGAATTTAGTGATGTCCTTCCCTCCCTTGTCTATTCTCCTCCTGCCCTTTTGAGTCCTTTTCTGAGGTGTTCTCTGTGCCTTTGCCTTACAGTTCAGTGGAATCGCACAAACAGAATTTATCTGCAAATTGAATGCAGGGGAGTGGTCCTCAGGGATATATATCTCTATATACGAAGGGCCCTCCAAAAGGCTGTAAAAATTGTGCGGCATGATCCCTCTGAATCATGCTGTTTTCAATCTGTTGTGTGCCAGTGGGAGGCTCAGAGAGTTTGGGGGTAGGGGTGGGGGCTGAAGTGAAAGGATGATGTTGAGAAATGATAGAGTGGCTGCGACCTCTGAGCTCAAGCTACAAATCCAAGACATTGATTTCACTTAGCATTCCTGCTGAGAAATCTGGCAGAGTTCAGTTGTAATAAAAGAACGAGATTCTGTTCTAATGGTAATGGTGTATGACAGACATATCACTTTGTCTGTCCTCCACAATACACAGAGATGGGAAGGGGCAGAGCAGGGAGGAAGGAGACAAATTGGAGGGAAAAAAGGTCACCTGATCTGCCTGCCGAGTTGGGTGAGTACCGTCCTGAGCTTTGAACTGAAGCAGAGCAATGCGTTATTATTTATAATCCAACGGGATCAAAAAGGGACCTTTTCAGGGCGCTCTGCTAGTAATTAAAAGAAGCCTCCTGAAAGTCCCCAGAAGAAAGAGGTGGCCGTGGGTAGACAGCTGCTGAGACAGAAGAGCGCTGGGGAAATTACAAAGCCACCAGTTTGGAAAGTCGCTTTTTAAAGAGTGCTCTGTCACCATTCTAGAACCAAGCACATAGAAAAGTAGGGAGTTGTCATCCTAGTGAAGTATGATAGCAAAGTGATGCTTTAAAAATCAAAGCGTTTAAAAACAGCTCATTTCTTCGCAAACCTCCATTAACGAAACGAAACGTAACGAACCTATTTTTCCCGGTTCGGTTCGGTTTGTTTAGATTTTACTTCTAGGTTCGTTATTTGTTTCATTACATCACATAACGAATAACAAAACAGATAAAAAATTCATTTCGTGCCCATCTCTATTTAAAATGTATCAAAGGAGTCGTATCTAGTGACGCAAGCACACCTCAAACTCAACGTAGCATGAGATACAGAAAAGGCTAGCTGGCTCACAGAAATATAGAAGTGTAGGTTGGAAGCAAATCTAGATACCATCTACTCCAAGTCCCTGGCAAAGGAGATGGATGTAGGAGACCCTTCCTCCAACACTGAGTGGATCCGTCCCCCCCCCCCAGAATTATAAAAGTAGCCATGTGGAGTGAAGTTGTTCCTTGTTAGTTGTCTTATACGGTAATCCCCCACCTATCGTGGGGGTTAGGGACCCAACTTGACCTGCGATAATTGAAAATCTGTGATATAGGGATGCTTAGTCAGGTCGGGATTGGGGGGCCTCTCTGGGGCCTCCTACACTCTCTGGGGCCTCCTACACTTACCTGAGGCCTGGCGCTGCACTGAATGGACCTCCGACAGGCTTCCCGGGCATGTCAGAGGCCCCAGAAGTGGTTTCCGGCAATCCGAGGTCACTTGCGGTTTGCTGGAAACCACTTCTGGGGCCTTTGATAGGCCCAGGAAGCCCGTTGGAGGCCCATTTGGGGCAGCCTGTCAGGCTTGGGTTAAGTGCAGTAAGCCTCAAACAGGCCCCAGCAGCTTACCCCAGGGGGCCTTGCCCTTCATATACTGCGGTCCCGCAATATACTGGGACCACACTATATGAACCACGAAATGGTGGGGGAACACTGTAATTATATTTGTAACATTAAGTAGGCAATGAATTGTATTTATACCTCCATTATTGGAAAAGGAAGGATTTAATTGCAAGTGACTCATTTGGGAATAATTCCTTCCAAGGAGTGGTTCCATTTCCAAGAGGGTGTATTTTTCTTGACCATACCCACTCAGGCCTTAGTTCCACTGCATTGTGAAACCTGTGGAAGGGCCTATGTGATTCACTGAAGCTTCATATGAAATAATTGCATATGTGAATCACTTCAGGGATTCTGAGCAGCAATACCTAGCTTGAGATCTGATCATCTGTGGCATATCCCTTCCCTGGGAGTGCTAAGACACTTCATGAGGAGCAGAAAGGAGATACAGAAAGGAGATTTCAAACAGGGCAAATGGCATTGCTTGCCTTGCTGTGCAAAATATCCCATAAAAATAGGATTTTATCACAGTATCACACTGTGTAGAACACCAAACACTGAAGCTGAAACCCCGTAATACATCTCAACTAGAGTAAGCCTATAGAATCCGTGTGGATTTGGTGAGACAGCTTCTCTGTAAATTCCATTGGTTCAGTGGGCCAATTCTAGTCTTGATTTACTGCTGGCTTTCAGATGGTGAGTTATTTTCTCCTCTCTGAGAACAGACGTATAAACATGGACTCTCATTTGCACAACCAAGAGAAAATGATACACTTATATGGAGGTGGGGACCTGTGTTCCAGGTCACTTGTTTTAGCTGTCCTTCATCTAAGACTGGGTTTAATGCTTTAGATTTTGTTTTTTATTAACATTATCATCATAGATTTGCCCCCCCCCCTCAAAGTTTGTCTTTGGAGAAGGGATGCATTTTCATTTTAAAATCAGCAAGCCATATTTCCAAATGGGAGGAATTCATCCTTTCCCCGCTGCCGCTCAAGTAACCTTCAAGAAGCCGGTGCGTTGGGGTTTTTTGCTTTGGTTGTTAATGAATTCCCATCTTCCAGTCCAGCCGGTTTTACTACTGGCAGCCTGTGCAGAATATCTGTTCAGGTCTTCCCTGGGAGAAGAGGGGGGGGAAGCACCTTCACCTGAGGCTAATAGAGCAAGCGGTGAGCCACTGGATCTCAGAAGAAAGAAAGGGGACCATTTATTTCCTAGAGTAAATCTCCAGGAGTTGTGATTCCCTGGCTTTTCTGCAAGGGTGGTTCAAAGTCAGCTTCCACAGCAGACGGGAAACAGCTGGCCCTAAAAGTGCTGAGAAGCAAAGGCGGACCTCCGCCAAGGATCCTCTTCTAAATCTATGCAAGACTTGAGCACATCCCTGGAACCTCTTAAGACCTTGGCAGGAAGCACGTTGGCAAGCTGTTTATCAGTGGTCCCCACTAGATATTTAAGCAGTGGAACTGGGAAGCATCATTTGGCATCTTTTTTCCTCTCTTGCCGCCGTGTTGCTCTCCTTGCTCTAGATTTGACCCCACCAGCGTGTAAATTCTTTTACTGTGTCTGAGGTAGCTGAGGGGCATCCAATCTCCCCACCACCACCACCACCACCACCACCTTGAGGGAGACACAGTTCTCTGTTATATTCTGCCATGCAGTCTGTCCTGAATGGAATCGGGATCATTACCATAAGGGCCCACTAACGAGAGAATAAGCCTTTTTCAAATTTGTTGCACTTAAATAATGACATGGCAGTTTTTTGGCCCTCTTGATTGTACCTACTTTGGGCTTTGTACTGGTGATGTTTTAGCTTTTTAATTGTTTTATTTTATTTGTTGTAAACCGCCCTGAGTCCCACGTCTGGTGAATAGGCGCGGTATAGAAATGTGAAAATAAATAAATAAATAAATAAATGGCTAAATGTATGCTATAAGTAGATATCAACCGGAGCATGATATACATCCCCTCCAAAATATTGTAATTTATCATTTTAAAAAAACAGAGGGGTCATTTCTATTCATCCCTGTTTTGAAGTGAGCATCTCATTGGTGTGGGATTACCAGAAAAAACAACAACCCTACCTATCTTTGTGTTACACGAGACAGCCGGATATCCTTGCAATCGGAATAAAGTGTTCTGCTTGTATACCACCCCATAGCACTTACAGCACTCCTGGGAAGGTTTACAATTTTATTATGCAGGGTACACATTGCTCCACCTCCCAGTGACCTGAGTACTCATTTTACCGACCTTTGAAGGATAGAAGGTTGAGTGAACCTTGAGCCAGCTACCTGGGACTGAAAAAAAGCAAAAGCAAAAGCAAAAGCAAAGTGTTCTGCTTATATACCGCCCCATACCACTTCCTCTGGGTGGTTCACAATTTTAATTACACTGTTCAGGCTACACATTGCCCCCCCCCAGCAAGCCGGGTACTCATTTTACCAACCCCGGAAGGGTGGAAGGCTGAGTCAACCATGAGCCTGCTACCTAGGATTGAACCCCAGGTCGTGAGCACAGTTTTACCTGCAGTATAGGCATTTAAGCACCACGCCACGAGGCTCTAAGATTGTGAGCACAGTTATAGCTGCAGTACAGTAGCTTAACCACTGCCCCACGAGGCTCCTATCCAAAGTGGATCGTAAAGATCAAACTTAGCCCAGTGAGGGAAGGTAGGTCAGGAAATCCACTAATCCCCAAAATATTTGGGACCTTGGAAAGCCTCTTGAATGCTGCCTGAAACCACTGGAGGCTGTTAAGTTTTGGATGGAGTGTGGATTTTAGTTGGTGCTGAACCTATTTTGGCAGGCTGTGGCTCCGAACCCCGGATCGCTGTTGTCAAGTGTGAAACAGCAAATTTGGCACAGCCATGAAGCTGGAATCCTCAGCTTCCACTAGGCTGGAGCATGGAGCGTTTGAGTTCAGCCAAGTGATGATGACACCGCCCTGGCGACTGATAAGTTCATGAGACAGGAGAGCATGTCTCATGGACACCAGTAGGCTTTGGGGCACGCTAAGTTAACACTGAGCAAATGAGCAATGTCGTAGTCCTGCCATCTTGCCCTGCATGACATCCGACTTCCTTATGTTTTCAGCTCCCATCAATGTCCTCCGCATTTACCCGCCTGTAACAACACATCCCTATTAAGACCTCTCAAGCTCCTTCTCTCCAGGTGCCTCTTGTCTCCTAAGAATATCTGACACGGCTTGTAATGCTAGCTGAGTATCTCTTGATACCTGACAAGACATCGTGCATTGTCTGAAGCCTCTGTAAAAAAAACAACAAGAGCCACTTCAATGTGAAATGTCCAGTCCCCAGCTGCTTTCCTTTTAGCTTTATTATGATCCCGGTCTTTCGTCCAAGTCACAGTCGTGTCTTCATCAATGGCTATAGCACACAGATTGTCTAAATCAATTCTTTCTCTTTTTTATTTCATTTTATTTCATTTTTTTCCCATTTTTTTTGTCCTTTTCAACCACTCCTGGGGTAGCGATGTTACTATTTGCTCAGTGGTCACGTCTGGGAGTTGGGCAAGGAAAGGAACCTGTGGGTCAGGCAAGATACAAGCAACGAAAACCAGCTTCTTAGGGAACCCCCTTCTTCTCTTTTTAGCACACTAGCCCATCAGGAATGGGTTTGAAATTAAGGCAAGTTTGCTCCCTGATCAACTCAGCTTCCCTGACCACCAGACGGAACTGTGGTAAAAGAGACTTCATCCTTTTAACTAGAGACAGAATCTATGGAGAAAGAACTTGAAGGCTATAAATCAGCCACGGTCACACCAGCGTTCTCTGCGTATATAAATTTCATGTGTATATTTTTCGGGCGGTCACGTGGTTTTTAATGTGCAGTTAGTGTCCTCTCTTCTGCGTCGTGTTTCCCTAATCTGGTTCCGTCTCTACCTGTCTACTTTGCATTTTTTCCTTTCTTTCCTGCTCTGTTTCCCAAGCCTCCGTTGCCGAAAAAGGGGAACAACAGTTTTTACTGCGTATTTTCGGTGTCCTGTCGTGGTTACAGAAGCAAATAAGTATGCATTTTCGAGTGAAGTTTCTAAATCCAGCCCCTGGCAGTGGTTACTGAAATGTGGCTGAAACTGCTGTTCAAGGCGCTGCGTGGTTAGAACACGATCTTTTTCTGCACAGTTCGCTGAAGGGAAACTACGGAGAAAACGCTGGTATGACCACGGCCATAGTTGCAATGGATTATTGTAGTGCAAGGACTGGGTCTCTAGAGCCTTGATTTCCAGCCTTGGATCCCCAGGTGTTCTTGGACTAAAGCTCCCAGAAGCCTTCATTACTAGTTGTGCTGGCCAGGGCTTCTGGGGTTTGTATTTAAACATAAGAACATAAGAAGAGCCATGCTGGATCAGGCCAAAGGTGCATCTAGTCCCGCTTCCTGTATCTCACAGTGGCCCCACCAGATGCGTCTGGGAGCGCATGAGACTAGATATCTGTCCCCTGCTACCTCTCCCCTGCATCTGGCCCTTGAAGTACCCTGGTTTTAAGCCTGGAGATTACACATCTCCATCATGGTTTTGTAACCTGTGATGGACTTTTCCTCCAGGAATCTGTCCAATCCCCTTTTGAATGCAAGAACATCTAGGGGTCCCAGATGAGAACCAGTGGTCTAGATTAATACTTTGGAAATGGCAGACAAGTTGCTTTGAATGATGCCATTTCAGGTTTTGGACAGGACAGAGAAGGTATAGATAGGGTGATTAAGGGGTCCCAAAGGTGCCAAGAATTGTCCAAAGCAGGAAGCAGGTAGTATAATAATCAATAAGAGTCCTTTTGTGAGAATGTTCCTCAAACTAGCAGCCTAGCCTAAGTCCTCTAGTTTGATCCAACAATTGGATCAAACTAGAGGACTATGTAGTCCAGCATTCTGCTTACATTGTGGCCTTGGCTACAGGAAGTCCATCAGCAGGTTGTGAGTGCAGCTACACCCTCTTGTCAGTTTGAAAATAGCTTTTGTAACCAAGCATACTGTGTCTGATGCTGGAGGTGATAGATAACCCTACGTGCTGCCAACCTCTACATTTTTACAGTATATCACAGAAGTGAGTATACCTGCTCACAATTTAAAAATATTTTAGTATATAATTTTTCATGTGAGAACAGTGAAGAAATGACACTTTCTTGTGCATCATCTTTTGTGATGACTAATAACCATTGCTTTAATGTCCATCCATTCTAGACACCATTAAAAGGCCACTAAAAGAGCAGCCAGCATCTTCCATTCTAGGTGGAGATGCAAACTAAAACATTTATGATAAAACACAGATGCTCTGATGCCACATGAGAACTCCGGATGTGCTGTTCTGAGGCTCTAGGAAAATTGTTGAGCCCCCAAAATGTCATGCCAAGAAATAGGTACAGTGTGGCAAATAGCGGTCCAGACCTGACTGGCAACATTTTCAAGAGCTTGGCTCCCACTGTTCCAACCCTTCACACTCATGCTGGCTGAGGATGATGGGAGTGGTACAGTCAACTCCCCCCCCGCCATTTCGCGGTTCAGGTACCGTGGTCCCACTACATCGTGGGATCACAGTACCTGCACCGCTGGGGGGGGGCAGGGGGCAATCGGGTCGCTCCGTGCTGGCCCCCCGCCCCTCCGAAAAGCCTCGGAGCCATGCAGGGAGCAGCGGGGGGGGCATCAGGTCGCTCCCTGCAGCCACCCCGGGCCCCTCCGAAAAGGCTTGGAGCTGGGGGGGTGGCGGGGAGCGATGTGATCCCTCTGCTGCCCCCCCATGGCTCCAAGGCTTCTGGAGGGGTGGGGGAGATCGGGATGCTCCGCGCCGCCCCCGGGCCCCTCCGAGAAGTCTCGGAGCCGTGCAGGGGGGAAAGGGGGGTGCAATCTCCCTTGAAATGCATTGTCAATGGATTCAATGGAGAAATGTTCCCCATTGGAAAGCATTAAGCCAATGTTTTCCAATGGGGAAAATTTTCTCAATTGAAATGAATTGGCAATGCATTTGAATGGAGATGGACCCGGACAAGAAGTCTGGGGTGGCGCAGGCGGGTGGCTGCAGGAGGTCATCCCCCTGCCACTGCAGGCACGCACCACACCAAGACTTCTGTGATCACCCCCCATCCCCCGGGTCCCCCACCTGCTTCCGCATATCACAGATTTTCATGGATCACGGGTGGGGTGGGTCCCTAACCCCCGCGATTGGCAGGGGGTTACTGTGAAAACTTCTGGAAGCCACCAGAGGTTTACAGTACGTTGGAATCCAGGGTTAATTTGAGCTGCAACCTGTGGAGGAGGGAGAGAGAAAGAGAAAGATACACAGGGCGAGAACGTGAGAGGGGCTGGCATCAAAACACTGGGAGTTTTTTCTGCACAAACCAGACAGAAGAAGAATATCATTTTATAGCATATATGCTGGACAACATGCCAAACCCTCACAATTTTTATAGCCATTAGGACAGCAAATAGTGTCACTGCCTCCAGCTGGCCAGCAATTCCTAACTGGGCCATAAAAGTATAACTATAGGGCAGCATGAAATATGAAATGAAACTGATGGGCTTGTTGTTGTTTGTGCCAACTGTTTTAACTCTTCGTAGAGCAGGAATTAATTCTGTGGGGCCCTCATGATTTCAAGCAAACAGCACAGATCTCACACGACAGGACTCAGAGGTGCAGACCCCACAATATTTACATTTGGTCTGACGTTCCCACCCATTATGCAGTGGCATGTTGAACTTGCCCCTCCCCCAAAGGGGAAAAAGGATTCACACTATTGAATTGAATGTGTAGCAGCTGCTGGATTGATGAGTGGTTTCAGTATCTAGCTGCGGAGTCAGAGGTTGGGAGTTGGATTCCCTACTGTGCCTTCTGGACTTTATGATACACAAACATTCCTTCCAGCCCTGCACTTTAAATGATAACAACACAACTTAAGCTATTCACCTTTGAAAACCATTTTAATAGTAATATCGCGCGGGGCTAAGCTCCAATGAGGAAGCCTCTGACTTCATCTTTCCTTCTCCCTGGTGCTGGCCAATCAGACAGGGAGCCGGGATGATGCATTTCCCTACACAGCTCCTGATTGGGCGTGAGCCCAGAACAAGGTAAGGGTTTGGCTGAATTTGTTCTGGAGAGTTGGTCTGGTTCTGCATTTCATTTTGGAACCGGACCAATTCCAAAGCGAAACACCCATGCCTACTGGGGACACAAGTTTGGGAACCCTAGATTGTGAATTTTCAAGAAATTTCTCACCTCCAGTCCAAGAGCGAGGGAAGCAGTTTCCCCACCAAAGATTCTTTAATTTGTACAAAAATTTCTCGGAAGCCGTTTAGGGAAAATGTGTATCCTTCCCTTTTAAGAAACATAGCAGAAAAACACCACAAGTCCAGGAAGACTAGCTGATTATTTAGAAAGATGCAGAAAACCTGTCTGGTGGTCCAGATTTTTAAGAGTCCATGAAACCAAGCTGCAGCTGTTGCACTTCTGCCTAATTTGCTTCCATCACACAATCTGTGCATGTGAAACAATGTGCGTCAAAGATTGCGGAAGCGGCACTAGGCAATAGCTAGCTCTCATTCCTCATCCTCCTCACCGAGGAGGAGACAATGAGAGATGTACATCCCTAGCGGTGGGTCAGGCAAATGAATTTGGCAGCTGAGTTCTGGATCCAGGCAAGGAGGGAAGAGCTATGTAACAAATGGGTCTGCACAGCCTTCCAGCTGACAAGCTGGAAAATGACGAGCCGCATCACACATCTGTCAATCCAGTTGCATTACATGATTTTGTGCAAACCTGACACCGCTGGAGCTGTAGTGACAGACGAGACTCAACGTGACATATCCATGGGAGAAGCATAAAAGACTCCCTAAAGACTCTGTGAAGAGTCGCCCCCTTCTCTGCACGCATTACAGGCAAATATTTTACAGAGACAGAGAAAAATATGTCAAAAAGGAGATGGATTGAAAACAGTGCCGTTGTAAATTCATTGTCAGCTACGTAGGGAACTGTTGTGCAGAAATTGTATCTTTTTAAGCCTTCTAGCAGATGTCACATTATTTCATGTGTAGATGTCTGTCTCTGGTCATGTATTGCCTTTGTTATGGTCTGTGTGCGATTTTATTTTGTAATAAAATTGAGAATAAAGAGAACAAAAAGGAAGAATTCACTTAACTGCACAACTGGGTCACTATTTTTAAATTTACTTATGTTGATGTTTTTAAAAATCCCAGTCAAACTCACAAGATCACTTGGTAAGGAGGAAGAGAAACTTATTAACAGTAATTCTGTTGAAATAAAATGCAAAATACAAGTGCAAGAGTAGGCGATACCTTTATAGATCATTTTAAAGTCATCATGCAATTTATGCAAATATTTGTGCATCAAGACCACTTTGTGAGGCTTGTACTAGTGTGGAGAATATAAAGTCTACAAGTTCATGGTAAGATGCATTTTTCTAGGAAAGTTACTTTTAGAGGTAAAGTCCAAAAGTTCTTGGCAAGATCACTTTTGCCAGGCATGTAATTTTTAGATGGAAATCAAGGAAGATAGAGGGATTAACGCCACCTAGCCAATTCCCCCATCTACATCAAGTCCAGCAGAGGCCATCATATTTCACCTGAAAGTGATTATAGATATCTGAAAGAATTGGGTTCTTTTGGCTAATGACTCCAACAGTCTGGCTGGGAAAATTTCTGACGACCTCAGCAGGCTGTTGTCCTGAAAATATAAAAATCCCATGCGTACTGATCAGCTTGATTTGGGAAGCACAGCAGTCCCATGAAAACTATGCCAGAGTGCTGAGACCTTGCAGGACTCAGGGCCCACCTGAGGTAAATAATTATTGTTTGTATGATAGCAGTTTAACTGCTAGGGTTCTAACTCGAAAGGATCCTGGAAACAGTCATTTGAGAGAAAATTTGCTTTAAAATACCTCACCCATCTTCCAGAATTGCAGCTCCCCAGACTTTTGCTGGAGAGAGGAAATTACTATTAAACTTGTCCCAGGCTGTAGGGTGGAGACACCTTGCATAATTTGACACATTAAAAGGTAGTAATTGCCATGTCTCTCTTAAACCACAAAGACCTAGATCTCAAAGAGAGGTAAGGTCTAAAGCACTTTATCTGGCATAAAACTGTCCTTAAATGGCACTTTATGTCAAGAGTTGGGCCATTTTATTTCATGTTCTCTCCCCTCCCCTAAAGACATGAGTTACCCTTGGGATACGGGCAAGAAGACAATGACAGTCTTAATGTTTGCTTTGGGGTTCTCATTAAAATAAAAGGCGATCTGAAAACGTCAGCTACAAATCATCAAAACATTGCTGACAGCTGCCTTTTGACACAATTCATGCCGGCTTGAAGTGGGCCAGGGCGAGTCGGTAGGCCTTTTGGCCAAGCCACAGGGAGGATGAAAGGTCATTGCTCCTGGAGGTCCCTCTTGTTCCCCTTTTCTGCTTTCCATATCTTGCATTTTTTAGTTTCTGGGAGGTGAATGTGTTCTGTCTGAATGATGGCAATGCATCTGGAAGTGTTCTTAAGTCAATATTTGCTTTGGCTTTGAAAAGAATAGATGAGCCATAAGCATATGCTGCCACCCATTTTTTTAATAGGCAATTGCTCTCTTTGGGCAATTAGAGAAAAAGAGGCAGAGTACTGTGCATAAATTCTAGAGTATCAAGAAGGGCGTACTCCATAAATCTCTCAAGGATGCACCCCACAGTTCTGTAGAGCGCAGATGTGGTAGTTGGGGAGCACCCAGCATGTACAGATTGAGTTTCAGCTCCTGCAAGACATAGGGTGGTGGGGTCATGTCACTACCGTTGCGCCACACTGTGCTATTTTTAGGTTGACTTTTGGAATGTGGCCAAAGCCAGAAGGGATTATTTATTTATTTATTTATTTATTGTTGTATAAAGGAGCTGCACAGGAATGTTAAAATCCTATTCTCATAGAACTCTGTGGCTAAAATCCTGTTGCTTGCGGAAATAAATCACCTTGGAGTCAGCACCTCTACATTCCATTGATCTACTGTAAATGGGCTTTCTCTAGTGTGATTTACTACAGGAATCAGCAGTAGAGATGGGCACGAACTGAAAAAAATGGTGATTCATTTCATTTTGTTTAAGGCTTCGTTTTGTTTTGTTTCATTTTTAATGATTTTTTTAAAAAAATCATTTCATTTGTTCGTCAATTTGTTATTCATTTCTACCTGCTTTGCGCAATTTAAAGCATTTGATTGCGTGTGGGCGTCCCAACACCCCAGACCAGATGGAAATCATTAAAACAAAATTTAAAAAAAATTAAAAAGTTGATAACTGCACAAACTTTAAGCCTTAAAAAAAAAGCGATCTGAGAAAACAAATAAATAGACATTTTAAGCACTCCTCACCCCCCTGCTAGATATTATCAGGCAGAAAAAATAATTTTTGCTGGGTTTTTAACTATATTCAGGACGTTTTAATACCTTAAAAATGCCATTCTGCACAGATTCACTGCCATTAACAAAAGTATGTGGCAGCCATTTTGTCCCTTTTTAAAAAAAATCTCTTTAAAAACACATTTTTAGATGTTTTAAATCACTGGCATTAACCTAATAGTTATAATCAGGCATAAAAATTGTTTACGATTTTTTGAAGTGTTTATCGTCCGTTTAAAGTGTTTAAAAATAGCTCATTTTTTTCACGCACCACCATTAACGAAACGAAATTTAACAAAGCAATTTTTCCCGGTTCATTTTGTTTTGTTTGGATATTACTCCTAGGCTCATGATTCATTTTGTTACATAATGAAACAAATAACGAATAACGAAATGAATAAAACATTCATTTCGTTCCCATCTCTAATCAGCAGGATTTTGGCCACTACATGCTTGCTTCTGTAGCTGGGCTTCTGGAGTCAG
Organism: Phrynocephalus versicolor; assembly: GCA_023846285.1. Taxonomy (NCBI): domain Eukaryota; kingdom Metazoa; phylum Chordata; class Lepidosauria; order Squamata; family Agamidae; genus Phrynocephalus; species Phrynocephalus versicolor. The sequence goes on along the minus strand of JAHTLZ010003526.1, from coordinate 4,530,449 downwards.
AAGGAACTCAGCAGTCGATGAGTGTTTTCTGTTGGATGCAGGAAGCAATAGTAACAGAAAGAAATTGAGTTAGCCAGTTGAATTGGGATCTTTTGGAAACAAACTGCCTACTGAAACTCGGCTGGCGGAGTCTCTGCCGGCCTTCAGGAGAGCATTAAAGACCTGGGCTGCTAGTTGGTTGTATTGTTTGTCCCAGCCCTTTTCTTGCCGGATTCTGTGCTTGTTTTGTTTATTGTTGTTGTTACTGTTTTCATATTTTTATATTGATTTCTTTCTGTTTGGTTTTTATTATTATTATTATTATTATTATTATTATTATTATTATTATTATTATTATTATTATTATTATTATTATTATTATTATTATTATTATTTATTTTACCACTTATATGCTGCCCACTACCCAAAGTTGTAAAAATAAATAAATAAATAAATAAATAAATATTATTATTATTATTATTATTATTGCAATAAATAATAAATATTATTATTATTGCAATTTGTTGTACACTGCCCAGAGTTTCTGATGGAAAGTCAGGAGGTCAAGAGGTATGAATGAGCAAACAAACAAACAAACATATTGCTTAAGTTTTCTTGAACACAACTATGCCTTATCTGAGGGTGCTGCATCTAGGTAAACAGAATGAATTGCACAGATATAGGATGGAAGATACCTGGCTGGAAACTAGTACCTGTGAAAGGGATCTGGGAGTCTTGGTGGACCACAAATTGAACATGAGTCAGCAGTGTGATGTGGCGGCCAGGAAAGCCAATGTGATTCTTGGTTGCATCAACAAAACCATAGTATTTAGATCAAGGGAAGTGATAGTACCACTCTATTCTGCTCTGGTCAGACCCCACCTGGAGTACTGTGTCTAGTTCTGTGCGCCTCAGCTTAAAAGGGATGTTGACAACGTCAAGCGGGTAAAGAGGAGGGCGACCAGGGAAGAAATGTCTCATGAGGAGTGGCTTAGGGAGCTGGGAATGTTTAGCCTTTCAAAAAGAAGGCTGAGAAATGCACGTTTTTACAAGAGGCGAAGGGGAAGAAGTCCCATTTTTTTCCTTTCTGTTTACCAGTTTACCAGTTATGTGGGTCGGCAACATTGTATCTTGCTGTTTCCTCCGATTGCTGTCTCTCTGATATTTTACTCGGGAGACTACCAGCCAACTTGGGGGCGGGGGGGAGGAGGAGGAGGAGGAGGCTCACTTGTGGGACAAGGATGAAATGGCCAGGGGTTCCCAGCAAGGGTGTGGCTCCCTTGAAACTCTGGTAGGCCTCCCTTTCCAAAGGCACCCAGGTGAAATCCTTGCTAGCCAGGGATGCACACACACATTCTCACCTGCCCACCCACCTTGTTTCTTAACAGTGGCAGCCTTGCTCCCCCACCTCATGTGACATTGCAGCCCCAATCTTTATTCCATTGCTGCCCTGCCATGGCTTGAGCACCCATAGCACCGGTGCTTCTAAGCTCAACGCTGCCGGAAGTCCTCCTCAGAACTTCTAGATGTGGGATAATGACGTGGGGATATATAAAATGTGGTTACGTAAACCAAGTCCATGGGAACAAGGGAACTGCATTTTCAGGCATGTGACGACTTCAGAAAGAAACACGGCTTTTATTATTATCCGCCTCTTCCACCCGCGTGATAGAGCCCTTAGTCCTCTTTCCTTCCTAAGCTGGTCACTTCCTAGAGAAGACGGGAGGAAGAAGTAATATGTGCTCCAGTCCTGGATCTGCCCTTGGTTTGCCCAGGAGATCTCAAATAGATTAAGATGGAAATCTTCATTGGACGAGACCAATGAATCAAAATTTGTCATTGGCACAGGCCTGCATGGGTTTATGCCTTTGTTCGAGGGTGCGACCCATTTTACAAAGATGAGATACCCAAAAGGTCTGCCTTGGGTTTCTCGGACGCTCCTCCTCTGAACCCTTGCCATCATTCTCTGCAGAAGATCTCCTACAATTAATCCTCATGACTTTTCAGAGTTGATCCCATAAGGTGTAGGTGGGTTTGGGGAGACTGTGATGTCTTTTCCCCAAAAGTGTTGCTTCTCTCCTGTTTGAGACTGTTGTATGCACAGCTATACCTTTCAGAATTTTTGTGTTCATATCTAGACGATTAAAAATAAATAACGATAATCATATGCTGACAAATCAATTTCGGCTTATGGCAACCCTTCCCAGGCTTTTCCAGGAAGAGATTATTCCGAAATGGTTGGCCATTCCTTTCTTATGAGAGTACTCTGCCTCAAACTAGACTGGCATGCCCTACGCACAAGAGACACAGTGGAGAATCAAACTCCAAAACTCCAGCTCCGCAGCCAGAAAAGTCAACTACTGAGCTATCAAACCAGTTGGCTGATTAAAAGGGGAGCAATATTCCCTCTTTATTTTGCACCATTATGATGGGAGTGGGGATTAAAGTCAGTTAGGGCACAATTCTCTATACGTCTACTCAGCATGGCCTTGTAGCCAGATGGGTGGTATATAAATGGAATGAATGAACGAATTAACGAATGAACAAACGAACGAATGAATACTGAGCACTGAGTTCAGTGAAACTCTCCTTCCTAGCAAATGCATACGACACAGCAGCTTTAATTAAATATGATGACTACTTAACAAGGGAGCAAGCCTAGATGCGCTGAGCACATCCGATCTCGCCTGATTTCAGAAGCTAAGCAGGGTCGAGCCTGGCTAGTTACCTGGATGGGCAACTACCAGGGAATACCAGGTGCTACAGACTCCTGGAATAGGAACTGGCAAGCCACTCCAGTATTCCTACCAAGAAAACTCCATGGACTTGGGGTCACAAAGATTCAGTCACTACTGTAACAACACAGCAACAAAGACAACAATAACAGCTTAACAAGGGTGGAAGGGAGTTGTAGTGTAGCCCAGCACTGTCCAACTTTGAACAGCCCGCAGGTTCCTCCCCGCCCGCCACACATCCCTGTGGAATCCCTATTAAGTGTGGGAGTGTGCATGCCCGCACGCGCATTCCCCACTGCTCCCAACCCCACCCACAAGGTCCCTGGTGCTGGTAGTGGCAGCAGAGTCCTGCCCGGCCTCCCACCAAGTCACCCATGCAAAAAACAACACCCCCCCAAAAAAAAAATTGGTGACAGGTGAAGAGGCGGGTGTCGACCTGGGGGGTGACCTGGGGGGGGGCGCGGGGGGCCACTTGCCCGTGGTCGACAGGTTGTGGAGGCCTGGTGTAGCTTAATGGTGCTGTTTATGTAACAGCCTCTAGCCAGTGTCCTGTCCAGTATTTTCCATGCGTGTGGAGCTCCTGTGCTAAAGGGGTGCCAGCTGCATGAGATTAGGCACATAACCAGCAACTTGGGAGAGCACTCTGGCAGCTTCTGCAGTCAGATCATTGTATGCATGCATCTTGGATGGGATATTGTTCTCCATGTCCATAGTTTTAAAAAGTCTAATAGTGTGATCCTGTGGTATCTGCTGAGAAGTAGGCTCCATGGGGTTTACTGCCAGGTACAAGGTTGCTATTTAGGTTTCTTCTAATCTTAGCCTTCCTCCATGAAAAATATCTCCAGAACTTGAATGTTTGGGGGGGATGTAATATATATGCAACTAATAAACAAACCTATACACCGGAGAAAGAAGAGTGTAGTTTTATTTTTGATTTTTATTAAACTATTATATTTAGAAACTTAGATAAATTTTATTTTTGCAGACAGTTCATGAAACTGTTAATCCTTTCCTACTATCCCATCTCTGGTTGTGTATCATGTGACCTGGCCCTCTAAAAGATGGAAGTACTGTCATTTATTCCAGTTTCAAGTATACAGTACTCTGCTCTCTGCTCAGCAGTTAGATTTTAAAGATGTTTGCAGTCAAAAAGGGAGTGTTGAAACACTGCCAACAACACACTAGCAGAAGGAATCACATGTTTAATTTATGGGTCCTCTTCAGTTGTATCCCTTTCAGTCTTCATAAATTATCTTGCCCTGCTTTGGCAAAGGCGCAGCCTTCCCCAACCAATTCCGAATCATATAGGGACGTTTCTTCGTTGATGATACAGTATATCAGGCAGATAGGGCTACGATCAGCCAGCTCAGGAGCTAAATAGTGGAGAGGAAAGAGATGAGCCAAGTTCGGACAGATCCAAACCTCCTCCAGCACATGGACACCACCATAAGCCCACAAAAATTTATGCCAGAATGGTCCTAAGTCATACCCAACGCTCCTAGGCTAGATGGTGCTTGGACTCAGCACAGTTCCACTTGGCCTGAAGAGCATCAGCTTAGTTGGCCCATGCTCATTTTTAACTAATTATGGAACGGCAGGGTTACTAGGTAGTAAGTCCCGCTGAACTAAGCGGGGCCTGCTTCTCCATGCACGCACGTTGAATCAAGTGGTAAATTGGACTTAGCCCACGGGCATGAGCGAGGGGGGTGGGCCCTGCTTGTTTCATCCAAGATCTATAAAAGCTTTAGCACACAACATGTTCTGACTGGTGGTTTATACAAAAGTCTATGCAGACAGCCTAGTGAGGGAGACACAAAGTCAGACCAAGTTGAGAATGCGTTTTGAAAAGGTATTTCTTGGTCCTCCGCAGGTTGTCAAAGTTATTTGAATTCTTCTTTCTCTCAAACTCCTTTGACTCGTCGGGCAGCTTTTATGCACTCTCTCTTTCTCTCTTTCTCTCTCTTCTTTTCTGACCCCTGGAATTTAGGACTTGATGTATCACATTTTTCTTCTCTTTTGCGCGGCCACAGCAGCGTGAGGGGTCTGGCTAATTTGTTTTGATATCAATGTGCTTTGGTCTGCCTTCTTTTTGAAATTAATTCCTTTTGTGGGAGTAGGGTGGAGGTGGCGGGATGCTTCCAGCATAGGTGTCATCTGCAGCAGAGAGAGGTGGTAGACTTTGATCAGCACAGTCTCCGTTTTCTTGTTCATTTAAAATGTAGCCATCTACAGCGCACTGTAACGTCTCTGTTCTTTGTTTGGTTTCTTCCCTGGCCCTCTCCTGATAGTCTGAGGAAATTTCCTGCTTTTCCTCCTCTCTTTGTCGTTGTTCTGTGCTGTCAACTCACTTGCTACTTATGGGGGCTGTATGAATAACGGGCCTCCAAAAAGTCTGATCCTTGAACAAACAGAAAACAGGGAAGAGGTGTGTACAACATACTAGAGGATGTAGCGCAGTTGCAACGGCACCATGGGCATGGTGTGGGGAGGGCAAGGGTGTGGGGTACCCCGGGTGCAGCAGTTAGGGGGTGCCAAATCCTAATTGGCACCCTTCCCACCAGAAGGAGCAGGCAGGTGGGCGGAGAGCTCAGCACGTCTGGCGGGGCAGGGGCAGGTCCGGTGGGCAGTCCACACGGCGAGGGGTGGAGCAGCAGACCCGAGCGCAACACTCCATTCAGGGCTGCCCGCTCCCCCTCCCCACATGCCAATCCCAGGCCCGGCGCCTTCAGATGGGGTAGCAGCATTCCCCATCACCAGGGGGGTGCCCTATGGAGGTGTGGTGCCGGCTGCAAGTCGCGGATGGTGGAGGCAATGGGGTGCACACAGAGGGGCCACACGTTGGGCTGAAACAGGATTCTAAAGCATGCCCCACCACCGAGGGGGCCCCAGTGAGGCGAGGTGCGGAGCTGAGCACACCCTAGCCAACTTGATTCCACCGGCAGCCATGGTAGCGGCTGCGCTCCGCCATGGCCCAGTACCTACTGCACAGTAACGCCCCCTTATGATTCACACCTTGTGGGGGGCACAAAAACTGACTTTTGCCACGGGCTCTGGACAGCGTCTTTTGTTTATTTATCATTTATTTATTACTTTGATTTAATACAATAATAGTTTAATACTTTTAGTGCCGCAGCAGTACTCTGGGCAGTTCCCAGTAAAATATGCAATAAGATAAATTAAATAATATAAACCATGTAACACTCTACCACATGAAAGCAGAGGGAACCAGGGCAATAATAACACTAAGCATAAGACAAAATAGAAATTAAAAAGAGGTAGAAAAAGCAGTATCTGGATGGAGATGTAAGCTAACCTCAACTTAACTAGGGCTGGGGTGGGAAGCCTCCCTGAAAAGCCAGGTCTTCAATTGCCACTTGAATGTTGACAAGGAAGTGGCAGACAAAGCTCCCAAGGATGGGGCCACTGCAAAGAAGGCCCTATCTCTCATAGAAGATTGATGGCCCTTCCTGGGAGTGGCTACCTGTAGGAGTCTCATCTTTTGATGTTGGGAAGAGATGTTCCAGCAAGTAATATGGGCCAAAACCCTGGAGGGCTTCATACACGAGAGTCAACATCTAGAACAGTGGTTCTCAACCTGTGGGTCCCCAAGTGTTCCTGGACTGTAACTCCCAGAATTCCTAGCCAGCACAGCTAGTGATGAAGACTTCTGGGATTAGCAGTCCAGTTACATCTGGGGACCCACAGGTTGAGAACCACTGATCTAGAACCTGATGTGCTGTCTTTAAATATGAACATATATAGTGGTTTTACAATGAAAGATGAACAATAATTCAGTTATAGATCCCATTAAGTACGGTTGGACAGAGATTGCCCGATGATAGTTACTTACTCTCTGGTAACCTAGCTGGATTATTGTAATGTGTTCAACATGGGCTATCTTTGAAATCAGAGGAACTTTTAGCTTGACAATGGGGTACATGCTTTGCACGTTAGGCTCCAGGCCCATTTCGTAATAGATGGTGACTTTTCCAGATTATGCCAAACAGCATCTCCTTTCATGAGTGTGTGCTTCAGAATCATGCATAAGAATCAGCCGGCTCTTCTCCAAGACGTTGAACTTCCGGCTTAGCCAATTACCCAACTCACTGAGTTATCCAACAAGCTGCCTTCGCCATTAATTCAATAGAAATGTGGAATATGAGCATATATATAATAACCAGAAGAGTAATGACATAAATATCCAAATTATGTTAAAATAACTGGTGGAGAGCAGAATCCACCATACCTGCTAGCTGCAGTTCTTTGCTAGCCATTATCGACACAGCAGTTACTGGGGCTAGATGGACAAGTAGCAACAGCAGGATGAGGTCTGTTATCTATACCCCATTCTTTCTCTTATCCTTGGCCACTGCCCCTTCAAAATTGTATATTGATATTGAGGATATCAAGATTCCACAGAAGCAAAAAAAAAAAAAAAAAATCCAAGGCCTTCACACTTGTGTAGGAATTATTCCACACATAGGCACATTATCTCTGCCAGCATGAGTCTCAGGCTCTTTATTGGCATCATGGCAGAGCATCAGAGGAGGTGGAGACAGGGCTTACGTGTCAGGATAGTGTAGGCTGGTGCATTCCTGGGTGGGTTTATCTGACGTGGCAGTGTCTTTCGGCTGGTCACATAGGAAGGGGTCTTGATGAATGATTAACAGACAGCTTGTTATTTCCTCACATACCGTCTCATGGGCTTAGTGGATAATGGGGGTGTGTGAGATAAAAGCAAGCTGCTTCCTCTGCATCAGGCTGGATGGGATCCATTGTCCTCTCCGGGGCATCCCCGTGTAGATGGGGTTCAATTATTCCCAAGAGACCCTGCAAAGGAAGCTGGCTTATTAATATCTTCCAAGAGGATATCTCTATACACTTGCTTGATAATGAGGCATCTCCATTGATGAAGGGAATCCCATTGATTCCTGCCTTGTTTATATCTGCATTCTGTTTATTGGAGCTCCCCCCTTAGCCCAATCTTATCACCTGCTGATTGGCTTCACCATTTATTTCTTTATTTTTTACCATGACTGATAGTCCCTTGGTGAGGTGGACACCTGGGTCATCCTTTTTTGCAGCCTGGGGATAACAACGCCACACCGTGAGTTGATTTAAGGAGTCCTAAATAAAGAGCTTTGTCAATGACAGTTATTCATTACCAATGCTGCCCATTCAATAGAGAGGATGTTGAGAGGAACAGAATTGAAGAGGGAATCTCCCTTTGATTTCAGTATAATTTCTCCATTGTTGTTCCTGCAAGGGGGCAATGACAATAAAGATTCCTATTCCTATTCCTATTCGGTCTATCAGTTGCTCTGCCCCATCGCTGCCTGCCTCTCTTACCTCTCATGAAATGCATATTGTATATTGTTTGAAGCAAAGTAAGAAGTTGGCTTCTGGCCTCCCCTTAGAGATTTACAGAGGCTGTGTGTGGATCCCTGCTGATCTGTAGCTAAGACACTCATTTCCTGTTTAGCAGCTAGCCTGGACTTATTTATGACCAAGGGGGAGGGTAGTGTTTTAGAGACTGAGTAGCACTGAAACAAAGCAGCTGTGGTGTGGGAAGCCCAGTGTGAACAATGGTGTAATTATTTGGGTCTGTAAGTGATCTGGAGAGTCTATATAATACACCACAGTGGCGGTCAGTTCCTTCGTTCTGCTCATTTGATTATAAGAGACGTAGAGCTGCTTACTGTCCTCCCATTTCCCGGAAGTCTAGGGAGAAGCAAGACTTCTATTCCACCTTGGTTTTCAAGAAAAAGTTGAGGAGCTGTATAGCCATCACAAACTGCCTGGCTTTTCCCCCATCTTGTCAAGGACCTTACATCTAAGAAATAACTCCTAGCAAATCCATCTTTTGCCATGTTATAACCTATTGGTACTCTTCTGAGGAAGAGGGTTTCGCCCTCGAAACATTAGCAACGTTTTTGTTAATTTTCTAGTAGCCTAAAGGTATCACCTGTTCCACTTTTGTATTTGGTTTTTCTGATGGCTATATGGCTCATCAACTTGTTTTGCTTCAATTGGAAATACTGAGATACCAAGGAATGACCCCTCCTCCCAGTACATGCCAAGGAAGATGCAAATGGACCATCAACAGAGGCATTACAAGATTGCAACACTGGGTAACCTCTTTCCTTTTTTATTTGATCCAGTTGGCTGCACCCAGTGACTTTTCCAAATTTTAATCCCATCCCCGAATGAAATGCATGGGCTTTCTGCACCACCACCCTTCCCCGTTGTCTGGCATGGCAGGGGCCATTGGCCTCAATGAGCCACATTGAGGAGAGGCGTGAATGTGTGTACGTGAGCCATGACATGTCTTTGGAAGGACTGGGACAATTAAAACCAAACCCTCCCTTCATTTCGGATACAGCCTAAGAACATCCAAGCTCCAAGCCTCAATAAAGAAACTGCCTGGCTTTTTTCCCATCTTGCCAAGGACCTTATATCTAAGAAATAACTCCTGGCAAATCCATCTTTTGCCATGCTATAAGCTATTGGTACTGCTCTGAGGAAGAGGGTTTCGCCCTCGAAATATTAGCAACGTTTTTGTTAATTTTCTAGTAGCCTAAAGGTATGACCTGTTCTGACCTTGGTTTTCACAATTCACACATCTGGGGACTGAAAGAACTGTTTGGGGGTGAAGTTAAGACTAAGGCTGTGGTCACACCTGATCCTGATCTTCTGAAGGTCCGGCTTTTCCTCTTCATCCCATCACGTGATTTAAATGTGGGACAAGAGTTCTCATGTCAAAAGCTGTTTTTTTTTTTTAATTTTAAAGTGCAGTTCAGCCCCCTTGGCCAGCAGGTGGTACTCATATTTGAAAAAAATGGACCACTTTGCTTGGGGAAATTAATGCTTGTAGGACCGGATAGAGCTTCCTGTTTCTCCAAAGGTGAAAATAAATTAAAAAACAACACAGCCCATTGGCCCCAGGAAGAGCCAAAAACAGAAAGAAAAAGAAAACCAGATCATCAGCATGGTCCCACGGCGTCTGCCTCCTTAAAAGCTGGATTTTCAAAGTGAGGCAAAAAAATTCTCTACCTCATAGGTGAGTCACAGAAACCTCGCTTAAGGGATCATTACTGGGTTTTCTTTTTTCTTTTTTTTCAAAAAGCCCGGTGGCCGTGGGGATGGCATTGTTGGACTCGGTTTATTTAGTAATTTAAACTGCTTTTAAAGGGACATGGGACCGAGCCCTAAGATGCAAACTTGAGAGAGATCAAGCCTGACTGACAGCTTAATTTATTCAGATCCAGAGCTTTGTGTGATTAACCCTGAGAAATCTTGAGTTTAAATCCTTTTGCAGTTAGCAAAGCTAATGGTGAAAGGAGGTTACTGCCTCTCTCTCTCTCTCTCTCTCTCTCTCTCTCTCTCTCTCTCTCAGCAGTTCATCATCTTTAACATGGTGAGTGGATATAATCTCACCCCTTTCTAGACTGGGAATTGCTCTTGAATCTGACCATTGTGAGGGGAAAATTTCCTTTTGGAAAAATGGTAACAAAAGTTTCCAAATCACTCGTTCAGGAAAGAAAGAGGCAGGGAAATGGGGAAATGGTTGCTATTTGATTCCATCCCTTGCAAATTTGATCTCTAGGTTTAATTTCTTCTTCCCATTCCATTTGAATTTTTCTTTTCTTTTTTTCTTTTAAAGACTCATTGCCCTAGCAGGAGGGCAGCTAGATGACAAATGGAAAAAATAAAGAGAGAAGAATCATCAACGAGAAAGGGAGAGAGAGGAGGAAGTTATCAATCAGCCTTGTTTATTGCTTCTTAAGGTAGCTCTGCTCTATGTCTTCTGCAAATCTGGATGGCCAGAGCAAAGCTACCTTAACAAGCTCCAATCAAGACTGAGTGCCAGTTCCGTCTGGTTGGCAGAAGTGTACTGACCAGAGATACCTGGCTCCCAGGGTGTGACTTCAGAGATCCATTCACACAATGTAGTCGCAGTCCTAAGGTTTTGACCTTAGTTTCCTATTGCTTTGTCTTGTGAATTAGTCTTTGAGCATTTGGCTGAATATATTTTATAGCCCTATGAAGGAATTTCTTCCTAGAAGGCAGTAGGTCATCTGTAGTCCTCGGAGTGTAGATTCAGGATGTATCCACAGAGCTTCGTCTTGAAATTACCTCGATGCCACATGAAACGTATGCAAATGCACTGGAACTGTCGCCGTTGGGGAAGATTTTGTCCTGTTTTCTCTCTTTACCCTTCCCCCCATTGACAAATTGTGTATAAAACATGGAGAATCTGCGGTGCCAAATGCATTAGGAAAAACAACACGCCAACTCACTATCTCCGCAAAACAGCATATGGAGTAGACAGGCATAAAAGCCGAGAGTTTCTAGGCAAGCAAACAGGTCACTGTGACCGGATACCATATTTTTCATTGAAGCAGTAAGGCATCGTGGTTAAGGAGACAAAAGAGGAGGAGAAAGAGGGGGAGCAGGGAAGGGGGAGGTGACCAGAAACAGAAAATTAAACGTAGCAGTTGTTTGTCTGACAGCCAACTGCAAACTATAAAAGGGCAGATGGGGGTGGAGGATGAATGCTACATGGTGACAGAATTATTAAGTCATATCTCTCAAGTTGGCATAACTCGAAACAGCTCAATGCACTTTGGAACTGGAGCTTCCCGGCTCCAATACTGTGTCCAGGGCAGTTGCGGGACAAGCAAGAGAGAGCAGTAAAGTTAAACACAGAAAGCAGCTCCCCCACAAAGGCCAAAGCATGGAGTATTGTCTAGTGGGGTGTTATATGCTATAAGCGCCCATTCACACTGCAAACATCATATAACAATCAGTTTTGATGACAACAATGATGTGTCGAGTCAATTCTGACTTATGATGACCGTCCTCAAGGCTTTCTGGTTAGAAAGTACTTAGAGAAGTAGTTTACTACAGTATTGCTACCTTCTGGGGGCACCCAAGGTAACACAGGCTGGTTCACAGGAAGCACAGTGGGGAATCAAACTCACCTCCTTTGGCTCTGCAGCTAGATGCCTAAACTGAATGGAATTGATAAATTGGAATATTTATTTATTTATTTATTTTAAAAAAATAGCTGCCCCACCAACAAGTGGTCTCTGGGTGGCATACAACAAGGTATTAAACCTATAAAATAACATAATTATTAAAACTATAAAGTACAATACAATTTAAAACAATCAACACATGATACAAATTATAAAACCCTGCTACTCACGAGTCTAGCCAGAAACACTATCTAAAATGCTAGCAAAACAGGAAGGTTTTTGCCTGGCATTGAAAAGCCAAAATTGTTGGCGATGGGCAAATCCCTGTAGGAAAGGCATTCCAAAGTTCTCTGCCTAGAAGGCCCTGGTAGTGACTGAGTTTACATAGCTAGCATTGTGGGTAAATGCGAATTTCAGCCTGGGTGACTGTAGCAATAGTTTAGCACTAACCACAGTGTCTCATTTTGTGAAGTGTGGCAGTCTCCATACATTCTCATATTGTCTGAATGTTGTTTCAGAGAGGGTAGCCAATGAATATCTGGTATGAAATGTATATCTCATCTCATATCTCACACCTCATTCTGCTGCTACATGTATGTCTGAAGAAGTGCACATGTGCACGAAACGTTACATTAAAATATGAAGGTTAGTCTTTAAGGTGCCACATGTTTGTGTCTTTTGTTTTGTTTTGTTTTGTTTTTCTTTGATTTTTGGCTGAAATTCTGAATATTGTGTGCACAACATGCCATTAGTAGAAAATGGTTACGCAAATTTGACTGTTTCGGGAAAGTGTGCACAAATTTACATTTCTGAAAACAGTATTGTATTAAAATGCATTATGTGAAGGAAAGTTGCTAGCAGGCTGTATTAACAGAAATGCATGGGGAAATGGGTGTAGATGGATTCAGATAACTGAATCAACATATACAGGGGTACTGTACTACCATTTGCAGAAAGTGGCATATTTTGGATTAGAGGGAGTAAAATATTTTCTACCCTTGTGGATTCTGTGCAATAAGTATAGGTTCAGTGAGATCATCAGTTGAAGCTTCCCTGATGGGCCCTACCTCTGTTTAAAACCTCTGCTCCCTTCCCGGGAAGCCTGTTCCACTGTTGGGACAGCTTTCGCTGTCCAGAAGTTCTCTCCGGATTCTATCTTCTTGTTATATTGGCAGCCATTTGTCTAACAAGATTGGGAGAGCTATTCTAACCCACATCTTCTCAGGTGAACTCTGAAACCTTCCACCTTTGATCTGACCTTGTAGCCCCATTTTTGGAACTTGGTTTGGACCAGGAAACCAGATCTATACAGCTGGTCATAGATTCTATGACTTTCTATGCCTGCCGCTCTGAGATGCTCAACCTCATGAAGCCGTCTGCCAAAATCTAACTTCTGTTTTTGCTATTTTAGTTGTCTAATAAAGGTCTCACCCACTGTTATCTTGCTTGCCATTGGAATCCATAGGCTGGGATTTTACTCTCTGGAGTGGCAAAAAGTGAGCTTTGCGGGATATCCCATGTACAAGAGCATATATTTAAATGCATATTTGAATGGGTCCCCCCCCCCAAAGATAGTAGAGATGAATGAATGAGCACACATGAAACTGATGTGATCTTGGAACCATTGTGTGTGTGTTGTGTCATTATAGTCGTGACCGACTCTTCGTGACTCCATGTCCATGGAGTTTTCTTGGCAGGAATACTAGAGTGGCTTACCAGTTCCTTCTCCAGGCGCCTACAGCATCTGGTATTCCCTGGTGGTCTCCCATCCAAGTACTAACCAGGGCCGACCCTGCTTAGCTTCCGAAATCAAGCGAGATCGGATGCGCTTAGGGCATCTAGGCAGCTCTTGGAACCATTAGAGACATTCTAAGTTACACGTTCCCAGGTGAAATCTGAAACTTGATCCCAGTATCCTAGCTTTAAGCAAACAACTATCGCAGTCTTAGTTATAAGTAGTGTTAAATCGCTCGATGCAACTAGTTCAGGGGACAGTGGGTGGTGTTTCATCTGGCACTGAACCTCTACATTTTCTAATTCTTGCTCTTGCCCCCCCCCCCGGAAGACAGAACTGTACACTTTCCAAATTGGTTTTAAGGGTGCTGCTCAGCCTCAGAAAGTATTTTTTTTTTGCCCATTATAGAAACTATAATATCTTCAAGGGCAATTCTATATTGGTCCAGGCTTTCTCTAAAAAAAAGATGATTCGTATTTCTCCCTTGCATTTATGACTAAAATTTATGACTTAGATATCTTTCAGAACCCACACATAAGCACACACTTTTAAAAACAAAAGTCTGTGCTATTTGTCTGCAGCTTGAAAGAGAAAGAGAAGCGTTATTTTTAATCAGAACTTGAGGAAAAGGGGAGGGGTGGAGTACTAGAGGAGAATCAGACTGGGAAGGGGGGGGGAACTGCTCGCGCTTTGGAAGAGAATTATCTAATTCCACCATCCTGTCATGTGAACCTCCCTGCTTAATTTAATGCAATTATTCCATCAAGGAGGATAATAATATCAGCAGCATAATTCATTTACACAACATATTTCACAACTGACTTTACCTCTCTGCTTCTTATTATGGTGGATGATAATTTCAGGACTGCTTGTGGGATAAGAGGATGAGAGCCAGAGAGAGGGAAATTGTCAGGCCTGTAGTGGATTTGTGTGTGTGTGTGTGTGTGTGTGTGCGTGCGTGCGTGCGTGCATGTGGGGGAAAGGAACAGCCTCTGGAGGCTGTAGTGAGGAACAGTTTTTACTTTGTGTGTGCCAGTTGCTACCGGACGTCCATTATTGATATATTTACTGGGCCTACTTTTTTTGGGATAAGCGAGTGACTCAGGAGATAAGCCAGTGACTGGCGGTATTGTTCAGCCGACGACAATGGCCCAATTGTCTGTGGCCCCACATGTGCCAGGAAATGGGCCGCATTGTACATTTATGATGAAATGAAGACCTCTATGAAAGCGGCGGAGGAAGGAGGGGGACTCAGTCTGGGCCATTGTTTCCCAAGCAGCCGGGTTGCGTTATTATTTCTCCTTCTCTTTTTCAAAACCCTCCCTCTGCGATTCCTTGTATCTATCTGGGCTTTGGCTCCAATTTCTTACCATCAAGGTCATTTAAACAAGCAGCACTATGCCATGGATGTGTTCCCAGAGGTCTGGAAAAGCCTCTTTAGTACAGAAGCCGCTGTTGTGCTAGCGCCAGGTTATTTCAGGATTGCTCTCATTCTGATGTTGATGACACACAAGGCCAACAACCCTGGCTATACACAGGCTGCGAATCTGTGGCACCTTACAGCCTCTCACACCAAAGCTTTCAGGAGTAACATTGGTGGGGCATGAAGAAAGACAGTGATCATTATGAGTACATTTCCCCCCAAAATCTTCCATAAATAAACATTTCCCCCCATGGATTTATTTTTCAAACAAATAGTACAAGTTGTTTTCCCCCTCTCTCAGCATATACAGTGGTCCCCACCCTTTCGCGGTTCATATACTGCGGTCCCACTATATTGCGGGACCACAGTATATGAAAAAGGCCCCCTGGGGTGAGGGGGGGAAGTCTCTCAGAGGCCTCAGAAATAATTTTTTTGTGATCTAGAAGTCACTTCCAGTTTACTGGAAGTCACTTCCGGTTCACAGTGAGGCCCTTTTGGGGCTTCCAGAAGGCCCAGGAAAGCCCTCGCAGGCCCATTCGGGGCAGCGTCAGGCTGGAGGTAGGTACAAAAGCCCCCAGCTAGACCCCCCCAGGCTTGACCCGACCTGCACCCGCTTATCACGGATTTTCAATTATCGCAGGTTGGCTTGAGTTCCTAACTCCTGGGGAGCACTGTACACAGAAACTCACACACACAGGTGCTGTGTATTGAGTGTGTCTTGCGCTGCAAACTTCCAAAACGTATGGGTTTTGAGGGCAAGCTGCCTTGTGTGATGTATGTTTAGGTTCAGATTGGACCGGCTCGCTCTGAAATGCGAACTGGACTTGTTTCTCACACATTCCTGTGAAGTACCACCTCTGGTTCTGTAGGGTTGCTTTGCATACCCCATTGCCAGCTGCTGAGCGCCGAGTCATCAGATATTGGGGAGCCGTTTCCACATTCACTGGCCTGTGAATCGGGCTCGAGGTAAACAAACTTAAATTGGCTTCTTGCAACCAGCAACCCAAGCAGGGATGGAGAGGAATCTGACTGACGCACGCTCCTTTTGCATATGCACGGTAACATCTGGGGAGGTCTACTTTATATATTCTTTATGAGACAGCAAGGCGTAATGAGATTTGTTTGTATTTAACATTTATAAATCGCCATTCCACTTATCCAAGTGCCCAGGGCTAGAGGATAAAAAATGCACGATAAAAGCCAATTAAAGCAGCCCATCATCTTTTAAAAAAACACAGGAAAAAGTTCAGAGCTTCTTCCCAAAACCATATTCAGTTCATGTAGGCTAAAATACTAAATTTGCAAGGGTTGAACAACTTGCAGCCTTTCAGATATTGTGGGATTGTGGTTCCTATCCTCTGTTGCTGTTGATCATGTGCTGGCTAGTGCACACTGTGGTATACATGATTACCCAACCATACAGAATGTTGTCATCCCCAAAAGATATAGAAAATGTGGAAGAATAAGTGTTGACATGTCATTTGTCCAGCCCCCATATATCTTTGGTGATGAGTCATAAAACCCTGGGTCTAAATCCCTGTGCGTTCAAACACAACACCTATCAAGTAGCATTGCCACAAGAACTTTGCCATAGGCAATTATGTTAAGCAAATTTCCCCTATCTCTGGAATTTTTTATGTTGTACAGATTTTATGTTATACAAACTGTTATACAAGGGTCCACTGTATTATTATCCCCACCCCACTGGAAGAAACACAGTTGCATCTCCCTCAACACTGTATAGCATATTTTAATATGAGTAGCGATTCCCTGCATGCATTTGTGTCTTTTCCCCATAATCTGATAAGGAGAGCTCCATCTGCTTCATTCGCTGGTTCTTCTTATGCCCACTTAGGATGATGTGGCCCAACCACTGAACCTCTCAGCAAAACCCAAGACCAACGACAGCAAGTCGCCCACCTCGCCCACCTCTCCTCACATGCCAGCACTGAGATTAAATAGCGGGAACAGCTCCCTGAAATCTTCAGTGCCAGCAACGTTAGCTAGTCCTTCGTCAAGAGTCAATACAATAGGTAAGTCCCCTTTTGTTCTTTCATTCTTGACTTGGTGGCTTGTGTGGAAGCAGGTGGTGGTTCCCAAGGCATTTTGGTTTCAGGCTGTTTAGGGTCTTAAAAGATTTGAATCAGAACTGAAACGGGTGGGATACTAGAATGGGAAACCATGGAGTTAAGGGAAATTGTGCAAATGTTTTCACACTTGGCTGGGTGTTGACTACTTGATTAACAGGGCAACAGAAGACATCCGGGTGTGCACTGAACAACCAGCAAAACATCTCCCACCACTGGTGTTATTGCTTTTTTGTGCTCACATAAACTACAGAATTCTCCCCGTGGCATGCAACTAAAGTTGCCGTGGAACAGTGGTTCCTAACCTTGGGTCAATTGATGTTCTTGAACTACAGCTCCCAGAGATCATGGCCAGGAGAATTAGTGGTGAAGAAATTTCTGGCATTTTTAATCCAAGATCATCTGGGGACCTCAGGTTTGGAACCACGACACTAGAGCAACAGAAGCAGGGCATCTCATGCCGATCAAGCACCATGCTGCATTTTGAAAAAAGTAGATCTTCCATGAGTTGTTCATAGATGCCCAATTGGCTACGCAGGCTGTGAAATTCTGATAACTGTGTTCTTTTTAAAAAAAATCAAACATTTTCCATCTGTGACAAGATGCTTGTAGTTTCCATCTTTCCCTTCTTCATCTGGTGAAATATGTTCTGTGGTGCAAACGGTGGGCCCTTTCATGTGTACAGGAATCTGTGGACATGTGTCAAAGGATGTTGGAAGGGTTGTGTTATATTAAAAAATAATCACACACACACACACACACACACACACACACACAGAGAGAGACTTTTCTTTCACCTACAGCTTGGGAAAGTAACTTTTTGTAACCCACAGATTCTGCTGCTTAACATGAGAAGTGGAGTTGTAGTCTGAAAAAGTAACTTCTACAAGTTCTACTCATGGCATAGAAAGGCTCTCTAAGCTGCTTTGATCAGCCTTTGCCCAACTGCACGAGGCTTCTTAATTTTCCAGATAACATCTTTTCTTTCCCACTTTCTGCCCTTTTTCCTGCCATTGGAATTCTTCCCATTAAGCCCCCTCCCTTTTGGGGAAATGTAGATTTTGAAAGGCTGTACCTGTAATGAGTGATAATGTAATTGGATAAAAGCTGTGAGGATGACTGGAGTTGTAAAGGTCACTCTTGTAAGGAGAATTAATGTGTTATACCATTAATAAACCATGGGAAACTGTGGACCAAAAGATAACATGCTTAAGTTATTGTTAATGACATGGACTTCACCACTGTATATCTTGGTGGGACAGATATAGAAAGGGACTTTTTGAGGTTATAGAATGATAGCACTGTGCGTGCTGTCTAGGATAATAGAGCCCACCCCTCCTTCTTGCTTTAAGTAGGGGGGGAAATTACTGGCAGCTGCTGGTAGAGTTATAGTCAAGGCCTGTCAGTACTACCTTACAAAGATGGCTGCTTCCTGATTTCCAGAACAGAGAAGGGACATTGTTTGGATACACATTGAGAAATTATTATTATTGCCATCCATGTCTTCTTTGAACTTCCCCCAGCCAGGGGGATTCTGAATTTCTGGCTGAAAACCAATTGCGCTTGGCATATAATGTTACCTTGAGGACATTCCCAAGGAGCAACACCCAGGCAGTCTGTGTGTCCGCGCATTGAACCACGCAACAGACCACGTGATTGGCCCCACCACTGGCCACTCAAATACCCATGTCAATAACAGCACATGGACCCACATGACTGACCGTGCAACTATGTCCACAGAATCACTTCCAGGATATAACTTCCACCGTTGTGCAGATTTTGAAATGGCATACACAACTCCACGTTATGCAGGTGATGCTACATAACTGAATTTGGGGCTCAGAGTTTTAGTCCTAATGCTGAAAAGACTATTGTCTCCATGCACTGTCATTCTGTAGAGACCCACCTTGGCTTGGCCCTTCTGCCTTGTTGGGACCTGAGGACTGCATACCAATAAACTGAACCTGAATGGCACAATTGGATGTAGATGGGGTAGACCTGGCATTTAACATGGATTAGAGAGTCTTGTACATTAAATATTGTTGTTTGCAAATATATCAGTGCTTTATAATATCAGCAGTGTATCCAGCCAGCTACATCCATCCCCTGTCCTCACTACTAGCCATCTGAGATTTAAATTTCAAAAACAGCTGCCATTTTTTTCCAATATAAAAATTGAATCAGGCAGCTCAAACATGCCCCTCCCACTCTGGCCAGTCCCCATCAGGAGTTTGCCCAAGAGCTGCCAATTCATCTCAAACCAGGTTTCTGGCCCCACCGAGATGGCCCACACCTGCTATATGCATAAATAAAATTTAAAATATTAGATCGTTGCCAGCAAACCATCTTTGATCAATCACAGCTGCCAGCCTCAACAAGAACTATCTGATCCTGCTTTCAAAGCATTTGATGTCATGTTAATTATTTATTTTAGGGGATTTATACCCTGTTCTTTAGGCAGTAGGTACTTCCAGTAGCTCAGGTGGATTTAAATGGATTTGAACAGTGGCAAAAGATTTAGTCACATGTTGAAAACAGAAGTAGAAAATCAGAGGAGGCTGATATTTAAGAAAAAGAAATGGGAAAAGGCTGAAGAGTTCAGAATCTAAAGTGGCTTATAAATAGGGGAGGGGAACCTTTCCTGGAGTTAAAAACAGTGATCAAATTTGGCATTCGTTCCAATTTCAAAGTCGCTGTTGCTTAGAATGATAGAATTGAAAGGGACCTTATGGATCATCAAGTTCAGCCCCTGTCAAGGAGGCACAGTGGGGAATCGAACCCCCAGCCTCTGGCTCTGCAACCAGATACCAAAGCCATAGAGCTATCCAGCAGTCAGGATATCCCAACTAGAAAAATACTGCTGGTTTCATTTCCAGAGATGAAATGCCCAGACCTGGGCACCGGTGGAAGGTTTTTCCTACCCAAGCAGATTTGTGCAGGCAGAGGTAGTCTGCATTGAAACATGTATTTATTAATTAATTAAAATCATTGTATCCTGAATCTCTCCTTCCCCAAGTGAACATCAGATGATGCCCGTGGCTCTCGTTTTGACTGCACAACAGCCCCGTGAGCTCCATCCCACTGGAATTGGTCAAGGTTGACCAATGACTTTCATAGTTCAATGGAGGCTGGGATGTGCATCGATAGAAGTGGTGCTGCCACTGATCCTAAGACAGAGAAGAGATTGAAGATTAACACCACCCCATGGAATTGAGGCCAAAACCAAACTTGAAGCCAATGCAGAGACTTTTTAATATTGACAAGATGCAATCCATGCCTTTTGGCTTGACGTGTTGGGTACTAAGCGACAGTTTTTGGTACCATCTTCAAGGATTTTCCCATTTAAACGTGCCCTGTAGTAACAAGAACGAGAATAACTCATTGAGCTACATTGAGCTACAAGAAGCAACAGCTTACCATACCAGCCTTAACTGGTGAAAGGCTCTTTATGGAAGCTAGTCCGTCACAAGCACAACTCCATCTGAAACTGTCTAGGTCAGCCTTGGGTCCCCAGATGTTCTTGGACTAAAACTTCACCACTAGGCATGCTGGCTTGGATTTTGGGGAGTTGTAGTCCGAGAACACCTGGAGACCCACGGTTGGGAACCACTGGTCTAGAGGTTCCGGAACAACTGCATCCCTACCCACAGCAGCTCAAGCCATGATTTGATAGTTGCATTTACATGCCAGGCGCAAGAGTTTGAAAATTTGCACTAGCTTAAAAAAGAGAAAAAAAAATAAATACACTTCTCCCTCCCTTGACTTGCATGGTTTTGAGCAGTGTGGTTTCGCTTATACAGGGTTTTCTTCTTAAATAAATAAATAAATAAATAAATAAATAAATAAATAAATAAATAAATAAAGCTCTTATTCATTTCTAGGAGTGGTCTTTGGGGACACTAATATATGGATTTTGATCTACATGTGGGCCAGATGCCCCTTACCCCCCCCCAAATTTGTTGAACAGAGAAGTGCATTTGAATTGACTTATTCCCTTTTCACTCCATCTGGCATTCCCTTCATGCCCTGAATCACCAAGGATAATGCCAATACTGTCTTGACCTGCTTGGCTGTACCTGCCATTTAGCCACCCGCTTCTTGTGAAATAGGATTTAATGAAATCCAGTGCCATTTCCCCCACCTGTGATGCACCACCAAGCCCATGCTAACAAATAAATGTTGGGGGCGGGAACTAAACAAAGGTCTGTAATTCTTTTAGATAGCTTTGCTCAAGTAACTTGAATGTTGTACAAGCGGTAGTAAAATTGGCGCCAAAGGAGAAATCATATCCCCCCCAAAAAGCGTTTCCACAGATGGGTTGTACAGTGAGGCACATGGTAAACTACAGAACCAATTGCCCAACCCGGTACTCAGTGCAGACTGTATGGGAATCTCCCATCCTCAGGCATCGCTCTCCCTTATGCCAATTGAAATAGGACTGAAATAGGATTTCAGCCAAAATTGTATTTGCATCCATATTCAGTATTTCCCTGCACTCCAACTTTTAAAAAAGTTTTTCTGGCTTTGACATCTCTCTCTCTCTCTCTCTCTCTCTCTCTCTCTCTCTCTCTCTCTCTCTATCTATCTGTCTGTCTGTCTGTCTGTCTGTCTGTCTGTCTGTCTGTCTGTCTGTCTGTCTGTCTATCTATCTATCTATCTATCTATCTATCTATCTATCTATCTCTTTTCCCTCCTGCTTTGCTTCACTGTATAGTGCCAAATATTCTCAAACATAGCAGTGTTCAGGAATGGAGACCCCACCCAAATAATCAGCAGGAGGTCAAAGCTTCCTTTTCTCTAGTTGACCTTTCTACAAAAAAATAGGATAATATGATCTATAAACACTATGCCATCTTTAATAAGGGCACCCCAGTCTTTTGGATACCTTTTTGTCAGGTTTGCTGCTTGATAAATATGGTAATAATTCCATTGTGAATGTTTAACTTGACGGCAAGTGTGAGGATTAATCTCACAATTTCTCCATTCTCCAGAAATCATACTGTGGAATATCTGAGATACCAATAAACTTTGAAGTGGAATGTCATAAAAACTCATTGGATTCTGCAATTTTTAGTGCACCTCTGAGGTTCTGAATTTGAATGTTGTCTTGTATTTTAAAAAAAAAAATATGTTGGGAAAAGACACACTGCCTTTTCACACAGACATAGCCAGGTCTGAAAGAGAATAAAGTTGAAAGCTTGACTCTGACAGGTTCTGTTTCTTTATACAAGGAAGTGTGTGGTTTCAAAGGCAGACATCCCCAGTTAAGGTGTAGCAGAGTAAAAGTCACATTACATGAATCTCCTCAGTGTGTGTCTCAGCTATGGCAGGAACCCATAGTGCGCAATTTCTTTTTTTCACTTATTTGATGGGTGAAGCTCTAGAATGGCTTGGAGCTGTGAACCTTTGGCATGCCAAGTGTGGTGAACCTTTGGCATGCCAAGTGTTTTGGACCACAACTCCCACAGTCCTTTGTCATTGGCAATCCAGGCTCGGAATTCTGGGAGTTGGGTTCCAAAACATCTGGAGTGCCAAAGGTTTGCCTCCGCTGCTCTATAGGATCCTCCTTAGGAAAGACAGGTGTGGTTCATAATTGCCCCTAGGGTCAGCTGCCAGGCACAATGAAGACCCAAAGAAAGCAGTCAGATGGATCGGTTGGTACCAATGTTGGAAGACAGGTCTTTTGTACAGATAATGAGTCCTAATTGCCCAACCACAAAGGTTCTGCATTTCAGCAGCGACAGCAAGGAATTACAATATCTTCCCTGGGAAAATCCCTTTCTCAGCTACCATGAGAACTACAGCTAAGGTTAGAGAGAAGAGAGAAACCTGAGTCAGGTGAAATCTGGATCCCTGCTCATCAGAAAGTCACTAGGCTTTGGCCATGAGCCTTGGTTCCATTATGCCATGTTCGCGCTCCATCCCCAGTATCATGTTTTGCTTTCCGGAATGGATTGTAGATCATCATTCTATTAATCAGCTCCCCTTCTCTGCTCATCTTGTACCATGCAGGGATTGGGGTGTGTTCCAAATCCAAATGCAAGATCAAAGGACCGAACAAACATCTAAGAATTATCCAACCCAGCTTTCAAATGCCATTCTGCCCCTTATCCACATGGTAGACAAAAGGCCGTGTCTTACGGTACTTTTCTGATTTGTGGAAGTTGTGCCAGCCTTGCTTTTCAGCTCAGGTAGGAAGGGATGACTGCCCTTCCCTCTCCATGCCAGCATCAGCCTGCTTTTTCACAATACGCAAAAAAGCTTGGAAAAGTTACTTTTCCAGAATCCCCAATCAGAATTTCCAGACAAATGGGAAGGCAAGTAGAGAAGCAGCATAGATCCCCATTCATCAGAGCTAGACCTCTTTTCTTCTCTCTCTCTCTCCCTCCCTCTCCCTCTCCCTCTCCCTTCCTCCCTCCCTCCCTCTCCCTCTCCCTCTCCCTTCTTCTCCCTCTCCCTCTCCCTCTCCCTTCTTCTCCCTCTCCCTCTCCCTCTGTCTCTCTCCCTCCCTCCCTCCCTCTCCCTCTCCCTCTCCCTCCCTCCCTTTCTCTGTGTTGTTCAGGCAGCAAAGTGTTCAAAGGACCCATTCAGTAGGAATGCTGGTTAGTCTTTGGGTCTATATCTCAAGTCCCGCGTCCTCTGTCATCAAGTGCCAAGAAGATCCAAGTCCCTATGAAAACCCAAGTTTTCACCATAGAAAGGAGGAAGGGGGATTCTGAGTCACAAGTCAAGTCCAAGTCATGGGGGATGGGGTGGGGGGAACCAAGTCAAATCCATGTCAAGTCACTGGTGCAACTTAAGTCCATCTTGACTGCAAATCCTGTGACTCTTGAGTCCCCATCCCTGCCATTTGGTAAATGATGTGCAGTGCTTCAGTCAACTCCCATTCTCTTATTGCTCTGCCGATGGGGAATCGAGTTGCAATCCATCAATGACATCTGGGTCATATGCAGAATGGATCTAACCCAAGGGCAGAATTTGGGAAATGACTTCCACCGATGCTGGCTAACATACTCTGAGAGTTGTAGTTCGCAGGGGTGCTTTCCCCCCAAACCCTCTCTTGGATCCCTTTCTGTGCTGGACATTTTCCAAGTGTGTAGGTTTTGATTTCAAAAGGAAACGAGACATGCCAGCTCAGTTTCTTTCCAAATGATTTTCAAAAGCACTTTAAGAGGAGGAGGGAGGAGAAGACTTGTGTGTGTGTGTGTGTGTGTGTGTGTGTGTGTGTGTGTGTGTGTGTGTGTGTGTGTGTGTGCACACAGAGCGGCCGTGGCTGCCAAAATGTTCCCGCAGTGCTAGTCTGAACTAATCTGACACCGGCTTCTCTCCCCTGTAATGTTTCAAAGTGGAGCGCAAGGAAGACCGAGTTGCACATTCTTCAGCAATCAGCAGATCAGATAGAAGGCGCAAGCAATACAACAAGGATGTGTAATCTGACATGATTAGACAAGGCTCTTTAGGAACAGAACATTCATAATTGAGACAAAAGGAGAGTGTATTAATAACACTTTCCTCACGCGGCAGTTAGCCATTTTATATTTCCTTTCTTTAATCTTACTGTTTTTCAACAAATCATGGGATTTAATAGCGTGTTTTGGCAGATTAGGGGATTTATGGCCCAGATGTTTTTTGTTCTAAAAATGGATTAGGGTGTAAAGTTTTCTGGAATCCATGGAACATGTTGAGGCAAGCCGGTCGTTTTTGTGCGTGATTAGTGCCAGCCGTCTGTCTTACAGCCCCTCCATCTGTTACAATTCACCAATAGATCTGGTTAGATTTAGCCTTGTGTCACTGACAGAAGCCCCTTTTCCGGGCAATTTCATATTAGAGTTTTCAGGGCTTTTTCTCTCCAGAGGAAGAGGGGGTTGAGCGAAAGAGAGAAGTGCCATTTTGATGTCCTAGTTTAAAAGATATGGTGGAGACAGTGACCGGGGGAAGATGGGGGTGGGTGGGGTGGGGGAGAGTGAGAATGAGCAGGTCACGAAATGGTCAAGAGGTGCGTATTTATCTGAATAGACCCAGGATTAGGTGCCTTCTGTGAGACTGGGCAAGCTAGAAAACACACCCAGTGACCTGAACGGACAATAAGATAAACTAGTGTCAGGAAGGGGAGGGAAGAGAGGTGAGGGGGGGAGGACATATTTAAAATTAAAGAATGCTATCCAGCGCTTGGAATGAATTTAAAAGGGAAAGGTGTCAGTGTCTGCTGCTAGTGCAGATCCCCCCTCTCATATGTGTGTGTGTGTGTGTGTGTGTGTGTGTGTGTGTGTGAGTGGGTGGGTGTGAAAGAGAGAGAGAGATTAACCTTCTTTTCGTGGCTTTAAAAATAATTCCCCCCCCCAAAAAAAAACCTCTTAAAATCAGTTTTATGAATGAGCCCAGTTTTTTAAAAAATGTGCTTATCGCTGATTTATTTTTATTTTTATTTTTATTTATTTATTTATATAGCTTGTATGCCACCCATACAAGAGAGAGAGAGAGAGAGAATGAGGGGGGGGGGAGAGAAACAAGGAACATCTGACCCCCGTATTAGCAGATTAGGGATCAATGTGCGGTCTGGAGTTCTGTGGTCCCCTCCCGGTGCCTTTCTGAATGACAGGTGGTGCGATGAGGAGATGTTTGCGTGTGCATGTGGGTTTGTTTCAGAGGCGACCTTCTGCGGTGGAGCTTTCATCTGCCTCCGCCGCCGTAACTCAGAGCAAACCATCACCACCTGTGCTCTATTAAGGTATTTGTGAGGCTTCAGGAAGGAACCTAAGATATTTTTAATCTTCTCCCCACCCCCACCCCCGCTGCTGCAATTAATAAGCCCACTTACACACCCGGGGAAATGTAATTACACTCCCACAATTTACTGTACAGCACTTCATGGAATAGAAGGTTGCAACTGTACAAATATACATCGTGAGCTGCTGTGCAATTGGGGGGGGGGGGTTGCATGTCTATCCATTATTACATTACTCCTGTTTCAGCCAGAAAGTCCCTAGCAGAGACTGAGGGGCCACAAAAGGCCCTAGGGCCAATCTGAGCTCGATGGCACTGCCCAACCTTGATGGGGCAGAATTATACCTGTTGTTCATGAATAAGATTTCAGTCACTTCTGATTCCAAGTCTTGCATCTGGGCCCTAAGTCTCTGTACCCATGGAGAACTTCGGGAAGTGCATGGATGCATAAATAAATGGAAAAGTGGGATTAGATCAGTGGTTCTCAACCTGTGGGTCCCCAGATGTTCCTGAACTGCAACTCCCAGAAGCCTCCACCACTCGCTGTGCTGGAAGGGGGTTCTGGGAGTTGCAGTCCAGGAACATCTGCGGCCCCACAGGTTGAGAGCCACTGGATTAGATATTTTATGAACTCAAAACAAGATCAGTTCAGATGATACGTATCCATGTGTAGCGGGAGAATGCTCTACCCCACCCCTTCTGTTTCCTGCTTTGTCAATCTCCCACCCAAAAGAACATCACGGCTGAAAAGAGAGAAGCCCTTGATCTATGGACACCCTCCACAATAAACCTGAGCCTGACTCATTAGCATCCTGACTTAATAGAAAGTATTCACAGATAGTGGAGGGTCTTCATTGGTTCATACTTGTTGGCCTCATGTGTAGGAAAGTTTTTAAAATGATGAGAAAAGGTGCAGAGCTACAACACGGCCAAGTAGTGTTGTTTTTGCAACTAATAAGTTAACACAACAAGTTCACTGGAACTTAACAGTTAAGAAGCAGATCTTGGAATTAGCTTGTGCAACCAGCTTACTTGTACTGTACTTAAGTCCTTTTTTCAAGGTGTCGCCATAGAATTTTTATTTATTTATTTATTTATTTATTTATTTATTTATTGTTGTATTTATATCCCGCTTATCTTCTAAACAGAACTCTAAGCGGCGTACAAAACTAGCGACCAAACGCCAATAGTCACAAGACAATAACATAGTCACAATAAAATTAAATTACAAAATAGTAAACAATATAAACAGAATGAATAAATAGACAGACTAAAACCCTGTTGCGTCCCTAAAAACTTTATCAAGATGGGCGTGGTAAAGATTGCGGAGGAGACAAAAATAAAGGGAAATTAAAAGTCGCCAAAAGCCTCTCGAAATAAGAAAGTTTTTAATGCTTTTCGAAAGGCTAGCAGGGACTCTGCAGAGCGCACTTCACTGGGGATGGCATTCCACAAGGAAGGGGCTGCCACTGAGAAAGCCCAGTTCCGGGTAACCGCCTTCCGGGCTTCTCGTGGGGTGGCAACCCGCAGTGAGTGCGCTCGCGCCTGCCGGACAGGTCGGGCCGAGGTGGATCGCTGGACGATACGCTCTGTCAGGTAGTCCGGTCCCAAGCCATGGAGGGTTTTATAAACTAAAACCAAGACCTTGAATCTAATCCGGGCTGCAACGGGCAGCCAGTGCAGGCGAGCCAGGATTGGGGTGATGTGGTCATAACCACGCACACCAGCCACCAGCCTGGCCGCCACGTTCTGTACCCACTGCAGACACCGGAGAAGAGTCAAGGGCAGCCCCATGTAGAGAGCGTTGCAATAGTCCAGCCTCGAGATCACCAGCGCTTGGACCACTGTTCTCAGAGAGTCAGCGTCCAGGTACGGGCGGATCTGGGCAATCTGACGAAGATGGTAATAAGCAGCCCTGGTCGCCGACGCCACCTGGGCCTCCATGGTCAGCGCCGGCTCCAGGACTATGCCCAGATTCCGCACCCTCTCCACTGGCTGGAGGGAAACCCCCCCCCCAGACGGGGAAGAGGGCCACCGTACCCAGACGGCGAGCTCCCAAAGAACATAACCTCCGTCTTCTCGGGGTTGAGCCTAAGCCTGTTCGCCCCGGTCCAAGCCATTACGGCGTCCAAGCACTCATCGAGGATCCTCACAGCTTCCACTGCAGAGGTGGAAAAGGAGAGATAGAGCTGCGTGTCATCAGCGTACTGGTGACAGCAGACTCCAAATCTCCTAATGACCCCAGCCAGTGGCCTTACATAGATGTTAAACAGCATGGGGGACAGAGACGACCCCTGTGGAACCCCACAAGGGAGTATCCAAGGAGCCGATAACTCCCCCCAATGCAGAACATACTGGGGACGGTCCTCCAGGAAGGATTGGAGCCAACTGCGAGCAGTGCCACCGATTCCCACCTCAGAGAGCTGATCCAGTAGGATACCGTGGTCGACGGTATCGAAGGCCGCTGACAAATCCAGGAGAACCAGCAGGGTAGAGCAACCCCTGTCGGCCGCCCAGATTAGGTCATCTTGCAGCGCGACCAAAGCTGTTTTGGTCCCCCGACGGGGCCTGAACCTGGACTGGCATGGATCGAGGCACTGCCGATCCTCCAGGTACGACTGCAGCCGTACCACCGCCACCCTCTCGATCACCTTGCCCATAAACGGGACGTTAGCAATGGGGCGATAGCTAGCTAAATCGTCCGAGGCGAGGCCAGATTTTTTGAGAATGGGCTTTACCACCGTCTCCTTCAAACGGGAGGGGAAAACCCCCTCGCTAAAGGAGGCGGTGGCGATGACAGAAGCCCATTCGGCCATGGTCCCGCTGGCAGCTTTAATTAGCCAGGCAGGGCAGGGATCAAAGGGGGTGGACGCAGGCCGGCAATGCGCCATAGCCTTGGAGGCCTCGACAGCGGAAACAGGCCCAAGCGCATCCAACCGAGGCGACGAAGGCGGACCAGCCACCGGGGATGCCGGGACAGTGCTACTGCAACCGGAGTCGAAGCCGGCCCGGATGGCCTCAATCTTAGAACAAAAAAAGGCTGCAAAATTCTCACTACTGAAATCAGTAGGAGGAGGCCTGGCCAGACTAGGATTGGTGAGGTCCCGAACCACCCGGAAGAGCTCCGCCTGGCGGTTCGAGGCCTCACCAATTCTCAGGGAGAAAAAAGATCTTTGAGCCTCCCTGATCGCGTTGACATAGCGACTAGTCTGGGATACAACAGCAGCCTTATTAATAACCGTCCGGGTTCTTCTCCAGCTGCGCTCTAGCCTTCTCACCTGCTTCATTGCTCGAAGCTCAGCCGTGAACCACGGCGAGGGTCGAGCTTGGCACTGGAGAAGGCGCTTGGGGGCGATCCGGTCGATGGTGTGGGCAGCTGTTTCAAACCAATGGTTAGCCACAACCTCGGCCAGCGCACCAGACAGTCCTCCAGGAAATGCCCCGAAGGCTTCCTGGAACCGTGCAGGGTCCATTAGTCTTCGAGGGCGGGCCAAGACTGGTAGCCGGTGGTCCCCACGAGGGGGGGCTGGGATTGCCAGGGAAAAAGAGAGCAGGTGATGGTCTGACCATGACACAGGCAGGGAGACAAAGCCCCCTGCCTCCAGACTCGAAATCCCCAACATGGAGGTAAATACCAGATCCAGGATGTGGCCTGACCTGTGAGTGGGACATACAACATGCTGAGACAGACCCATGGAGGCCATGGATTCCATGAACTCCAGAGCCGCACCTGAAAGTCCACCGCCGGCATGCACATTGAAGTCACCCGCCACCAAAAGGCGCGGGGACTTCAATAGCGCAGCCGCGATGAACTCGGTGAGCTCCGGAAGGGATTGGGCTGGGTTGCGGGGAGCACGGTAACCCAGCACAATGCCAAATCTGTCCCGCTGTCCCACTAGCAGGTGAAGGCACTCTAGCCCCTGGCTAACCAATGTCGAGGCCCTGCTAACATAAAGGGAATCCCGATGGATGATGGCAACCCCCCTCCCTTCTGGCCCTCCAACCTTCCCACACCCTGAACCAGGTACCCGGGCGGGCACAGCAGGGAGAGCGAAGCCCCCCCCCCCTCGTCGCCCACCCAGGTCTCGGTAATATGTTTGAAATTTCATGAGAGATAGTTTCCTTCTGGGTGGAACTCTTCCAAGGACTTTTCTGCTACTCTCAAGTTACAAGGTTTCATCCCCTTTGAAGGGACATCCCATGGTTCAAGTACAATAACTTGTTCTGTTTTATACTGCTGCACAATATACGATACTGTTGTGGCTATTGGAATGATAATGAGATGAACAGATGACATATATTTAGTGGCACAGGCCAGGAGCATGTGACATTCGGATGTTTAGTTGCTAAATTAGAGGTGATAGTACCAGTCTACTCTGCTCTGGTCAGACCCCACCTGGAGTACTGTGTCCAGTTCTGTGCACCTCAATTTTAAAAGGATGTTGACAACCTTAAACGGGTTCAGAGGAGGGCAACCTGGAGGGTTAAAGATCTGGAAGAAATGTTTTACAAGGAGTGGCTTAGGGAGCTGGGAATGTTTAGCCTTACAAAAAGAAGGCTGAGACGAGGTATGATAGCCATGTTTAAATACTTGAAAGGATGCCATGCTGAAGAGGGGACAGGTTTATTTCCCATGGCTTCAGAGACTACGACTCAGGGCAATGGTTTCAAACTAAAGGAAAAAAGATTCCATCTAAACATTAGGAAGAACTTTCTGATGGTTAGAGCTGTTCGGCAGTGGAATATGTTGCCACAAAGGGTGGTGGAGTCTCCTTCTTTGGAGGTTTTTAAGCAGAGGCCGGATGGCCACCTGTTGGAAATACTGTGATGGGGGTTCCTGCATGGCAGGGGGTTGGACTGGATGGCCCTCAAGGTCTCTTCCATCTCTGTGATTCTTTGAGTCTAAGTAGCTATACTGTGCAGTTTTGACAAATAGGAAATATTTACTCTTTTTAAGAATTATAATTATTAATTGTAAAGCGTTAATATAACTGTTCTAATACTTTAACAGGTTGGAACTATAACTGCAACTGATTACAATAGGAAATTACTGCTTGTGAATTGGCCTTTGGTGTTCCATTTTGAGTTTGGGCGCCTTTTCTTTACAACAGGAATATTAGTGGCTCAGTATAAAAGACTGGAGGACATTATTGCTTACAATATTGCACTACAAAAATCTCTCCATGTGCAGCACACGCACGCATACACGCACACACACACACACACGTATATATGCGCAGGTGCATGCATGTGTGTGTTTGTAGCTGTGAGCAATCTGTTTAAGCTGTTTGGTCAAGGACAAGGAAAACATGCCTTCAATATAATCAGACTGTAAATGATCTCACAGTGACACTCAGACACTGTAGTATTTATTCCAATAGACTGATGTAAGAATGAACTGAAAATGTGACAATGTATGGAACAGGAGGAACCATTTCTAATAATTTTCAAGGTGGGAGCTGCTGATGCGTTTGTTTGTTGCCCAACATCAATTAGAGAAGGCATCTAACTAAGTGTTTTGACGATATGAACTTGAAACGTTTCCTGGTAACCTTTCTCTTCTTTGTATCCCCTGTCCCTTCCCCACTTCCCTCTAGATATCCTTTCCTCTATCACGTCGTCAGGTTACTTAAATGATCACGATGCTGTTACCAAGGCAATCCAAGAGGCCCGGCAGATGAAAGAGCAGCTACGGCGAGAGCAACAGGTCCTTGATGGAAAGGTTGCTGTTGCAAACAACCTAGGTCTGAATAACTGCAGGACAGACAAGGTTAGTTCTCAAGGTTCCCATCTGGGTCATTCTTGGCAGGTCAGTTCCAGCAGCGATATCACAGCTTCTTGCTCCGTGGTCCAGCTTTGGCTTTTAACACGCCAAAGCATTGGAGGACAGGAAAGTACAAGGTACATTATTGACTCCTTTTGGTAAGCCTGGATTAATCATTAGGCTAACGGCCCACTACATAGGAGGTATATTTGCTGGAATCCCACCTAGATGTAATAGGCTCTGAATTTCTTGATAATTCTTGGTTGGTTGGTTGGTTGGTTGGTTGGTTGGTTGGTTGGTTGGTTGGTTGACTGTCTGTGTTGGGGATCTTGGTTGGATCAGTTGTTGCAGATGATTTTTGGTTGCTTTAATGAGAGAGACACCTCTTGTGTTACTATATAAAAAAGCTATTTATTTAACTAGAAGGGAAGGGTACACGGGTGGTTTCTAACTATAACTATTCTAACAGCCATCTTGCTAAGTCAGGAACATGCTTCTCTTCTCTAAGAATACAAGGCACACACACCAAGTGGACTTCTACCAGAACATTCCAAGTGGTGTTATCTCAACAACCAATCGGCTTCGTTCTTCACATTAAATCCAGCCCATAATACTCTACATTCACATTAACCCTGTAATGGCTGAAATGTCAATCTTGCCAAATATTCCAACAGACTGACTGCCTGATTGATTGATTGATTACACTTGTATACCACACCAATTAATGTTGGGTACTGTTCTGGGTGATTTACATCCAAAGTAAGGTAAAAAGGTAAAGGTAAAGGTTCCCCCCCACACACACACACATGCCCACTAGTCATGCCCGACTCTAGGGGTGGTATTCATCTCCATTTCCAAGCCAAAGAGCCAGTGTTGTGCAAGTCTGTGGCCATGTGGCCGGCATGGCTGAACGTATTTCTGCACACAGAACATTGTCTATCTTCCTGCTTTTTATGTTGGCACTAATTTGTCTTACTTGCATTTACATGCTTTCAAACTGCTAGGTCAGCGGGAGCTGGGGTTAACAGCGGGAGCTCACTCTGTTGTGAGGAATGGAATGGAATGCAATGCAATGCAATGCAATGCAATTTATTGTCATTGTATAAATACAACGAGATTAAAAGTGCCATCCAGTCAGTCATTCACACAACGCAGCATAAAAATCCAAAACGTAAAATCTACAATTTAAGAACAAACCATCTATACACATACTCCAACATTCACACGCCGAACATCACTTACACTCATTTAAAACTGACATAAAAACCAAACATACACACACAGCCCAACATTCATACCCAATCCATAAAAACTACAATTTAAAAAACAACAGCCATACACAATCCGCGATACAATATATGTGTAACACATTCAACACTAATATTACCCGTCAACTTAATTTTTAACAGAATTTAGCATGGTTACTGCTGTTGGGTAAAAACTATTTCTGACATAAACTATTTCTGACATAAAGTAGCATAAACATAAAGCAATGGTGAGCCGGAATAATCAAACAAGAGAGGATGCTCTTACAAGGCTTCATTAAACGGCCTTGTTAGGACCATCCTCTTAAAGGTCGTGAGGGAGGAAGCTCCAAAGAGGAGAGTTTCCTAGACCTCCATTCTCGAGAAGGCCCTGTCTCTCACAGAAGACTTCCCTGCCTCCCTTGATGTGGCGACCCAGAGGACCATGGACTGAGAGGAGTGGGTGGCTGAAGTGGGTATTTTGAGGGAAAGATGTTCCGACAAGCAGTGAGGTCCCAAGCGATAATGGGCTTTATATGAAAGAGCCAACACATTGAATCTGAGAAGATTGAAAAGAGCTCCAGAAGGATCTCTCCAAACTGGGAGAATGGGCTGAGAAATGGCAAATGTGTTTCAATAAATGTCAAGTAACGTGTATTGAGGCAAAAAAATCCAAACTTTATCTATCAACTCATAGGCTCTGAGCTATCCGTGATGGATCAGGAAAGAGATCTTGGTGTGTTGGTGGACAGCTCCATAGTCTGTGGAACTCCCTGCCACAAGATGTGGTGATGGCACCTGGCCTAGATGCCTTCAAAAGGGGTTTGGACAGATTCCTGGAGGAAAGGTCCATCATAGGTTACAAACCATGATGGAGATGTGTAACCTCCCGGCTTAAAACTGGGGTACTTCAAGGGCCAGATGCAGGGGGGTGGTATCAGGAGACAGATATCTAGTCTCATGCACTCCCAGGGGCATTTGGTGGGGCCACTGTGAGATACAGGAAGCTGGACTAGATGGGCCTTTGGCTCTTCTTATGTTCTTATGTTCTTAATCTAGCCTGGTACAACATGGCTAGTCAAGGAATGGGGGCCAGAACCGGGGAAATATGATCAAAGATTCACATTCTCCAGCAGCTTGGCCACTGTATTCTGCACCCACTGAAATTTCCTAGTCAACTTCATAGGAAGCCCCACGTAGAGTAGGCTTGTCCAAACTTCGGCCCACCTGGTGTTTTGGACCACAACTCCCAGAATTCTAAGCTTAGATTGCCAATGACAAAACACTCTGGGAGTTGTGGTCTGCCTGAGTGGTGTAGAAATAGAAATAGAAATAGAAATAGAAATAGAAATAGAAATTTATTGCCACTGCATGCATATGCAACATGTGCAACGAAATTAGGTAATGTTCGCTGTACAGTTTTTTTTAAAAAAAACACCACATCCAATCCCACTCTGCTTAATATAAAATTAAACTACAGCATTTAACCTGGATACTACGCTAGGATAAAAAAAAAACTGTTATTTAGTCTGCTCCTTTTTGTCTCAGTCATCCTGTATCTCCTGCCTGGTGGCAATGGTTCAAAAAACTGATGTTCAGGGGGTGATAGGTCATTCACTATTTTAGAGGTCTTCCTCAAACACCTGGAGGTATAAAGTTCCAGAGAAGGAAGATGACAACTGAGGTCCTTTGGGCAGTATTTAAGATCCTCTGGAGTGCCTTTGTGCAATTTGCAAACCAAACACAAAGGCAGTAAGTTAGAATACTTACATGGAGAGTTAGAATACTCTCTATGTAGCTACAGTAGAAAGTTACCAGCAGTTTCTCAGTCAGTTGTTGCCTCCTGAGAAGTCTCAAAAATTAAAGTATTTGTGCTTCAGGTCAAGTCTCCCTTTATAATTCAGTCCTTTTCCAAGGAGAAAGGCGGGGTAAAAATACTGTAAAATAAAATGAAGAATAATCCCAAAAAACTATAGTCCATCACTTGTGTAGTATTCAAGCCTAGAGATCATCATAGCATACACCAATGTCTTCAAGGCACCTCAACCCAGAGAGAAAGGCCCTGGGTCACTGGATGATTAGCCTCAACTGGTTGAAGACTGACCTGTTCACAGCAACAATCTTGGAGTCCTGTGGAAGGACCAGATCCAAGAATACACCAGGTAGGGCCATTTTGCACATTATAGAATTGCAAATCTGGGTTGACTATGAATGACTTGAGCAATCATGGCTTTGGGCTATATATAAATAAAATGTGCTCTAAAGGCTAGTTGGTGTTATATGCTCAGACCCCATTTCATTTCATGAAAGGTAGCTTAAGATGGATCTATATGTTTTCAAAGAAAACATGCTCAATTCCTCCATATTTCAGTTTTGGGCAAGCCTTGACATAAACCCAGATGGGCAACTTTGAACACATCTACACATACTTTCTGCATGAATTCCATTAAAGTTGTCTGTAATGCAGGACTATACCGATGCTCTGCAATGCTTTCAGATATTTTCGGTCCAGCATTCATTAAGCAAACCAATGGTTAGGGAAACATCAAATCAACTCTGGCTTGTGTCAAAGCCTCAAAACTTTCATGGTCATATGGATAGATCTAAGGGTCCTGTCCCTATGGATGGGCATAGGAATGGATGGACATGTGAATAAGGCATTTAGATGGCTGCATTTGTCCAAACCCACCTTCATGAAAGTTAACAAAGTGAGAAAAATTGTTTTATGCATATCACTTTGGAGTGGGGGAACATATTGCTCAGAAAGAATTAAACTTCTATCCTACATGTCCCAATTCTGTCCCAATTAATGTGTGCCATGTTTAACACTCTCCTACTTATTCTTTTTTTTTAAAAAAAAACCTGTCACACTCGTTGCAGCTGCTCAAATAGCACTATATCTGATTTGTCCTCTTGATAACTTTGAATCATACTCAGGTGGCATTAAGCATATGTCTCAGTCCCTTGTTCCTACAATTCACCTGGTGGTTTTGATCGACTCGATGGCTCTCACCTTCTCAAAACTGTACTTGTCTCACAGGGTTAGTGAGAGAAGGCTGTGGAACACTCCAAGCAGATTGGAGCAAGGTTGGGATAAAAATATTAAGTAAGCAAATGAAGGAATGTCTTGAACTGCTGATATGGAGCTTAACAAATAATATTTGGTTCCTCCAATTTATCTGTCTTCTAAAATGTTCAGTACTGCTAGTATCGTTCTTTCTTACATTTTTCCCCTTAAATCCACCCCTGGACTTAAGGATGGTAAAGTAAAAGCCCCATTAAAACCTTTTGGAGAGGGGAACAGGAGCTAACAAGAAGTTTAATTCTCTTTTGCTGGCTGTCAATACAAATTATGCCTGGGCGATCTTTGAAGTATCTGGGCTTCAAGTGAAAAATCGCACTTTTTCAGAAATGCTTACATGTGTTGGGGAGATGAGCTGGATTTGAAAATATTATTTCAGCTTCTCGGGGAGTGAAAGCTTTTTGCTGATATGGAGGCTAAGCTTGTGATGATGGAGCCTCATGAGACTGTCACATGCGCATTGTGAACATGGCAGCCTTTCTCTGTCAAGTCATGTTAGATGAGTCAGCAAAAAGAAGTGCCACTGAATTGACAAGACAAATGTATTTATGGAATTTGCTGCCATGGGATGTGAGTGACGGATATTAACTTAAGTGGCTTCAAAAGGGGATTAGACAAATTCTTGAAGGATAAGTCTTACCAATGGCTGTGCGTGGTATGTGTATGTGTGTGTGTGAGGGGGAATGGATTGTTCCATCTGCAAATATACCAAATGCATAGTCTTGAACTTAAAGAGGAATCATAATTCACTTCGCATGCTGTACTTTTCCAAGGCTTGAACTGTAGTTTGCAAAACAAACAAAAAAACGAACACCGAACCAGTGTTCAGTGCACAAAATGTATACAAGTTGAAGCATTAATATATTTTCATTGGAAAAGGACAAGGGAAAAACAGCATCCAGCTGAAAAATAGTGCATAACAGTGTGGAGTTTAATTGGAACAAAATTTGTTCTGGGAAAATAAGAACCTGACAGGTTGATTGAATATTCATCATTGGTATCTCCACTCTTGCCTACTCCAAGATAATAATTCTGGGGAATGTTGAACTCTGATCCTACAGACTAGATATCCAACTGGTTCAGCACCAGGGATTCTTTCAGATTCAAGCATTTTCCAGCTAACATAGATGGTGACCATGCTAACTGAGCGATTATGGGAGTTGCAAACTCCCTTAAAAAAAAAAAAGTAACATTTTCCTGGTGTTCTCAGGAACCCTTCTTTCTCATTGTTGCCAACTGGAATCCCATAGCTCAGGGCTGTTCAACTTTGAACAGGCCGAGGTTTACTTTTTCCGGCCCAAAGTGCCTGAGGGCTACTACAGTAAAACCTTTACTTATAAGTTTTATCCGTTCCGAGCACATGGTCATAAGTACAAAAAATGTAAGTAGAGCAGCGGTTTTCCATAGGAATGCATTGAAAATCAATTAATCCATTCTGGAAGGAGCAGGTTTCAATGTGTCATAGGCCTTGAACTGCCCTGCTCAGCTGAGACAGTGGGCTGGCAGACCCAGAACTTTGCTGGGGCAGTGGTGGTCGTTGGGATGGGGGAGGAAGAAGTGAAGAACTTCCCCCCTCATTTTTTAAATTAATGACCGGCAGGCTACATTTGAACCCTTCGCGGGCTATTTTTGAACCCTTCGCGGGCTACCGGTAGCCCACGGTCTACCTGTTGTGCAGACCTGCCATAGCTGATCCACAAACTCAAACGAAAAGCTGAGCTCATGCCATCTGGACTTAAAATTGACCTCTCTGCGCAAAAAGAAGATATCCTTCCATCAGATTGAACTTGGTCAACTACCCTTACCATTGACAAAGAACATGAACCCAAGTCTGAAGCCATAACTATATCCCAACAAAGATAGACTCCTACTGCCTTCTGTGTGGAGTTACGGCTGCATCCGAGAGCCTGCAATTTTCTTGAGTTTTCTTCTTGTTGCTGTTTTCCCCTTCTTGATGGCTTCCTGGTGAATTTTGACAGTACTGTTTTTTTTCTGCCCCTTGCTGAGTGTGTGAATAGACTGACTGCTGCCTTTCCCTGCCACTTTCAGAACACTGGAAATGGAGGTCTGTCAGTCAGTCTGGAAAACAGGGGGAAGGAAAGGCCCTGAAAGAGCTCTCGTAATAAAATTTCATGCCTGTGAGATTAAGTTTGAAGTTGAGTCTCAAGGCTCCTACCTACCCTGTTGTTTTCACTTCAGTGTCCTGTGTATCAAAGTGAACAAATGGGAAGCTAGAAATTGTAGACGCATATTACCCACCCTTACCCTTGGCATCTTACAAACTGCTCCTATTCCTTCTGGAGGAATAAAAATGCTGGAGTGTTCAATTCCGTTTTGTCCATAGTCGGGCATGAGCCCCAAACAAGGTGTAAGGCAGGGGTGTCCAAACTTCGGCCCTCCAGATGTTTTGGACCACAACTCCCAGAATTCCAAGCTTCCATTGCCAGTGCCAAAGGACTATGGGAGTTGTGGTCCAAAACATCTGGAGGGCTGAAGTTTGGAGACCACTGGCATAAGGGATGTAGACATGTGGTTTTGATGGCTTCTAGGGGCATGATTTTCAATTTTTGGCTCAGATTCGCTTTAACTGGATAGACATCTGGTAGACATCTAAAAAAATGCTGTGGCCTTTGCTGTGCATGATTAGCATCCATTTGGACCTTGCTGTCTAAGTGTACTCCATCACTGATTCTATGGAAAATAATCAATTAATTTGTGGAGGTGCCATCATGCACTGATTGTTCTCATTATTAGAGATGGGCACGAAATGAACATTTTTTTGTTTCCATTTTTGTTTTTTCATTTCATTATGCAACGAAACGACAAACAAATTTTGTCTCCAAAATGAAACGAAACAAACAGAAACACCGGAAATTTTGTCGTGCATTTCATTTCCGTTACTGCAATACAGTGAACTGCTTTAAATGCTAAATTTTTTTTAAATAAATGGTAACAAAATGGTAACAAAATGAATGAAAACAAAAATGAATTTTTGCAAAAATTCACGAAAAATGGAAACGAACCGAAACAGACCCTCCAAACGACAAACAAAACTCCATTTTTTCTATTCGTGCCCATCTCTACTCATTATGTTAGCCATCTCCAACTCTCTGTCTCCCTCCCTCCCTATCTATCAATGGAGGCTGCCAGCTCCAATATTACAGAGGCCTCGACACTGGTTTTGGGTTTACTCCACACATCCCAGGAACTATCTAAGGTTCTGAACATTGTCTTCAGAATAGTTTTAGAATCCTGGATAGTTTATTCAGACCAAACCCCAACATCTCAATGTTGTCTTAAAGCATCTGCCAACCTAAGGTGAGGAGCTTCCTTTATGAACATAAGAACAGCTGTTCTTATTCCATGTGGTAAACCACCCAGAGTAGATGGGTGGTATTATCGCATTATCGCTGCATTTTTATGGATGTTTTAATACCCAAGAAATCAATATTAGGCATCTCGGAGCCATTTTGGGTTGACGTCCCCTAACTCCACTTAAAGGAAAAAAATACAGCGATCTGAGAAAAGACATAAATGCACGTTTTAAGGACCCCAAACCCCCCTGGTAGGTATTATCAGACAGTATAAATAATTATTGCTGGGTTTTTATGGATGTCCAGAGCGTTTTTTTAATATTTAAAACAGCTCATTTCATTGCGCGTTGCCATTAACGAAAATGAAACGTAATGAACCCAATTTTCGTGTTTCTGTTCGTTTCGTTCCATTTTCATCACAATTTTCATTATTTGTTTCGTTACGTAATGGAACAAATAACGGAAATGAAAAAAATGTTCGTTTCGTGCCCATCTCTAGTTGCTACTACAACTGAGAAAGAGAGCCTCAAAGCATATAAAGACTGCAGTCTCTTCCTTAGTGCCATGCCAGCTAGCGCATTCTGGGATTTGTAGTCTTAAATAGGGACATTTCCAAACCTCTGGTGACAGTAGCTGCTGAACATTGCATCAAGAGTTTTCCCCTGCCTTTTGTACCATCATATTCC
Source organism: Phrynocephalus versicolor (assembly GCA_023846285.1). Taxonomy (NCBI): domain Eukaryota; kingdom Metazoa; phylum Chordata; class Lepidosauria; order Squamata; family Agamidae; genus Phrynocephalus; species Phrynocephalus versicolor. The sequence continues at coordinate 4,490,695 of JAHTLZ010003526.1, read as the reverse complement.
CAACTCTTTCCCTCTGCTGTTACTGCTACATCCCAATGAGCCCTACTAGCTCTTGGGAGAGAGGGTGTGTTGTTGAAGCCCCATGGCACTGTGGTTAAATGTCTGTACTGCAGCTAAAACTGTGCTCACTACCTGGGGTTCAATCCCAGGTAGCAGGCTCAAGGTCCACTTAGCCTTCCATCCTTCCGAGGTCAGTAAAATGAGTACCTAGCTTGGGTGGGGCAATGTGTAGCCTGCATACTGTAATTAAACAGTGTGAATTAAAGAGATTACTTGAAGTGGTATGGGGCGGTATATATAAGCAGAACACTTTTGGTCTTTTGGCTTTGCTGGCTTGACCCTGGGCGCCCATCGCCTCACCAGAGCCAAAGGAGAAAGAGAGGTTTTTAACATCACAGAGGGCAACTTCTATTTTTACACATGTTGTGGAGATCATTTAATATTTATCTGTTTCAAACATTTTGTTATCCCGCCTTGCCCCTTAAAAGGAGCCAAGGCACCTTACATCATTAAAATAGTTTTTAAATTTAAAAAACCCAGTAAGTATATAAATACTTTTAAAAGAATGAAACAAGCATGATATTATAATGTAAACAAAATCAATATTAAAACACATTTAAAACAACAGAGCACAGCAATCCAATGAAAACTCCTCTCAGGCAACCAGTTGCTGAGGAAAAAAACCTGTCCAAAGAGAAAAGGTCTTTGCCTGCTTGCAGAAGAACAGCAAAAATGGTATCAGACTAGCTTCCAGTGGGAAGGAGTTCCAGAGTCTGGGAGCAATGACAGAGGCCCCGGTCTCATGACGATTTTGCTGCTCTTTTTGTTGCGAAAGACTGCGCATCAAAAGATCGTGCCTTCACTTCGAAGAGCAGTATTTTGGTACCCTGGCCGACCACGCCCCTGGAAGTGCACTTTAACTGCAGCATGTTTTACCACTGCTAGGGGTTGTGTTAAAATACTTCTGTTATTGATGCATACTTTTAAACGCCTCAAACAAGGTGCGGACCCAGAAAATTTGCACCAATTAAATTCATACCCCTTTTTCTGCCACTTCCTGTAGTTCTGCCTTGGTAATCGCTTATGCTACTGAATTGGTGGCATGCCGGCATGCCGGCACAATTTTTGATAGCTTTCCGCCAGCAATTAAGATTGATTTTAAGAACGACTGCTACCTGGCTGCAACACATGTATTCGCCACAAGGGGAAAGATGGGCAGTAAGCAAGTTGGGATGGATTCAGAGAATTAATATACTCCCCTGTCATTGGGGCGCTAACTGCGCATCAAACATCACATGACCGCCCCCCAAAAAATAGTACGCATCATATTAAGATGTGCAGATAACAGTAGTGAGGCCGGGGCCAGAGAAAGCCCTCTTCCCACCAAACACATCAGTGATGAAGAAAAAAACTCCCCTGATGATTTTAAAGCCCAGGTAGGGTTGGAGGTGGGGATAGCTTGGACCCAAGCCATTTGGGGCTTTAGTTTAACCCCATAAAAGCAATGGAAGGAGTGGAACCAATTTTAAGAGGAACACAGTTGTTTCCTCTTGGTTTGAGAAGGATCTCACCCTCAGTTATACTCTCCCTCCATTTAGCAACCCATGGGTGAAGTGTACCGTATGAGCCAGCCCCCAAAATCCAGAGAAATTGCTGCAGTTCCAAATAGTTTACAGAGAGGAACGCTGGAGATAAAAAGCTTTCAGTGCAATAGGTGTCCGTCACTACCTAAGATCAGATTGAGAGGAATATAATGGACATTCATTCATGGGGGACAGTAAGAATGGGGTGGGGGAGAAGGCTGAGGAGCAAGGGGGAGGGGAGAATGGCTGTTGATGGTGCTACTGACTGAAGAGGTGAGGCGGGCGAGCGAGTGGTACTGCATGGGGAGAAAGTGGAGTGTCAGATATAAGACAAAGTGATCACAAGCACAAAGGAATTTATATTCAAATATTTAAGCATTCTTGAAAGGATGCTCGGAGCAGAAATTCCTTTTTCTCTGCTCCCCATGTAGAAATGACTTTAACACTCAGCCAGATGCTAATGCAAAGTGACTCAAGCTATTCCTTGCAAGCATAGCTAAATTGCTGTTATTTGTTAAGCGCATTGAATTCAGCTGTGGATACAGCAGTTGGTTGCATTCAGAAAGCATCTGTGCTCCTCTCTCTCTTTCTCCCTCTCTCTTTTTAATCCTCCAAAGCAGAGACAAGTCTACCTATGCCTTCTCCATGGTCCCCTCCCTCCTTCCCTGCCCGCCCGCCCGCCTGCCTGCCTGCCTCCTCCTCCTCCTCTTCGGCGCTAGCTGGGAATTGTCAAGTGACAACCGACCAAATCCTTTTGGACAGGGAGCCTTCATCCTGAGTTCTGTTCGCTCGCAAAGCGGAGGGCCTTGTGGTTGGGATCAGGGAGCCCATTAAAAGCACTTTGATGGTATGGAAATTCATCTTCATGAAGCAGCCAGGCCCCTAAGCAGCCTGCTGTTTAGCTGTGGTTACAGATCAGTCATTCACTTCGGAGGGCAGTAATTGTGCTGACGGCTTGTATGGCAGGGGAAGTACATAAAATAATCCAGGGCCCTCCGCCGTAGTCCTGCGAGTTAATCTTCTTTAATACAGATCAGCTGTTGTTCTAACACATGACTTTGCGCCGGCCCCGGTGACTCCGCTTCAGCCTTTTTGATTAAGTAACAGGAGCTACAGACCTCATCTGTGTTCACTTTAGCCTGCCATTTCAGGATTGTCAAGGGCCCCCTTCTCCCCTTGTCTCCTTGGCGGGGTTCATTCCCTTCGTGTCAGAGGGGGAGGAGGGATCACAAACCCCTCTCAGCATCGAGTGCTGATGGAAAGGAAGCTGCCACTGGATTCCCACCAAGCCCCCCACCCCACCCTCTTGTCAAAGTTCTGAGATGCATTTGGGACTGGTTAGGGAGGCAGAAACATTTCAGGAATTCTCACTGGGTTTCCACAAGAGAAGAGAGGTTTCACAAAGGCGCGGGGGACTCCACAGCCGCTGGAAACCTGAATGCACGTCACGGAGCTGAGTTGGGATTGCAAAGGCCGATTGCATATTCTTCAGAGGGAGCGTTGGCTGAAAAGAGAGGCTCAAAACACGAGGGTCTGCGATTGTATGAGTGTCTGTGGAGATTCTCAGGCATCCGGGTGAGGTTCTCCGGGAGTTGAGTCATGGCAACTGGGCTTCTTTGCTTGTGAGGCTGAAACGTTTCACCAGTCATCCAAGGAGCCTCTTCAGTGAGCCATAAAAAGTAACTTTTTCTAAGTTGTGGAGATAGCTCAGTGGTATCAGGTCTCAAGTTCATTCTATCACAATTTCTAGTCAAATTCCTCTAGCTACATAGCAGTACTGCAAGGATTCACAGAGAAGAATAGCTTCATGTTCTCCAAGGAGAACTGCCCCTGTTTCTCATCAGCTAGCACTTACAGTCTCAATTACTCGCTCTGAGATATGATTCAGAGGAAGACTTTCAAAAATCATTTACTTACGGTGAATAGATATTAGTAAGCTAACAACATGGCTTTTGTTACTTTGAGTGGCCTGCCAAGCAGGGCAAGGGGTCCCCACAACATGAGGAACTGTATTAAAGGGTCACGGCATTAGGAAGGTTGAGAACCACTGATCTAAAGACATACATATGGTCAAGGTACTCTGTTGAGAACATTGTTACTGGGGTGCTGCCCGAGGGACATAGCCAGCCTAGAAATATAATTCTTTTTCACAAGAGAACACTAAATAAGATGTATCCAGTTTGTCTTGAGCTACTTCTACATGCTCACCAGCTCTAGTTGAGAGGGTGGAATTTTGTCATTTTATATACATGCACATAACAAATGCCACTTGGATTGAAATGTATTTTAATTGAGAAGGCAATAAAACACTTTTTTTTCTACAAATGTCTTTCCTTTTCTTGGAAGAAGATCAACCAAAGAAAGAAACGTGTGCATGGCTTGTTTTTTTTTCCTGGTTTCTTGGTAACCTAGGGACACAGTTGCATTTATAATTGTCACCTCCAGTTAATTATAACTCCATCCTTACTGTATTTAAACAAAAATAACTCCCCCCCCCCAAGATGCCTTGCTTCATCTGTGTAGATAAACATCAAGAAAGAAGAGGCTCATCTACCAATAGAAATACTTCCCTTGCCCTTTGTGGAGTTGACAATTGTCTCTTTTTCCAGACTGCCTTAGGTAGAAATCTATCCAGTTCAAACAATCTATATGTTGTCAAGGTTATCCGTATTGTCTCTGTTTCAGAAGTTATAATGATGAAAATTACGTAGCTGGGGAGAGAGAGTAGAAACTATGATTTATGCACATTGTAATGTTGGCATTTTTTCATAATTTGCAAGTTTTGTTCTGTAGGGTTTTTTGTTTGTTTGTTTTCTGTTGTTGTATTGTGTTGTGGTTCTGGCCATCAGATGTAGACTACTGAACACCACTGTTAATGACTTCAACATTCTACCAAGATCTCAAAAGGCTTTGTCCTCCCCCTGTTGTGGTGCTCAGAATGCGCTCGGTCCTTAAAGTAGTTGTGTTTCTAAGGGTTACATGGAATAGGAGCTGTTCAATACTGGTGTCGGAGTCACATAAGGAGTGTCCCTGAAGCTCTTCTCCCGCTCCAACAGGCTCTTATTCACACAAATGAGCAAACACGGATTGCAAAATCAGCCATGCTTCCAGTCAAATTTATTTATTTATTTATTTATTTATTTATTATTTACCATAGATAGATAGATAGATAGATAGATAGATAGATAGATAGATAGATAGATAGATAGATAGA
>JAHTLZ010003526.1:4457809-4485888 GCA_023846285.1 Phrynocephalus versicolor | reverse complement strand
ACACACACACACACACACACACACACACAGAGAGAGAGAGAGAGAGAGAGAGGTACCTCGGATAACGACTTTAATTCATTCTCCGAGGTTAGTCGTTATCTGAAATGCGTTGTTATCCGAAACGCAGTTTCCCATAGGAATGAATGGGAAAACAATTAATCCGTTCCTGAGCCTAGGAAAAAGGCACAGACACCTATTTTTTTGCTCAAAACTCTTAATAAAGGTACAAATGCAGTGCCACCCGGGATAACTCTTTTTTACTGATGCATGCTGGAAATTCGTTATCCGAGGAAGTCCATAGGGAAAATTCGTTATCCGAGACAGCCCATAGGAAAATTTGTTATCCGATGCAGCCCATAAAGAAAATTTGTTATCCAAGGCAGACCTATACCTAGAAATTGCAATTTGTTATCCGAGGCAGCACATAGGGAAAATTCGTTGTCAGAGGCAGTCCTAAACCTGAAAATTTGCAGTCGTTATCCAAAAATTCGTTATCCAGGGCAGTCGGTATCCGAGGTACCACTGTATAATGACTGTAGAAACAAGGAGATTGCTGGAAGGAGCAGTGAGGGTGTGGTGGGGAGAGATGCCAGATGAATACCCTTACACACATATCAGACTTCAGAAGGATTTCAGTGTGCTAGAACAAAGACCTCTCTCTCAAACCACCTATCCTCTCTGTCTAATATGTGTACATACTCAAATCAAGAATACTTCACACGTCCACCAACAAGGCCATGGCTAATGACTCATACTTTTTGGGTGTTGGGAAGGCTGTAAAGGTGAGACCTTAGATCAGTGATGGCAAACCTATGGCATGGGTGCCAAAGGTGGCACTCGGAGCCCTTTCTGTGGGCACCCAACATAGCCCCTTCATAGCCACCTGTATACAGGTTAAATTACTGTATTGGCACTTTGCAAAAAAAAATTAGTGGCTTTTGAATTGTGGTTTGGGCACTCGGTCTCTAAAAGGTTTGCCATCACTGCCTTAGATCATTGTCCACCTAATGAGACTATTGTCCACCAAACAAGTCTATTCAGGCCATTCTTATGAGCCTATTTCAGACCAGAGTGACATGAGGTCAAAGTGAACTATAAAATGGAGGACTCGTAACTAGCTTTCCTCAGACTGATGAAGCTGTTTGGATGAGCACTGAAGCATTTCAGTCTTTCAAGAAAAGAAGTCAAGTTGCCATGACTCAACTTCAAGATAACACAAATACTGGTTTTAGCACTATGCTGATTGAAAACATGATTTGCAATCTCAGTTCTCGTTTATTTCATTTCATTTTGAGCTACACTTTTGTGCTACTTGCAGACCGTTGCCTTTGCTAAAAAGATTTGCACCTGTATTTGCTGACTGATGAGCTTTACAATAGTGGTTTATCCAAGTGTGTGAAGTTAGATTTAGTTTCTGGGAGATCAAAGGGAGCAAAATCCAAAGTGCCTTCCTGTTCACTCCATCCCCCTCAGAATCCCTTATGTTCCACTTTCCCTTTAAACAGCGCACCAGACTTAAAATGACAGTAACCAATGTTGACTGAATGTGGATGTTTTAGTAATAAAAAATAGCATGTCAATTCCAGTGCTAGTTACAAATGTCAGGAAGTGTATCCGGTGGCAGCCTTGTGATAATTTTGCATCCATCATGGTCCTTGGATGCTGATGGATGGGAATAAGCAGCATTGACTCTTTAAGATGCCAGAGGAGGGTTTTCTTTAGCAAAAAATGGCAATACAGCCCTTGGAATAATAAGAAAAAGAATATTAAACTCCCGGATTTTACAAGAACTTCCTTTCTTCCTGACATGTTATCATGTAATATATTTGACTTGGCCATGTCCTTCCCTATGGTTGCCCAGAACTGAAGAGAAGTTGTTTTAAAAAAAAAGATTTGTTTTGCAGAATTCCACTCCTCTTATGCAAAATTTCCATTCTGTTTGGTTCAGAGCATCCAGATCGGAATCACCAAGAAATCATACCCAGCTTGATTTTAGCTTCAGGTTTACTTCGAACAAGAATGGAAAATTCTGTCATAAGAACATAAGGACGTAAGAACCACCTTGCTGGAACAAGCCACAGCCCATCCAATCCAGTATTCTGTCTCTAGCTCACCATTTGCTTCAGGGTATTCCCAATCAGATGTCTTCAACTGCTGATGATTCTCTTCAAATGGCATTGAGAGATACCCTGCCTACCTCTCCAATCCGGAGGTTGTCCTTTGGCATCCAGAATGATAGCCATTGATACCCTTGTTCTCCATGAACTTTTCCAATCTTATCATAAAGCTATCAAGGCTGACAGGTGTCTCCACTTCTTCTGGCATGGAGTTCCAAAGACCAGGGATCCTCTGGGTGAAAAAGTACTTTCTCTTATTTGTTTGAGATCTGGCACCCGAAAGTTTCATGGAGTGCCCCCTAGTTCTAGTGTTGTGTGATAGGGAAGCCAGTTTTTCCTTATCTACTTTGTCCATGTGGTGAGGCAGAAAGGACACATGCCCCAGAGTTTGCTTCCTCTCTCTGTGGGGTCAAAACACAAAAGCTACTATAATTAATAGAGATAGGCACGGAATGAACATTTTTTCATTTCCGTTACCGTTTGTCATTTCCGTTACGTAACGAAACAACAAACAAAAATTATGATGAAAATGCAACAAAACAAACAGAACCACGAAAATTGTGGTTGTTGTGTTTCGTTTCCATTAATGGCGAGGTGCAATGAAATGAGCTGTTTTAAATGTTAAAAAAGCCCTGAACATCCATAAAAACGCAGCGATAATTATTTATATTGTCTGATAATACGTACCAGGGGGGTTGGGGTCCTTAAAACATTTGTTTTTGTCTTCTCCCATTGCAATGTACTTTTCTTTTCCCTTTCAAATGGATGTTGCCACCAGCCACAAAATGGAGGCAAGCCATGTGATGGGATCATGTTCAACTAATAGCATGCCCAGGTTGCAGACTGGGCGGGCAGGTGTGGCAGCCACAGAGGGCATAAAAAGGTCTGGCAGCCTCCGTCCTCCTTGCAGTCTCTGGTGGGAGTTGGGGTGGGATTGCTGTTTGTGCGACTCTAGCTTCAGTCCTGCAGCCTCCCTGTGTGTGTGTGTGCTGTGTACCTCTCGGTGAGTACCCTTCCTTGCCCTGCAGTGCAGTCACTCTGTGGCTGCCTTGCACCCTGGGCAATGCCCGCCGCTGCCTTTGCAGCCTCCCTGCATACCTAGTATACTGTGTCTCTGTCAGCATCCATTTTTTTAGTGTTTTCCCTCTGGTCTGGGGCGTTGGGGGACGCCCACGCACGGAAATGCTTTAAAAATCATGCCAAAAGCGGGTAGAAACAACAAATGTAAAAACAAAAAACGGTAATGAAATTTTTCCAAAAAATCACAACAAATGGAAACTAACCGAAACAGACCTCTCAATGACAAATGAAAAACCAAAACGCCATTTTTTGTTTCATGCCCATCTCTAATAATTAATAATGAAAATGTATATTAGGCTGATACCGTATAAAGTGTATACTTGTGAGTAACCTCCCTCCCTGCTCCGGTCTTAAACATTTTGATTTGTTTTGAGCTTAAAACTCACTTCCTCTTCCTCTCTTTGCCATTTAGTTCTTAGCATTTGTGTATATTTACGGCCTCGGCAGTTTAATGGCCACATGCCTTGTTTTCACAGATGGTCAATGAAAGAGTCCCTCCCTCTCTTTTTCACTGTAACTAGTGTTTTGGTTTTGCTGTATTTGTCACATTGCCACTGCTAACGAGTGGCCACGCATGGTAGGGGTTGATTATCTGATGAGTTTGCGTACATATAGCTATGTATTTATATTTCTCTCATCTCAATTTTTCTGCACATGTCTTCATTTTTATAATGACTTTTATAATCCAAATATCTCCAAAAACAAATAGAGATTCAACATAAATGGTTTTCCAAAGAATAATTTGCCCATTTATTTAAAATGTTTCGAGGAACATTCATAGACTATGGAACTGAAATGATCTGAGGGAGGTTAAAAATATAGTAAAGCATACATAGGTTGAAAGAAAATACACAGAGAAAAACAACTCAAGTAAAAGGTAAGGGTGGACAAGGAGGAGGAAGTTCCTCAGTCTTAGGCGTCAGGATTCTGCTGGTTGGGTAACCTTACTAATGACTGGATGTAGGCAGTGAACCTACATGCAAATGGTGACCTTACTGGTTGAATTACTTCAATTCCTCTCTCAAACCAAACGTCTAAGGCTGATAATTCATGTCCATCTCATTGTTGTTCGCGCTCCCACTGGGGACCGTTACGAAGAAATCTAACCACACATCCATTCCGGGACGAGGGGACTTCGTCCCGACCACGCCCCCTGAACTGCAATCTAAGCAGAATGAGAGATACCCCTCCCTGGCCTCAGGAATCTCCTCATCTCGTTTCTCATTCCAATACGAGAGCCCTTGAGGTCAGTCTCCTCCCACAACGTGCCATTCTCCATCTAGTGGCAAGAGTGTGACGTGCCATTCGCCAGTACATTCCCTATGGAGTCAGCAACACAGTGCAGAGAGATTAAAAGACAAATGCCTCAAACTTAGCTCCATAACGCATTGAAGGCAAGGCTTCGGAGAATCGAAACATCGAAAAATGGAAGGTCGGGCCAAAAAAAATAAAACAGAAAACAAAGGCATGGAATTTCACATCTCATCACGGAACAAGGACGTGCGGAAACAGTCATGCCAGTATCATCAATCACGCCTGTGTGTACACAGGAACAGGGACAGACCCACAAGAAGACCACGTGACCGCGACCGACATCAACACACAACGAACTTCCTCCCGGGACGAGGGTGGATGTGAAGTAACCATTTAAGATATCCTTACAAACTGATTCTTGCAGGTGTGTGTGTATTTTTACCTCAACCCTCTTTTTTTGTTTGTTGTTCTTTATAACATGCAGTTGTGCTGGCTAAAGATAATGGAAGTCATAGCCCAAAACATCTGGAGGGACTCCCTTAAAGAAGGTACTTTCAGAAGAGTAGAAAATGACTGAGATGGTGTGCAGAGGTGGCAACCTTGATAGTAATGGCTTAGAACACATTGTTCACGCCGCTATATTGCTTACCAACACCGGCCTTCCTGGCTTATGGCTAAATGACAACTCAAAATTGACCGTATCCCTTTGAGTTTCCCCCTCTAGATGTCTTCCTTCCTTTCTAATGGAACACGGTTAAGCGGGGTTTGATCTGTTTCCTGCCATGAATTGTTGCCTCATTCAGGGCAATGGATTTTAAATTGATACAAACTACAGCGAGAGGAGGGTTGGGTTTCCCCTGTTTCTCAAGCTGTCAGTCTGACACCTTCTGCCATCACTTGGATGGAGCTGAATGGCAGGCGACATTGAGCATCCTCTGAAGGAAACGTGCCAGCCCTAGGAATGCAATTAAACCCAATCTCTTTATTTCCACCAAACTTGATGTCTTCCTGTGCCGTATGAATGTGTGTTTGGGCACTTGCCCATAGAAGACCCATATTGGGGGAGGGAGTGAGGGTTCAGTATGATTGCGTATCTCTTATGTGCACCCGTTTTATTTGTGCATCATCTTCCTCAGTAAAAGCTTCTCCTTAAAGTAGTAGAAAGCATCAGTAAACCACAGTGAACGTCATACATCTGCTGCCTGTGCCACAAATTTAGTTGCACAATCAGTCCCCGCCGCCTTTCTGGAGAGCTGACCAGGGTGGTCATTTGCTTGTTCTGTCCCTTGTGTTTAATCTTCAAAGAGGGTACCCGTGTTAGTCCTTTCAAGAATTGCAGGCAAAAATCAAAGAAAAACAAAGCAAAACAAAAGACACAAAACCTTCAAGACTAACTTTCATATTTTAAGGTACCGTTTCATGGACACGTCCACTAGTTCTACATAATTTTGTATGGTTTTTTTTAAAAAAAATTCAATACTATGATTTGAATGTGGCCAGATGGAACTAAAAGGAACATGGTTTGTTAGTGTGACATTTTGCATAGGTGGTATGTTCATCCGATGACATTTCCTAAGTTAGCCTGCTGCTAGAAATGCAAACAAGCAAAAGGATTTTAAACACCAAAGATTGATTGATTGATTGATTGATTGATTGATTGATTGATTGATTGATTGATTGATTGATTGATTTCCTGCCCATCTTCCCAGAGGAACACCAAGCAGTTAACAACAATAGAAGAGCAATAAAACAAAATCAAACAGATCTTATAATGCAAAAAATAAAAATAAGAATACTCGGCAAAATGGTGGAACCATATGCAGATCTACAGTCGCGGAAATGGTGGCAGCTGTTTGGTGAGGTGCTTGTCTCGTACCTAGTTATAGGACCAGAGGTGTTGCCTGCACAGAACTGGCATCTGGCCAGGCAGCTACTTCCACTTCTGCAGCTTGAATTCCATGTTAGAGATGGGCACGAAATGCCAAAATGGCGTTTTCTGTTCGTTGTTTGGGCGCTGGGGCCCGCTTCATTTCCATTTTTTTGTTTTTCGGGTGTGACAAGCTGCAGTCACAGGGAACCCTCCCAGGGCTGGGCGCCACGGGAGCTGGAGGCATGCGGGCAGGGAGAGCGTTCCCGGGGCCGCGAGGAACCCTCCCGGGGCCGGGGCAAGCCTCCTGGGAGAGCTGTCCGGCAGACATGGGGAGCCCTCCCGGGGCTAGGTGCCGCCAGAGCTGGTGGCAAGCCTGCTGGGAGAGTGATCCCATGGCCACGGGGAGCCCTCCCAGAGCCGGGTGCTGCTCCAGTCACCACCCCCAACAGGCCGCCACCCCCGGAGTACTGCCGAGCGCTGCCCTCCCTTGGGCCCCAAGGACCTATCATCCGCTCCGTCCGCCACCCCATCGGGGCGCTACCCCAGAGCCCCACGCAGCGCCGCCCTAACTGGGGCCCTTCTCCCCGGGAACCACTCCGCCCCGGGAGTCACTACCCCAGCAGACCGCCGCCCCGCACCCCCGGTCCTACACCCGGGAAACCTGTGGGGAGTGCTCCAGCGACGCCCTCCGCTCCTGCTTCCGAGCCGGCTGCACCGTCGCCGCTTCACCATGTGGCCAAGATGGTATCGGGCACAGTCCTCCCCTCCAAAGGCTGCCAAGTGCTGACGAAGAGGCCGAGATCCTGTAGCCCAGCCCTCTTCTCGTGAGACTGGCAAAGTCTCATGTCGGCTCCAGCAGGGAGGGGGCAAAGAGGCTCTGCCAGGCCCAGGCCCCTCTCGCCACCCTCCGCTGCTCCCTTTTTCATCACGCGAGCGGCGCGATGCCAGTAACGGAAACGAACAGAACTGAAGAAATTTTCTTGTTTCTGTTCCATTCGAGCCTGCCCCATCGCAACGGTCGTTATTTGTACCATTACGTAACGGAACAAATAAAGGACAACGGTACTGAAAAAATGGTCGTTTCGTGCCCGTCTCTATTCCATGTGAGGAAAACAGCAACAGGATTCTAGTGTAGCAGGCTTCTGTGATCTGTCACTCAGTACATCAGAAGAATGGTCTGCATGCCACAGAAGCCTATGGTAAATAAATCTTGTTTGTCTTTAAGGCGCTGCAACATTGATTGTTATTGTCTTATGACATTTTTCTGTGGTTTGCAACCTTTGGCGGAGGATCTTAAGTTCATGTGCATTTTTCACTGTGCAAGTGGAAAAGTCCTGCGAGACACCACAATGCTGGACCAGTTGGTCAAAATATCAAGGTCTTCAGGCACCCATCACTTAGATCCCTCAACAGTTGTTGGCACTTAGGTTTATGGAGAATAATTTTGGCAGCTATTGACCATAGCAGCTCAAAGGGGCTTCAAAGGAACATAGGAACTTGGGCCATCTAACTCCGTATTCTCAGATCTAAACTTGTAGTTCTCTGGGTTTAAGACAAATTCTGTCCTAGCCCTGCCTGGTATTCCCTCTCTCTTGTTGGGTTACTTTTATAATCTCTCTCACCTGTATACTAGCCAGGCCTGATCATTTTTAGCTTCTGAAATCAGATAAGATTGGCACGTTTCAGATTGTGTGGCAGTTTGTTAAACTGGTCCATTTACAATTATCATATACTGCCAGATAGCAGTAGCTGAAGGCAAACCATGTTGGAAATCCATTACTTCTACATGGCTAGCTACAACTGACAACAGTGCTCAATTCGATGGCGTTTGGTCTTGTTAGCAAAGATGTCCTTATGTTCGTATAGGGGCAGCATGTCAAATTAGGTCTAAGATGCTCCAGTTGGACACCCACCCACCCGGTGATCATAAATCCAACACTTGTTTGGCATACTGAATCTGGATGAGCACCTCTGGTGGCCATTCCTAACCTGATATTTCCAGATGTTTAATACTTCAACTCCTTCACCTGGGGCAGATCAGAGTTCTGGTCCTAAGCATCTGGAGAGCACCAGGTTCTCCTAATCATGGACATTTCCCCATAAAGGCACTGTGCCCTTTGCAGTGTTTTTCTAGGGGGGCCGAGCCTGATGGAATGGAGGTTGAGCCATTTTTGACGCGTGCAGCTCCGTTAAGTGACTGAGTCATGCCATTGTTTAGTAAACAATTAGCAGAAAAGCACAGCCTCTGTTCCAGCTACTCCCTGTCCTGTGTGGGCTGCAGTTTTCATCTCTGTAAAGTATGTTGGGCATGCCTAGAGTTTAACTAGTTGATTGCAAGCATTTCCCTGCTTTTTCTGTTGGGTTGAGAAGGTAATACAGGGGACCCAGTGGGAACTTTGCATAACTTACATTTTAAGGAGGTATGTTTTGGGTGGGAGGGGTGACCTTCATTAACTGCAGTGAAGAACAGAATTGATAGGAACACACAGAATTGTGCATTGGCTTGAGCCACTTTCAGAGACTGGAAATAACTATGAATCAACCAATAAACCAGTGGTTCCCAACCTGGGGGTCGGGACCCCTTTGAGGACTAAATGGCCATTTCACAGAGGGTCATCATGAGCCAGTGAAGAAAAAGTCACAAACTGCTTGGTTCTTGAGTAGGAGGGGGAGAAGGGGGGGAGAGTAAGTTACAGCTTGATAGGTTGGAAGGTATGTCAGTCAATGGCACCAGAGGCTGCGATTGGCTGGGGGTGCCTGTAGAGGGAAGTTCTCTATGGCACCTGCGTCAGTGGCCTGCCAAAGGGGGGTTGTGGCCTCTTCCAAGCAGGGCATGGGGGCACCACCACATGATCAACTGTATTAAAGGGTTTCAGCATTAGGAAGGGTAGAAACCACTGTGATAAATTGCCCAATGAACGAATTTTGTTGTAACCTGCACCGTTACAAGCCCCATGGCGCAGTGGTTAAATGCCCGTGCTGCAGTAAAAACTGTGCTCACAACCTGGGGTTCAATCCCAGGTAGCCGACTCATGGTTGACTCAGCCTTCCAACCATCCGAGGTCGGTAAAATGAGTACCCAGCTTGCTGGGGGGGAGTAATGTGTAGCCTGCATAATCAAACTGTAAACTGCCCAGAGATTACTTGAAGTGGTATGAGGCAGTATATAAGCAGAACACTTTGCTTTGCTTTGCTCATGGTCTTCCCAAATGCAGCTTTTCCCCTTGTGTAAAATAGGGACATTAATTCGCCTCCCAGGGTTGTTGTCAACCAAAAATCATTAGTATCCAGAAAGTGTTTTAAAGTAAAGTGGAAGAGATGAAGGGAAATGAATCTGATGAGGCATGAGTAATAACTCGGCTCAGTATATCAGTGCTCGCTTCGGTTCAAAGGCATTCACAGATACGGAAAGCTGCCTTATCGGACACAGAGCGAATCTGAGTTCTTACTTGTAAGAACACTGCTAACATGGTGGCAAGTCTGCCCAGAGACGGCCTGGATGTAAACTGCCATATTATTCTGCCCCCTTTCCAATTCAGGAGCTTAAAATGAAGGGAAATAGCTTTGCTTTTCTTCCCACTCTTAATTTTAATATAACTATAAGGCCTGGTGGGTAAGTAAAAATGATTTTAATAAGTGGTGTTGTTGGTGCATTTTTAAATTTTTTTAATTTTTATTTTTAACTTCCGTGCAAATAAGAAAAGCAGGAGGAAAAAAATTCCCTGACCAATAAATTTCATTTACATTATAAATAATCTTTTGTCTACTTTGGTGGTCCAAGGAGTTTATATAATTGGAAGGGTTAAAGCCCTTCTTTGTTACTGTCTCTCTGCTCATTAGTACAGTCAAGGACAATAAAACAGGGCTGCCAGAAACAAAGGGGCGGGGGGTAAAGAATGACTAAGCCAACATCTAAAAGTCTCACTCCATTTTATCTTTGCACTGTTAGGTTTTTGTAGCTCCATAAACGCTGTTTAAGAACAGTGTCGTGCAGCTGGCTGTAACCATTGTTCCTGTTTATATTTTATGGCATGTTTATCCTGGCAACGTTCATTGTCGGTGCAACAACCAGAGAAAAGAGGGTGGCAAAGTCTAAATGATGCTAGACATGTGGAGTTATCCTGTTTCTGATTATGATGGGGTGTCTGCACAACAGGAAGGGGGTTTCTCTCATTTAGGAATGGGGGGGGGCAAATATTTGCAGAGTGAAACTAGAGAGATAAGTCTACTGTTGTTCCCAACTAGCAATGTAAACCCTCATTTGTCTTGTCCTTGTACACAAGGGTAGAGAAATGCCACATTTTTTTTCTCTGCTGGCTATGCCAAGGACTGTCCTTGCACTACTGATGTGTATTAGAGGCAACAGGGTTTTTTCCCACCCAATGGCCCAGTTTTTGTCCTGTTTGTATGCTTGCACAAATTGTATGAATTGACAGCTCCCGTATGATCGAGATTGCCCCTTTATCTGACCGTTTCAAGCACTGAATAGGTTGTTCCCATCTCTGCTCAGAGTCAACTTACCCTTCTGTTTTTGCTCTGTGGGTATTTGATGCCAAAAGGGAAAGGAAGGGTTTGATGCAAATTATTTTTATTTTTAACTTTGGTGCAAACAAGAAAAGCAGGAGGGGAAAAAATCCCCTGACCAATAGAAAAAAGCTCCTTTCTTCCATCTCCTATGGGAAAGGATTTTTTTTTCTACACACACAATAATGTGCATGTTGTTCTTCCAGAGACGAAACTACATTTGTGCATATTTTTCAAACATACACATCTTTAGTCATGTGTGTTTTCGAATGGTTCAATTTGCATGTTTCTTTCCCTTCCTATTATCCTCAGAACATATAACAGGTCCTGTGAATGTATAGCTTTCCTTTGCCAGTCTAAAGAAAACATGAAATTGATATATATTCTAGAGGTTGGAAAAGTTATCTTCTCAGATTTCACCGTTACAGCTTTCTGTGCAGCATACCAATGCTTGCTTGGAGATTCTGGACACTGTTGTTTAAAAAAAAACCTTACAAATTCTCCAAGCTCAGTTATAACCTATTTACATGGAAGTGAAGCAGGCGTCCAAAGGCATATCAGACCAGTTTAACACAAAGTAATCCTTTATTCGCGGTGCTTTGTTCTTTCTTGAAATAGAGCTTAGTGTCCTGACATCAGAGCAAGTGCTGGGATGATCTTGGCAATGTGCCAGTCTTGCCCAGTTGCGTGCCCAGGCATGTGACTGCCCATGACCAGCATCTCATGGAGGTTTCTACAGTGGGAGTTCTGTTAACCGTTATCTCAAGAAAGACATAGGGCCTTTTCACACGACCCCTAAGATCTGCCGGTCCCTTAAATTTGGACCAGAGATCTTGGGGGTTCGTTTCTGTTCCTGCGTCCCCACCCCTCAGCAGTTCCTTGCTCCTGTCTGCGTGAGGGGGGGGAGGACAAAAGAAGCCTTTACTAACCTGCCAGTGCCGGTCGAAGTTGCCACAAGCCCCGTTACTTCCTGGTTCCTTCTCAAGGGGCTCTTAAAGGGGCGGGAGGCAAAAAAACAACAGACAAGCGAGGAGAGCCCGGCACTCTTATCCGCATCAAGGAATTTTCACCTGCTGAGAGCAGGTACATGAAAGGTGCGCTGGGTCGCGCTTATGGGGGCGTGGTCGCACTTAATTTTCTCTAAACTCCGGAGCTGGTGGGGAAACATTTCTAAGCTCCGGAGCTGGGAGGCATTTGCAGCGGAGCTTAGGGGTCGTGTATAAACGCCCATAGTGGATCTGGAAAAGGTGCAGAAGGAAAGGACTAAAATGATTACTGGGCCGGGGCACCTCCCTTATGAGGAAAGGCTAAAACATTTGGGGCTCTTTAGTCTGGAAAAGAGGACGGCAGAGAATGAGATGGTTGGACGGTGTCATCGATGCAACCAATATGGATTTGACAAAACTCCAGGAGGCAGTGGAAGATAGGAAGGCCTGGCAAGCTCTGGTCCATGGGGTCACGAAGAGTCGGACACAACTGAATGACTGATCAACAACAAGTCTGGAAAAAAGGCGTGTGACGGGGGATATGATTGAGACATACAAAATAATGCAGGGCATGAGTAAAGTGGATAGAGGGACATTCTTCTCTCTCACACACAACATATCAGAACTAGGGGACATCCACTCAAACTGTGGGTTGGGAGAGTGAGAACAGACAAAAGAAAATATTTTTTTTAACCCAGCATGGTGTTAGTCTGTGGAACTCCCTGCCACAGGATGTGGTGATGGGATCTGGCCTGGATGCCTTCAAAAGGGGATTGGATAGATTCTTTGAGGAAAAGTCCATCACAGGTTACAAACCATGAGGGAGATGTGTAATCAGGGTAAAAACAGGGTACTTCAAGGGCCAAATGCAGGTGAGTGGTATCAGGAGACAGATATCTAGTCTCATGAGGTCCCAGGGGCATTTGGTGGGGCCACTGTGAGATACAGGAAGCTGGACTGGATGGGCCTTTGGCCTCATCCAGCATGGCTCTTCTTCTCTTCTTATGTTCTTAACATATTTCTTGAACAAGATGCTGGCTTTCAACTCTCAGGACCTTTAGGCAGGGGAACTCTTTCACTCCCCTTTGGCTGGCCCACTGCTTTCCAGAGGACCCCGTGCATCTGCAGGTTTATAGAAGAGCATTAATTGTAGCAGTCACATTTCTTTTCCATGCTTGTTTGCAAGTGTCCCCGTGACGAGGCAACCGGAGTAGAAGAGCACATAGAAAGAGGAGTCTCACTAGGTCCTGCCAGACCCTGTCTTCCGAATACAGTCTCTAGCAGCATTTGGCACAAGCCAAGCTGAACATGAGGCCGGGGAGCTGTGTGTAAGCCTCCATTTCTTGGCACTCTGGGCTGGCTTGCATCCCCTCAAGTTGGAGCGGGAGGCGGTGGGGGAGGGGAGAGAAGGCAATAGTGAGCAATCAAACATGAATGAAATGTAGGGGTGTCTTAGAGAGAGCACTGGGGGGGGGTACGGAGGCTGGAGAGCTGGACTGGAATGTTAACCTTGAATAATGCTGCATTTTGGCAAACTCGGCCCAAACAGCTCTCTAGGATTTTGCCAGGCACACCGGCCAAGAGGACAACTCCGCAGCAGAAATGCCATGGCCGGCTTACTCTTAACATGGGCCGGCCCTGCTGTAGAGCCTTACGGGGGCGGGGGGGCAGGGGGAGGAAACTGTGGAGGAACTCTCCACTCCAAGCCTGATCCGTCACTCCATCAGGCTGAAGTCTTTGTGTGCCCATCCAATTAATTATACGGACCTCTGGGGGACCAGAAGCCAATTCGGTGCTATGACCTCGGCACAGAAGCTGTCAAAAGCCACGTCTCTGAGGCAGCCCTCCACATGGCAGCAATGTCATTTGGAAGATGCTTTCCATATGGTTCAGCCTAAGAGGGCGTGGAGACTTGGTTTTCCAGGAACAGCAGTGGCCCCAGCCAGCACTCTCTTGTACCAAGGCAGGGTGGGGAAAAATTAATTTACATCCAACTGCCTGATTCTTTCACTTTTTGCCTATCAGATAGGAGTTGGTGGACTCGACCACTAACATAAAATCATAGACAAATGGAATTTCATCACTGGCGGGAATCTCAGGGGCCACCTGGTCAACCCATTTGACCTTGCAGAAAATCTGCCACCCATGTATCCTTGGCAAATGGTCATCCCCCCAATTAAAAAAGCCTCCAATATAAGAGTGATTTTTTCTTCTATATTCATGTTTGTAGCCATAAGTTACTGCATTAAATCGATGCAGGGATGTGCAACTTCTGTACATTCTTTAGAAGAATGATCCAAACAAAATTCTCAGCTGCCCATGTATGTGTGTGTTTGTGTGTTGTGTCGTTACAATTGTGACTGACTCTTTGTGACCCCGTGTCCATGGAGTTTTCTTGGCAGGAATACTGGAGTGGTTTGCCAGTTCCTACTCCAGGCGCCTATAGCACCAGGTATTCCCGGGTGGTCTCCCATCCAAGTATTAACCGGGGCCGACCCTGCTTAGCTTCCGAAATCAGGTGAGATCGGATGTGCTCCCACATGAGCCAAATTTAACAGGTACTGCTTCTCCCTTGGAGACAGAAGATGATACTGTTCAACTGTATAGATCTACCCCTCCATCCCTCATAGTGCAGGTGAAAATAGTGCTTTTCAAATTGGCATTTACTTGATGCTTATTATGCTTGTTCTGTTAGTCTTATATGTTAGTTTTGGATGAACGTCCTGGTGTGTGGGTGTGTGGCTGTGTGTGTGGGTGTGTGTACACATACATACATATATAGTAAGACACCCAGAGTAGTAGTAGTGAAAGAAAGAAAGAAAGAAAGAAAGAAAGAAAGAAAGAAAGAAAGAAAGAAAGAAAGAAAGAAAGAAAGAAAGAAAGACATTTTATACCTGCCTGCCATGGGAGAAAAATAAAAGCAGTGGGAAACCTAAGTCAATGCCAACAATATGGCTGGTTACACAGGAAACAAAAGGCAGCTTTCATTCAATGATTTCTGCTTAGATGAACAAACCATTAATTTTTTTTAAAAAAATCACAATTTCTTTCCTTCAGATTCAAGAAGGCATTTGCATTTGGGGGGCATGTATGTAATATTTATTTTTAAAGTAAACAAAAAAATTTCATTCCTCACTATTAATACAACTCATCCATGGAGAAGGAGGTCTTCCCCATAGGTCAGTGGTGGCAAACCTTCAGCACTCCAGATGTTTTAGACCACAACTCCCAGAATTCTGAGCCTGGATTGCCAATGACAAAGGAATGTGGAGGTTGTGGTCCAAAATATCTGGAGTGGCGAAGATGCACCACCATTGCTGGCATAGCCCCTTGGCTCTGGACCCCTTCCAACTAGGGATGGGCACCTTACAAAAAATAACATGCTGTTTTGTCATTTCATAACATTTCAAAAAGTTTCAAAAAGAAACAAAATGGCAGACAGCATATTGTCCCAAAACCAAAGCAAAATGATGTTTTAGGTTTGGGAGGAAGTGACCCGGGGAGCCACCACCAGATCTTATTTGCGGGATCCCCGGTTATTGCCCGCCACCGTCTCCCAGCTGTTTTTGACAGCTCGAGCTGTCAAAAAAATCCCAGCTAGGAGGCGGGCAGCTAGGGGGGATGGAGCAGCCAGGCAGCAGTAAATTCACTGCCTGACTGCTCCATTATTTACTGCCACCCCCTCCTCCGGGTGTGTGTGTTTTGGACATACAGTGCAGTGGGCAGTGGGGACAGGGGTGGAACGGGATAAAGTAGCTGGTGGAGGCGGGACATTTAAAAAAACTTCTAGCCCACCACAAAGGGTGGTCAGCTAGAGGCTTTTTAAAATGTCCCGCTGCAACAGGGAGAGCATTGCTGCGGTGGGGGATACATTTCATGTCATAATGAAATTTTTAAAACAATTTTGTGAATTACATAACAAAAGGAAACAGACTGAGAAACGGAACGAAAAGAAATGAAACAGTATTTTTCCATTTCATGCCTATCTCTACTTCCAACTCAAAAAGAATGTGGAGAAGATGCGTTGACTGGCTGTGTAAGCTAGCCTGGCCTGTGTGATTTAGAAAAGTAACTTCTCCCAGCTCTCCTCCATTTCCATTTATGCATGTGTCTCAGTTCTTGTTTCTAAAGGGAAGGAAAATGAGAAGGGAGCAAGTGCTTGGCATTTTTCAGTGACATCATACCATATGAAAGTCAAGCAGGGTGTTTGTTTGTTTGTTTGGGTTTTTTTGTTTGTTTTTTTGTTTTTGCAACGGACCTCGTAATTGTAGCTCCCTGTTTATTTTTAATCTATGTCCTGGCCACCTTGCAAGGCCATGAGTCTCTCAAGATGACACATTACAGAGCACCAACATCCAATATAAAATCATCAAAAAGCACCTCAAAAATCACAGCAACTTTAAGCTAGTGCAAAAACAAGATCTGGTTTTTTCCTTTTAGCTGAAGCAAAATCGTAAGAAGGGTTCTGCTAAATGCTGGGGAGAAGGAATATTTTTTGCAAAATCCTCTTTTGAAATCCCATTCACAGAAGTGGTCAGCCGTTCTTTGGAGGAACTAGGCCAGAGAGCAAAAATATTTAAGTGAAGGAGAACCCACGTAAGGCCTCACTAATCCTTACATTGATCAAAAATTGTGTTAGGAAGGAAGGAAGGAAGGAAGGAAGGAAGGAAGGAAGGACTTACATTTGTGGTCTTCCTTCAGTCTTATCCCAATGCTCTCCAGGGTAAACCCAGCTTAGTTTGCAAACTCAGGCAAGATGAGAGTTGCACCCAGGGTGCTATACTTCCGCTAAATGCTAAAGCGCAATGGTCAGTGTCCCAGCTGGCGTATGTCTTTTCTGCAAGGAATGGTGGGAGTTGTAGTCTCCCATGATCCACCATGGAGGCTTTTCCTTCAGTTTTCAGCAGAACAGGGGGATGAGAAATCCTGCCCATTGCAAGAAAGCCATCCCTGGAGACACAACTACTGTTGCTCACATCTTTACCCTGCTTCTCGAAGGTAAGCTTCCCCTTTTGGAGTGTACACAATGTTTGCGGGGGAAGTAGCGTGCATCCACACATCCTTGATGTAATCAGGCCCTCTCCAGCACTAAGTGTCTTTTTTTTGCAGGGTATGTGGTCAAAACAAAAATTTCACTCAAGAGCAGAGCTTGTGGTGGGGGGGGGGGAATCACTTTAAAATTTATTTTAGAAATCACAGCAGTAAGATTTCTTCTTGCAGCAAGAAAGCTTCCCACTGGTCTCATGTTCTGCCCCTAAAATCCTACAGAAGTCTGCTGAGTTCTGAGGGATCCTGGGGGCATTTTGTTGGGGCTAGAGATCTTTTTGCACCTGGGGGAGATGGCCAGATACTTCAGTACAAAGGGACAGGCCCATTCTAGAAGGAAAACACACTGAATTGTGACTGGGCCTCCACCGTCTGAATAGTGAGTGACACCTTGCCGTTTCAAAAGGTGCATGCCGTACTGTGTGACTCGCACAGACCCTCTTTCCTTTGCGAGTGGATAGGGCGAGGAGAGATAATGGCAGCATTCTGAGGCCTGTGTGACACCTTGAGCAGTCAAGAGTTTTAAAATGTCTTGAAACCCGACGACTTCCCATCAAGCCAGCCATGATTAATGGATGCATTTTCATGGGCAAACCTGAAACCATTGTGCCTTCCCATTTGGATATCGCTAAATGGATTTTGCAAGGCAAAGGTGGGCTGTCCCATTATCAGCAGGCTGCAGTTAATTTGTGAGTGGGCAGGGATGGGAAAGAATATATCCCTCTCCCTTTGTTCAGTGTGCGATGCTAAGAACGTAAATTGAAATACCCTCTTGGAAAGCGTGCAGTCCAGTTCACAGGAAGCTGCTTTGTGGCTCACCTTAGTCAGAGGCTACTTGTTATGAGGCCTTTCTGTGCACTAGCTTATGAACCTGCAATTAAGATCGAGCCAGGGGGCCCTTTTGAAAGAGCCATCCTTCAAGGAAGTGAGAGGGATAGCTTGTAGACACAGGACCTTCTCAGCAAGCCACCCCCCAAGGCTATTGAATGCCCTCCCAAGTAAGATCCGCCTGGTTCCAACATTGATGATATTTCCATGCCAGGTATAAACCTTCCTGTTCCAGAAGTTTTTTTAAAAAATTGACATAATATAGATTGTGGCTGTGGGTCCTGATCATAGCTGTCAAGTTGTCTCTGGCCCCAGCCAAGACAGGAGGTGGGAGATGTAATGTGCAAAACACATTCCCCCCCCCCCAATAGAAAAAGAGCGCCCCCCCCCCCCCCCCCCCCCCCCCCTTTCCAAAAAAACCCACAAACAAAGTGCCCCCTTCCCCTCCCAGTTGCAAAAAACAAAACAAAACCCAAAGTGCCCCCACCCACTCCCCTTCCCCTTCCCCTTCCCCTCCAGCATGGGGCTCCCAATTGCAAAAACAAACAAACAAACAAACAAAGGCAAGTTTTAGATTGGAAATAGGGGATCGTGGTCACAGTAACCCCACCCCTACCACTTGCACAGTTCCTGCCCGCCTTCAAAAAGGCTTTGAAAACCATGCTTTTTAGAGAAGCATATGGCAACCTTATTTAGTTTATTTCATCCTGCGTCTTTTTAGTTTAGTTTATTTCATCCTGCCCCTTTTTCGTTTTTGTTTTTTTCCTTCTCCCGCCCCTGATGTATTTTGCTTAGGGCTTTTTTCCCTCTTTTTGTATATTGATGTTTTTAACTTGTAAACCGCCCAGAGTTCCATTTGGAAGATGGGCGGTATAAAAATGAAACAAACAAATAAATAAATAAATTCTAGGGACTGCGGTTTAAAGTTGGGGGGAGTGAACATTTTTTGTAGGGTCAAGGTCTGAGGAGATGAGGGGTGAACAAGATCTAATTCTCGTTGTATGGAAGCGACCCACACCTGCCCTACTTTCATCCCTTCCCTGTTTGGAGGCTGAACTGGGCGCAATTTCTTCTCTTCTGTTTAAATGTTGCTTATTGGGTAAAGGATGCTGTTATTCATGAATTAATAGCAAAGGAGTTTATGCCTGTCAAAAATGTTATTGTGTCTTCCCTTCTAGCCTCGTACAACCTCCCAGTGTTTTTTCTTCACTTGGGCTCTGCTCTTTGATTTCAGATTAAACCATTTAATTTATGGATTATTTGGGTCCTTTGTTTGAGAAGCACCTAACCCATTTCCTTCATGTCTTGTATTCCTGTTTTTCCATTAGAGCTTTTTTTGAGTTTTTGATTCGCGACGCTGTTTTGTTCTTAGCTTTCCCAGCAGTGACTGGTTGCCTGTAACGGCTGGGCTTCCCTCAGCCTCGGAGGCCGCTCTGTTGTGTTATAATTAAAGCTTTTTGTGTCACACGTCTCACCTCCCCTGCCCCACCACCGACTCCGGCATACCATCCCTCTTTGGTCCCTCAGCACTGAGATTGACTGAAGGTTCACTTAAGTCAGTCCTCAGAGAGGCCCAAAGAAAGCAGTGCTGACTGTTTTGACATTGCTCCATTTTGGAGTGGCAGCCTCTGAGAATTATCTCAACTTTCCTTTGATGGTGACTAATTGAATTATTTTATTATACCACATGTTTTAGTAGTGGGAGGTTAGGGGTCGGCTTGTCACTGAAACAGAGGCATCGGCTTCCTTCTCTCCTCACCCCTCCTCATCACTTGTCGTTTCCTCCTACCATGGAAGGAGGCGACTAAAAGACAGAGAAGTTGAACGGTGATACTTGAAGCAGAAGGCTGCTTGCACTTCCCATTTCTGAGTCTGGCAATAGTGCAGTGCAAATATAAAGGGGAAAAAATATCCTGTATCTCTTTCTGGAGAAAAGATGCAAGTCTTTTCAAGTGGGCGTGAGCAGGTTCATGGCACCACCTGTGACCCACACACCCCAAAATCTTTCAGACACACAAGAGCGACTCCCTGGAAGCCCCTGGTTTGTAAACATGCACCAGGGCTCCGAGTACTGAGCTGGGTTTCTGAATTCCCCAGCTGGTATCATGGTGTGCAAGGGCCAAACCTCAGGGGAACTCCAGACAGTCTCTGACATAGATCGAAGGGCAGTGGAAGAGGAAATCTTTGGAGACAGCTTGGCATGCGTGCAGAAATGCTGGCCTGTGCCCAGCTTGTGAGCTGCCTGTAAAGGTTCCCCCCGCACATGTGTGCTAGTTGTGTCTGATTCTAGGGGCAGTGCTCATCTCCGTATTCAAGCTGAAGAGCCAATGTTGTGCAAGTCCACGGCCATGTGGCCAGCATGGCTGCAAGGAAACACTGCTTTTTACAGCAGTACCTATTTATCTACTTGCATTTACATGCTTTCGAACGGCTAGGTTGGGAGGAGCTGCGGTTATCAGCGGGAACTCGATCCTCTGCGTGGCACCTGGGATTTGAACCTCTGAGCTGCCGACTTTGCAGCCAACAGTTTTCGGAGCCTTAGTCCTCTGGGCCACCACGCCTGTAGGGCTCACAGAATCCCATGGGCCTCTAGGATGGCTCACTAAGAGGGCAGCAGGATTTGAAAAAGTTGCAGCCTCCATTTTGTTGTCTTTCTCTGTTCCGTACTTTGTTTGTATCAGGGAATGAGACTTATTTTAAAACTATCCTCACGCCTTCCATGTGGCTTTTCTTTAAGGAAGGCATTTATGTACAGCTTTTTCTTCATGTACACAGTTTCTAGCCATTTTACCCCACTGACCTATTGTTATCGGTCACATTTTGGTTTTGGTTTCTTTGTTGTCTGTGGCTGCACATTTTATCTGCATGCATTTTTAAACTGTATACCTCTGGCTCATGAGCAAAATATTTATTTATTTTACTATTTATTTATTTTAGAGGGAGTTTTTTACCCCACCGACCAAGGCGGCTTATAGTAATGAGGGATAATATACAGTCCAGTACAATTAAGACATGTTCAAGTACTGTATTTGAGAACAAGGAATCTTACAGCATTAATAGACAACATTACATTAAAGTTACAAGGTTATAAAGTAGTTATTATAAACACAAAGTCTATGGGAACACATAGATTCATATATAATATACATGGTAGTCCATCATTCAGGGAAAGCTTGCCTGAAGAGAAAGGTCTTTGCCTGTTTGCGGAAGGACAACAGAGATGAGGCAGTCCTGGCGTCATATGCCCTGATGCCCAGAGATCTGCGGTGAGATGCAAAATAACTCCCTTATTAGGGGAAAGGTGGCTTATACAGTAAATAAGATAAATAAACACAAATATCTCAGCAAGTGGTTAATTTCAGTGAGGATTTGAAATCCAGAAGGGTTTTTCCCCATTTTTCTCTCATCTACTCACCATGTTCACCTATCCCACCCCACTTTTCTCAGTCTGTTTCAAACACTGTTTGTATCCAATTGTTTCTGTGATTCTCTTTTCCCTCTATTTAAAAAAATGCAGCATACAATGCCATAAAAGAGGACAAGAAGAATTCTCCTCAGTTAGGTTTCATTGAGTTGTCATGAATCAAATCCAAATGAGAACCAAGCTTCTTGCCCTCAGTTTTACCTCTTTTGCTTAATGGGGAGAAGGATAAGGAACAAGGAGGAAATGGCATCATTGCTGTTGATTAATGGGGTTAAAATGTTGCCAAGTCTTCAGAGTGTCCTTCACAAGAAACAAGTGGGTGTGTGATGTGCCATCAAGTGGCACCTGACTTAGAGCAACGTGTTCTGCTTATATATGGCCCGATAACACTTCAAGTAGTCTCTGGGCGGTTTACAGTTTTTAATTACAGTATGCAGGCTACACATTGCACATGCACACCCGCCACCCCAGCAAGCTGGGTACTCATTTTACTGATATCGGAAGGATGGAAGGCTGAGTCAACCATGAGCCTGCTACCTGGGATTGAACCCCAGGTCGTGAGCACAGTTTCACTTGCAGTACAGGCATTTAACCACTGCACCATGGGTTTTCAAAGTACAGTGGGACCTTGTATAAAGGAATTAATTTGTTCCAAATGAAAGTATGTTAAGCAAATTTTCCTTTATACAAATTTCCCGTAGGAATGCATTGAAAATGGAGTAATCCCATATTTATGTTGTACGGATTCACCCCCTGGGCGATTATGTTAAGCAAATTTCCCCTATCTCCGGAATTTTTTATGTTGTACAGATTTTATGTTATACAAACTGTTACACAAGGGTCCACTGTAAGTAGATTTTTAAGGAGTGGCTTTACCAATGGCCACACTCCCACCAGTGAGTTTCTATGGCCAAACAAGGATTTGAAATCAGGTCTCCAGAGTCAAAGTCCACCATGCCTTCCACTACACCACACTAGGTTCCTATTCCAGTGAATAAAATAACTATTTTGGCTAAGCTTCAGCATATAGCCATCTTTCCACTTATTTAATTTACACCTAAGCCCACGATGCAGAAGAAATTAATAACAAATAGCCTCGCCTGGCTCCAAACTTACAGTGGATCTATTTCTAAGCTGCCCCTTGGGCTGATGAATAAAATAATTTTTTTAAAAAAGTTACTGCCTAACAACGGGTATATTTCAGAACATTTTGAGCAGTTCAAGAAACATCCAAGTTGGTCACTCCGAGGTGTGTCAAACCCGACTGAATTTCACAAGGTTTTGGAGGTTTACTCATCGTCTGCTTATAAGCTGTGATTTTAAATGGGGAGGATAAATTTTCAAGGGTGAATGTTCAGTGCAGAACACCTTCTGAATAATGTTTTATTTTTAACCCTTTTCAATTTTCTTTTCCGGCTCAGCAAAACTTCTTTCTTATTGGTTAATCCTCTCTCCCTTGGGACCCTTACAAATTACCTATGAACTTTGTGGTCTTGATGGATGTTAATAACAAGGCGATTTTTTGCCCTCTCTTCTTTCCCCACCCAGGACAAAACAACACTGGAGAACCTGACTCAACAGTTGGCAGTCAAACAGAATGAAGACGGGAAGTTTAGCCATGCTATGATGGATTTCAACATGAGCGGAGACTCTGACGGTCAGTAGCACAGTGCTGGGCCTTATTGGCCGCTGTGTGTGTGGCAGCCACCCCAGGTGGAAAACATGTTCTGACCTCTTGCCTGTGCAAAGGGAGCACCTGCTAAATACCGCACTTCAAGTTACACCTGCTCTGGTGCTGTTGGCCTATCAGTAAGCTTTCTTATGGTCACAAATGTTGTGGCCAAAGCTGGGGCCAACCAGAATGTATCGAACACAAAGGGTGCTGATTATATACAACAGGTCTGCACAACAGGTAGACCACGGGCTACCGGTAGCCCGCAAAGAGTTCAAAAGTAGCCAGCCAGCCACCAATAAAAAATGAGGGGATAAGTTCTCCACCCCTCCCTCCGCCACCCCAAGGACCACCACTGCCCCAACAAAGTTCTGGGTTTGCCAGCCCACTGTCTCAGCTGAGCGGGGCAGTTCAATGGCCATGGCACAGTCCCCTTCTCCCCCCACTGGCCAGATGATCGAGCGGGTGCAAGTGAAGTGTGTGCACGGTCAGCCTTCCCATAGGAATGCATTGAAAATCAATTAATCCATTCCGGAGGGAACAGATTCAATGCATTCCTATAGGAAACTGCTGCTCTACTTACATTTTTTTTACTTATGAGCTTCGAATTGATAAACTTTGTAAGTAGAGGTATTAGTGTAGTAGCTCTCAGGCACTTTGAGCCAGAAAAAGTAGACCTCGGCCTGTTCAAAGTTGGACAGCCCTGATATACAACTTCATGAGTGGTTTATAAGCCCTTTCTGGGTGGTTTACAGTGTACACATTCGACCCACCCCCAGTAGGCTGGAGACTCTATATCTACTAACCTTGGAAGGATGGAAGGCTGAGCCAGCTTGTGCCAGCTACTGGAGCTTGTTGTGATCAAACTCAGGTTGTGAGCAGAGTTTTTGACTACAATACTCTAGTTTAACCACTAAGCTCCAAGGGTCCTTATCTGTATATTTTAGAGATGGGCATGAAATGGAAAAAATGCTGTTTCATCATTTTGTTAGGTAATGAATTACTTCATTACCTAACAAAACAGTTGGATGCGTTTCATATCGTTTCATCATGAAACACCATATTTTCCTCTAGATTAGAACGAAATGATTCGTCCTAGAGGAATCATTGGCAGGGGAGCTCCAGCTGTTCCCTGAAATCCCCCCCCCAAAAATTGGAAAGGTTTGTGGGTCAAGGAACTGAGTTAATAAGCTCCAAGGGGAGTGCCCCTAGGGGAAAAAATATTTCTAAATGAGTTGGAAACTGATCGGGCGAGCGATAGCACCACCACAGCCTTGGCTTCAGGTTCCAATTAGAAAGATTCCAAATTTGGGGGGGGGGGTTTACCTAGAATTACTTGAGAAAGCTACCGCTGCCATTTCCATGCCAAAACATGGCTGCAATCCTATTGGGAGCCAAGCTGCGGTGGCACTATCACTCACCCATTCGGCTTCCAACTTGAGGAAGCTCTCCTGCCATTTTAGTCCTTTAGGACCCAGGGAAGCATAATGAAACTACTTTAAAATGTGTTACAAATGAAATGAAACGAAACTGCTACAAAAATGAAATGAAATGAAATGAAACACTATTTTTCTGTTTCATGCCCATCTCTGGTATATTTTTTTTCTGTTCTGAGGAGAAGAAAGGGGATATAAATGGAATTAAATTTGAGAGGGTGCAAAGACCTTTTTCTAGAAGGGTGTGAACCCCATCCATAAGAATATAAGAACAGCCTTGCTAGAACAGACCACTGGCAAATGGTGATCCAATCACATACCTTACTGGTTGACAAGATCATACTGAGATTCTGGGAACTTGTTTGCATTAGGTCCAATGCTGTCTTCTCCTTCTACCACTTTAGCAAGGCCAGGCTATGAAAAGGAAGATGTTCCGAGACAAATCCCAGCATCTCCAAGCCATTCTGGCCAATTTGCGCCATTGTTGTTTTGACTTCTATACAACTCCATAGTGCTAAAGTACTCCTACTGGATAGTGGTCCCCAATATAGGGGTTTTAAATGGGTAGGAGCTTTGGGGTTTGCAGAACCTATATTAGGGAGTCATGTAATGGAGAAAAGGGTTTCAGGTTGACTTCACAACCACGCTATAGAACCATGCATAGGTAGTATGAGCTTTCTTTCAAAAATTGAAGAAATGGCCCTGATTCTTCTCCAATGTCGGCTAAGAGAAAGAAGCTAGAATCCGATTAAAGCTTACAAAGGAATTAATATGTCTTCCAGTTGCTCAAAATGCAGCTCAGCACAATGAAATGTTCTTTGTTCCATGCCTTTTCTTTCGTCTTGCACCATTTTTTTAGGAAGCGCTGGGGTCTCAGAATCTCGGATTTATCGGGAATCCAGAGGGCGTGGGAGCAACGAGCCCCACATCAAACGCCCAATGAATGCCTTCATGGTTTGGGCAAAGGATGAACGAAGGAAGATCCTACAGGCCTTCCCTGATATGCACAACTCCAATATCAGCAAAATCCTGGGTAAGAACATTAGAAATTCAACCAAGAATCTTTGGATTATGATAGAAAGGTCAATTCTCTAACAGAGACATATGTATTTCCTTAAGGGGCTGTTTGATCAAACCAAAGGAGTATGTAGTCTGTAAACAGGACGATGCGACGATAGCCCTATCTTGCTGTTCTCCCCTCTTGGCTGTTGGTGTCCCACCTATAGTATACAAAGGAAAACAGCCTCTCTAATTGGAGGGACCATATAGCAGTTATGACTTGGGTCCACTGCTTGGATCTTTCCTGATATTGGTCGGTGAAGTTTGTTTTCTCCTTGAGGGAGCAATCAACATGTGATACCTTTTTAGCCAGCTTTGCTATCTGCAGTTCTTCCACTGTCTTCTGCACCAACATATAGACAGACGATCGTCCATCTAGTCTACGAAATCCAGCCACTGCAGACATGCCTTTACAGGCATGTCCAAACTTTAGCCCTCCAGATGTTTTGGACCACAGCTCCCACAGCCTTTTGTCATTGCCAGCCTAAGCTTAGAATTCTGGGAGTTGTGGTCTAAAACAGGGCTGTCCAACAGGTTAGACCGCGGGCTACTGGTAGTCCGCGAAGGGTTCAGAAGTAGCCCGCCAGGCATCAATAAAAAAATGTGAGGAGATAAGTTCTCCACCCCTCCCTTCCCCATCCCAAGGATCACTACTGCCCCAGCAAAGTTCTGGGTCTGCCAGACCACTGTCTTAGCAATGTGGGCAGTTCAAGGGCTATGAGCATGTGCTCGGAATGGATAAAATTTGTAAGTAGAGGTATTAGTGTAGTAGCCCTCAGGCACTTTAGGCTGGAAAAAGTAGACCTCGGCCTGTTCAAAGATGGACAGCCCTGGTCTAAAACATCAGGAGGGCCAAAGTTTGGACATGCCTGCTTTAGGAATACGATTAACCATTCCTCCTGATTTCCCGCTGAAGACGCTCGCAGAGACTCACATACTGGCTGTTGGTCTGAGATGGCAGGTAGAACAGTTTTAACAGCGGTGCCTGAGTTGATGAGATTAGTCAGAAGAAAGTGAGATAAGGAGTCTACATTTGTTCCAGGGACGATAAAATTTATATGTGCCAGCAGAAGGATTTAAAGCCGGTTACGGCTGTGAGATTAGGCCTGTGAGTCGGGAGGCAAACAGTTCGGTCCAGTCACTGGAGCTAAGAGTGGTCCTGATTAAACTCACCTTTTAGTCACCGTCTTCAGAAATTGGTCAGATCACGGTCAATATACCACCCCCACCCTTGTCCCCAGCCTGCTACTTTTCCGTACAGAAAGTACAAAGGGGAGCTTGATGCTTTCCCTCGACTTAACTGATTGTTTTGGATAACAACCTCCAACAGCACCGTGCTAATTCATTCCGCTTAAAATAGGCGCTTGAGCTGGACTGACATTTTCCTCAGTCTCTAGGGGATCCGTGTTGACATTTTAAAGGGCTTCTAAGCATTTTATAATACCCTCCAAATCTGGTTTTAATAAACCATTTCAGCTGAAATTTTTAACATAAGGAATCACCTTTTACTGTTTAGCGCTTTAACGTTGCCGGTGTGTGTTGGAGGGGAAGACCGCTTGCCTATCAGGGCCATCTTTTTCTGATTAAATATACAGTAGGTGGAGAGTTATGTGCAAATCCGTTCCAGACTCTGGTGGAGATGACAGTTCCTGGCTCCGCTGGCAAATGCGGTGCTCTGAGGGAAGCGGTGAGGTTGGAGAAAAGAGAGAGCAAGTTTCTTTGAAATATCAGAGGATGTGTGTGTGTGGGGGGAGTCGAGTCTCTTCCTCCTCTGCAATAAAGACGGGAGTGAGACACTCTCCTCTTTCCCGACCAACGGAAATGTTACAAAGGTCCCTTCTGGGTTGTCAAAGGCCAGTTTTTGAACTCAGCAGGGAAGTCTCTATTAACAAGGGGGAGGAGAGTGAGTAGAAGCTCACAGATCAACCAGGTATTTCGGGTCTCTTTGCAAAAAAAGAAAGAAAGAAAGAAAGAAAAAGAAAGAAAGAAAGAAAGAAAGAAAAAGAAAAGAAGCTGCAATTCTTTCTATATATAAATTTGACATTACACTGGGGTCATAGCCTGTGAGTTAGATTAGGCAGCTGCTCCACTGGGTCTCTTTGAGCCTGGGCGAAAAAGACACATGTACCACTGGCTTTGGTAGCAGCACAATAAGCAGACTGCCCTTTGGAGCGCTGCCGCACTCTAGGGATTTGAGATTGGCACTGTGATATTATGCGCTGAGCATTAAAATTGAGGGAGGGGGGATACCGTTGCCTGGATTACTTAAATTCATCTGTGCACATGTTTGCAACCCATCTGTCCGTCGCCGTGCAAACGTATGCATCAGAAGAGAGTGAGTGAGAATGAATGTGTGTGTGTGTGTGTGTGTGTGTGTGTTGTTTTGTTTTTGCTTTTCGCTAGGGTTCCCCCAATAATAAAATGACAAATGTCTTGAACAGAGACCTGGCTGTGTAGTTTTTAAACATTATTCAACCCTCTCACTCCTTCAGCTCATAGTTGTCACTGTGTCTTTCATCTGAAAGTCATCTCAACCCCCCCCCCAAAAAATGGCCATATACTAAGATGGGCAGGGTATAGATTAATAATAATAATAATAATAATAATAATAATAATAATAATAATAATAATAATAATAATAATAATAATAATAATAATAATAATAATAATAATAATAATAATAATAATAATGAACTTGGTTTTGGAATAGGGGGCTTTCACAGGTAGCAGGGGCTTACACACACACACACACACACACACACACACACACACACACACACACA
>JAHTLZ010003526.1:4427498-4457799 GCA_023846285.1 Phrynocephalus versicolor | reverse complement strand
ACACACACACACACACACACACACACACACACACACACACACACACACACACAGTGGTCCCCTGCCCTTTCGCGGTTCATATACTGCTGTCCTGCTCTATCGCAGGACCATAGTACTGTATATGAAAAAAGGCCCCTTGTGTTAAGGCGGGAAAGGCCTGTTTCAGGCCTCCCATACTTAGCCCCAACCTAGCGCTGTCTCAAATGGGCCTGTGAGGCCCTTTCCAGGCCTTCTGGAGGCCTGAAAAGGGCCTCCCTGCGAACCAGAAGTGATTTCCGGTAAACTAGAAGTGACTTCCAGATCGCTGAAAATCATTTCTGAGGCCTCTGGTAAGTACAAGAGCCCCCAGCTAGGTGCCCCAGGACCAACCCGACCTGCATCCACATATTGCAGATTTTCAATTATCGTGGGTCGGGTCGGGTCCCTTACCCCCTCGATAGACGGGGGGGGTGTCACTGTATATGTTTAAGATGGGTTGGTATGGCTGCGCATGTTCTTAGACTTTGTTTCAGTCACCTGGCCTCGAGCAGAGCTTGAGGAAAATTACCTTTTGGACTACTACTCACAGAATGTCCCTAGCCAACACGGCTGGGAGATTGTGGATCCAAAAGGCACATTCAGACTTGTTGTCCAAAAAATGCTTGTCCAGGATCACGGTGTTCGAAGGTAGGAGACTGGCCCAGTCAGAAATCACACGGTGTGGCCATGTTGCTGATGCCAAGTATAGAATCTTAGAAGGGTTTGGTGTGGGTGACTCCGGATGTACATACTTAGCTAGGCATTTTCTGTCATATTTGTTGGCTTTTGGAGGATTGAAGGGCTGTTCTGTAGATGGGAGAAAATGCAACGCTTTGTATATTAGACACATCCAAGGGGGGTCTGATGATTTAAGCATGGGACGAGTCACCCTATGAGCTCAATGGGAAGGACAAAACGTGCCTCTCAATTTACGATTTGAACAGCCCCCGCAAATCTCCTTGTGGCTGCTTCCTCATTGGAACACAAGGATAATTTCCATCCAAACGTTTGTTTCCACATCCCGGCTCATCGCGGTTTCCCCAAAGAGACCAAAACACTACAAGGCTGGATTGAGTAATATCCCATTGGGTCATTTCTTTTCTTTACCCCTCACCACCTCCCATCCGAGATTTATGACCAACATGAGTATACTTTTTAAAAAAATAAAAAGAAGAAAATTCTCCTCCCCACCCAGCTCCACTAGGCAAAGCCTTCTGAAACAGCCAACAAATATTGTTCCTTCACTTGTAATATTTTTCTTTGCTCAGAGGTTAAACCATTGCCTTTCTGTCCTTTGCTCAAAACAGCAAGGAATTTAACTCACTCAAGAGGCAACACTTGCATCACTTGTGTCATTCCTTCTCTGGGACCAACACGCTCTGTTTATATTGGCCGGAATCCTGTTTTGATACTTAACACTACGTAGGTCTGATGATGTCATCAGCCACAGTGATATTTCAGAAATGAAATGTTTCTGATTTCTCCCCTAAGGAGCCTGAGGCTCTCATGGATTTCCTTGGACCTTCAAGAAGCCAGAGGAGGCCCTCACAAGGGGAGAGGAATCTTCAGGGGTTCCAAAAACGGATGCTACTATTAAAGTCATCCACGCAGTGGCAACTTTTGATAATAAATCTGGAAGTTGAGTTGTGGCAACTGGAGTACAGTAACCCTCCGTCGATCGCGGGGGTTAGGGACCCACCCCACCCGCGATCCATGAAAATCCGCGATATGCGGAAGCGGGTGGGGGTGATTGCGCGCCTGTCCGAGAAGTCTTGGGGCAGCGCGCACCGGCATCGGCAGGGGCATCTGACCTCCCGCCGCCACACGCCCGCGCCGCCCAAGATTTCTTGTCCAGGGCCGTCTGCATTGAAATGCATTGCTAATCCATTTCAATGGAGAAAATTTTCTCCATTGGAAAACATTGGCACAATGCTTTCCAATGGGGAAAATTTCTCCATTGAAATCCATTGACTCAATGCATTTCAATGGAGATTGCAGGGGGCCCCCGCCGCCCCCCACACGGCCCTGAGACTTCTCAGAGGGGCCCAGGGGCAGCGCGGAGTGACCCGATCGCCCCCCGCTGCCCTCCCACGCACCCCCGAGGCTTCTTGGAGGGGCCCGGGGGTGGCGCGGAGCTACCCGATTGCCCCAGCCACCCCCAGCACACCCCTGAGGCTTTTCGGAGGTGCGGGGGGACAGCACGGAGTGACCCGATCACCCCCCGCCACTCACCTGCATGGCTTCGAGGCTTCTCGGAGGGCGCAGGGGGTAACGGGGAGCGATGTGATTGCCCCCCGCCCCCCGTGCGGCTCTGAGGCTTCTCGGAGGTGCGGGGGGTTGCGTGGAGCGACCCGATCGCCCCCCGCCACCCCCCTGCATGGCTCCGAGGCTTCTCAGAGGTGTGTGGGGCAGCATGGAGCGACCGATCACCCCCCCGACGCCCCGCCTCCGCAGTGCATGTACTGCGATCCCGCAATGAAGTGGGACCGCAGTACCTGAACCGCAAAATGGCGGGGGGTGACTGTACTTTTCTCGAAAGATTGAAACATTTCACTGCTCATCTAAATAGCTTCATCAGTCTGAGGAAAGCTAGTTGTGAGTTCTCAATTTTATAGTTCACTTTTACCTCATGCCACCCTGGTCTGAAATAGGCTCATAAGATTAACAATGTCCTGAATAGGCTCATTAGGTGGACAATAGGCTCATTAGGTGGACAATGGCCTAAGGTGCGTGAAAGTCCCCACCTTTACAACCTTCCCAGCATTCATAAAGTATGGGTGGTAAGCTATGGCCTTGATGGTGGAGGTGTAAAGTATTTTTGATTTATCTGGGGATTGTTGACTTTACTGCCTGATAAGTAGCAGACAGAGTGTGCCTGAGCCCCCACCTCTGTTTTCCTCAGACTGATGAAGCTGTTTGGATGAGCAGCGAAACGTTTCAATCGCTCAAGAAAAGAAGTCCAGTTGCTATAACTCAACTTCCAGATAAATTCACCTGGATGACAGAATCTTCACAGACATTTTGATAATAACAGATTTCTCATACCTGTTCCTCAGTCCCCATGGCTTTCCAATGATGAACAGGATTCCACAGGTGCCTCAAGACTTTGGGATATGTGTGTGAAACATTTTGTTTCCACAAAATGTTCCACAGCTGAGGACATCATTATGCTTGCACAGCATAACTTGAAGCAACAGGATCTCAGCCATTTTGTGAAAGCATTCATGCAAACAAAGCCTGAAACGACAGTGAATAGCTTAGATTACACTATAAATTACATGACCATCACAATCATCATAGATGTCTGTGAAGATTCTCAGTCATCCAGGTGAGTTTATCTGGAAGTCATGGCAGATCAACAAGATGTCCAGTTGCCATGACTCAGCCTCCAAAAAACCATCATAGATCTGTTGTTGAATTTATTTATGCACGTATCTTGTACATTTATCCATCATTGACTTAGTATGGGACACTAAGTGGTTTACAAAGATAAAATAAACAATAATGCCAATCACTCAAGAAAACAAATAAGAAAAATACTGTACAGTATCTGAATCAAATAAAATCCCATGTAGTGGTGAACCACATATGGAAAATGACTTAAGGGAAGATGCCCTTAAACGCTTCCTGAAACAAACATGTCTTGAACGTCATCTTGAAGGATGGGGGGGGGCTGAAGAACTTCTGTGGAGACCCCATTCTGTGAAGCAGGAGCCACAGTCAAGAAAGCATAATTTCTGGTCAGTGTTTTCTTTGCCTTCCCTGGCATAGAGACCTGGAGAATTAGGGCCAGTGACGACTGGGTGGGACAGAGAAAGATATTGTGACAAATAATGCTGATTGAACTGTGGAATTGGAGGACCTCAAAGACTGGTTCAGATCAACAGTGTGACCAAGCAGGGACTCCATAGCTAAAGCATCCCTGACAGATGGGCACTCAAGCTCTGCTTCAAAAAGAAGGAGAGTCCACCATATTTCACCATCACTATGTGTGATCTCCTATAGCAGATTTGATTAGACTTCAAATTTGTCAGATTGTCTTTGTTACACATGGCATGGAGTGGGATTCGATGGGCTGAAGTTGGGCCGCAGACCTCCTGAAGCTGCCCCAGCTTTTCCATAATGCCAGGCATGGTGTTGAGCGCAATACCCACCCACCCATCCCACGTGAGTGATCTACAGTCCATTTAACCCATAAGATCATATACCTAAAAGAGATCACAAAACCAAGTTTCAGAGTGCTGGCTGAAGTCTCAAGGAATTGTGTTTCCATGGAAACAAATAGGGTGAGAAGAAACCCTTTGAGTGGTTTGTGTGAGGTTACTTTATAATCTCCTGTCCTATCAGGTGCTTTCAGTCAGTGCTGTGTTGGGACACCAGTGCAGCACCAAAGAGCAGAGCGGTAATAAGAGCAAGGCAACCTGCCACTTTGACACAAGGTGCCAACATTGAGAGGATGCAAAGACTTTTTGCTAGATGGGTGTGAACCCATCCGTTAGGACTCACTTCTGGAAGGGGATGAACTTGCCTGCCATGACCACATGGAACACTTCTTCTTCAGGTAGAAAGCAACTCAAAACAGGCAGGTGAAGTGCAGAACTGCTATCACATTTTCAGAGAGAGAGTGTTCCTCCCCTTGCACAGGTGGCAAATGATCCACTATAAGGCCATTAAAATAAATGGCTAGCCAAAAAGCCAGAAGAGAGAAAAAGGGAGAAAGAGAGACCATATCAAAGCCTGGGGACTCAAGTCACAGGAATCATGAGGTTGAGCTTAAGTCACACCAAATTCGGAGTTTGTTTGTTTTTAATGACTTGGACTCAAGTTGTGACTCTGGGGGTGGAAAGCTGGTTTTTAATAGGGACTCAGGACTTTGTAAAAAAAACTCCAACTTGGGACTTGGACCCAAAGACCTGCCAATATTCCCAATGAATACCTTCCCTCACCTGGTTGAGATTAGCAAATCTTTCTGAATTTGGGACCCTCTGATTTGGGGTTCCCCTGATTTGAGACCCTCTCTCTGAGATGAACACCCTTTTCTTTCTTCCCATGACAGGCTCTCGCTGGAAAGCAATGACCAACCTTGAAAAGCAGCCATACTACGAGGAGCAGGCCCGCCTCAGCAAGCAACACCTGGAGAAGTACCCAGATTATAAGTACAAGCCCAGGCCGAAGCGCACGTGCTTAGTGGATGGGAAGAAGTTGAGGATTGGTGAATATAAGGCAATCATGCGCAACCGGCGTCAAGAGATGAGACAGTATTTCAACGTTGGGTATGGCCTTTTACATCTACTTGAGTGGAAATGGCAGGGTGCATTTGGGCAATAAAAATACCTTATGGGAAGGGATATGTTGGCAAGATTTTAACCCAGATAGGCCATCATAGCACACGGACCCTAAGCCCCATGACATATCTTGTCACCGATATGTAAACAAGACATGAGTGGTTTTGCTTTTGGTTTGCACAAAATGCCTCGGCACAGTTTTTTTTAACACAAAACAAAACAAAATACCTATGGAACAAAATATAAAAATGTAGAAAAAAATCTTGCAAATTCAGCTAGCAAGGACCAAACTTGAGGAAACTGGCCTTCTCGCCCATTATTTCCTGTCTTCAAACTTGTATTCCTGGTCTACGCAGTCAAACATTGATGTGCATCAAAAATGTGAGGAATGGATTCTTGAAGGCTTTCACAGCCGAGATCTGATAGTTCTTTTGAGTTTTTCAGGCTGTTTGGCCATGTTCTGGAAGTTTTTCTTCCTGATTCACCAATCTCTGTGACCAGCATCTTCAAAAAGTAAAGAGCTTAGAGAACTAGGAGTTCTCTCTATGCTCTGGGGTGTAGAGTGAGTGAGAGTGTGGTTTTTTTTTAAGTTGTGGGAGAGAGGAAACTTGTCCTATTCAGGAGAATAGGTGTTAGTCATTGTATTGTGATGTGTGAGGATTAAGAAGTTTCACTACAATCATCCTGTGGCTGATGGGTGTCATTAGGTATTCTATTGTGTGAACTGATCACTGGTGCTTGTGGCTCGTTGGGAATCATTGAACTTTGATCTTTTGCAGCCTGTGGTTTTTAGTACTGGGAGCCAGGCTTTGACTTATAGACTTTCTTCTTTTCTGTTGAAGCTGTGCTTGTGTTTGTAGATGTTCTGCTTTCTGCTGCAATGTAGAAAGTTATGTGCACAGTTGAAGATGCACCCAGCCAGACCTTAGGAAAGCCACTTTTATACACTAGCACCGGGCAGAGTGAGTGAAGGATTCTTAAAGCTGTAAAGGCTGACAGCTGTCACCACTTCTTCTGGCAGGGAGTTCCACAGACCAGTGATCCTCTGGGTGAAAAAGTACTTTCTCTTATTTGTTTGAGATGTAGCACCCAAAAGTTTCATGGAGTGTCCCCTAGTTCTAGTGTTGTGCGATAGGGAAAACAGTTTTTCCTTATATACTTTGTCCACACCGTGTATGATTTTATAAACTTCAGTCAGGTCACCTCTTAGACACCGTAGTTCAAGAGTGAAGAGGCCCAGCCGTTGCAGCCTCAGATGGTAAGGAAGGTGTTCCAGTCCCCTAATCATTCTGGTTGCCCTCCTCTGCACTTTCCATAATATCCTTCTGCATTGTTTTTTTTTTCTGTGCTTAAATCAATGAACACTTAAGTTGCATTGATTAAATAGGTCCACTCGGTGTGCATTATATACCACTCAGTTGCATCTGAATTATAGTGATCCGAACAGGGGGTTCATAGAATCATAGAATGTGTTCGTGTTCCTGCATGGCACGCGGTTGGACTGGATGGCCCTTGAGGTCTCTTCCAATTCTATGATTCTATGAGTCGATGATTGAGTTGGAAGAGGCCTATTGTTGGAGTAGGCTTTTGAGCATAGTTGGCTCAGCAGAAAATAAAGACACTAAAACAGAGCTCACCATCACCATAGGTATATTTCCAGTAGGTCAATCCGACAGCATAACAAAATAAAGAAGAGAATTCCCCCAAAAACATTACACATAGGTTTTCACTATATACAAGCCTCAGCCAATCACAAAGCATTACATCATTTACTTTAACCGTAATACACATGTGTTAGCCTTCCTTTTCTGTTAAACACAGTTACTCAGCATTTCACACACATGTTCAGCATGGCTGATTGGCACTGGGATGGGGTGATAAAGTTTTTTCTCTACCTCACCCCAGCACTAATCAGCTGTATCCCTGGCATGTACTGCAGTCCCGCAATATAGCGGGACCACAGAACATGAACCACGAAATGGCGGGAGGTTACTGTACTTTATTTGTTTTGATTCTACCTGATGGAGCAAAGTATGGTCGTTACCCCACATCCACTTTGTTGCTCTAGAAAGTGCTCTGAGATGTGGATCTTAAAATTGTTCCCCCATGTCCGCCACACTTTAAGTAAAATAAAGTGTGACCACACTCCCCCCGAAGCGCAACTCAGCACATCGTTCTTGTACCTGGCCTCGCGGTGGTGGAATCCTTGTGGCTGTTCCACTGCAATTTTTAAACTGGTACACGCGCCCATGGGGTACCGTTTAATCTGCAGCATAACTGTTCCGTCGCCCTAGGGCCACCTAGTGGCACTACTTGGAGCAGCCACATGACAGTAAATTCACAGTAGGAGAAGCCACTATGCACAGAAAGAAGCCAAAAAAGAAGTATCCAAACTTCAAAAATGACAAATAAAAATTGATATACTGATACAGTAACCCCCCGCCTATCATGGGGGTTAGGCCCCCCCTGACCCGCAATACATGAAAATCTGTGATATGCAGAAGCGGGTCGGATGGGGCGGGGGCGATCAGAGGGGCCTGGGGCAGCAGGGAGTGATGCAATCACTCCCCGCCACCCCCCCACAGCTCCGAGGCCTCCCAGAGGGGCCTGGGGGGAGCAA
Organism: Phrynocephalus versicolor; assembly: GCA_023846285.1. NCBI lineage: Eukaryota > Metazoa > Chordata > Lepidosauria > Squamata > Agamidae > Phrynocephalus > Phrynocephalus versicolor. Next base: position 4,449,876 of record JAHTLZ010003526.1, on the reverse strand, counting down.
TGTGATTGCCCCTCGCCGCCCCCCCCCCCCCCCGCAGGTTCTTCGATCCCGTGATATAGTGGTACTGCAGTACCTGAACCTCAAAATGGTGGGGGGGTGACTGTATACCTACCTTTGGGTTTTAACTTTTTTTAAAAAAAAATAGTGCTGTGGGAAAACAAAGCAAAATGCACTTTGATGCGGACCCTGTCCATGGGGTCACAGAAGTTACATAACAATAAAGCGCATCCTTGGGGGCGCAGGAACAGCAACAAAATTAGGGACTGCAACAAGATTTATTACACATTTTAGTTTGTTACAGTACAAAGTGGACGTGGGTTAATGGCCTACGTCTTCGCATAATGTATAAGTGCTTTATGTTGTTCAGTGGTAAATGATTTGGTATGACAGTGATAGCTCGCATGGCCTGGCCAGTTCCCTACAATGGTATCTGAATAAATGCAGGAGTATCCCACATAAAGCAGTTTTGAGTCCCACTGATTTTCCATATGAGAGATAAGTACAGGTTTAAATCTTTCCTGTTGAAATCAATAACGTACAGTACTTTCTTGTGGCTGAAAACTGTACCCAGCATTTATGGAATGAGAGCCGGCTGTTTGAATTGGGTTTAGTGGAGGTTGCTAACGATGAACAGAGATGAATCTGTCCAGATACTGCTAAGTGTCACCAGACAGGTTTTTTAAACAGCTACAGTGTGCATTGTAATAAGCAGCTCAGCCCAGAAATCTGAGCCGCTTAACCCTGTGGTGTTGGCACGTCCAGCGATCCTGCTGGTAAGCAGTGGAACAAACAGAGGGAAGCCGGCCAACCCTTCACATCAGGAGATTAAAGAGTGGAAGACCTTTTGGAAAAAGAATAGGCAGCAGCAACAACAAAAAAACCAAATTCCACTTATCTCGCCAACACCGATGCTTGAAAATGTTAAGGGGGGGGGGACTAATCTTCCAAGATTTGAAATGTTATTCAACTTCCTTATTGAACCTGCCAAATTCTGTTAAAGGAAGTGAGCATGTGTGTGATCATTGTGGTTTTGTCTATCAAGTTTGCAAAAGGTGTGTCCCAAAGGAAGTACTTACTTATTTATTACTAAACAGTTGACATATAAACCCCCCTCCCAGATGTTTGAGGGCTTTGTTAAGGATATATATTTTTATCAAGACATGCAGCTGTGGCAATCCTGTGCTAGGCTGGGTACAACTGATTGATTCCATTGGACTTAAGTATATTTTGTTCTGCATGGGATCAAATAGGCTATAAAATTTGGGCTTTTGAGCGAAAGAATAAGGTGCAACTGGGACATTTAAGCAAACAATTTACAGATGGGAACTACTGATAGCTTTTGAGAATCAGAGATGGATACGGTGGAGCTGCCATTATCTGTCAGAATTATAGGCGTGAATCACACAGCATTTCAGTCTTGGCCAAAAATCAAGGAGGGAAAATCTCTCTTGCCTCCTTGAAGCATGATTTTGCTTTGCAAATTTCTCTTCCACAAGATATTTCATGGGAAGTCTTCCATAGTTTCTTGGATATTATGTGGTCATTTTCCCCCCACAAAAAGTGAGTGTGCAGGATTGTTACAATACCTGAACAGAGTGGCATCTTTCCTACACAGGAAAAGATAGAGGATTTGTCACTTTGCAGAACAAAAAGGGAGAAATAGATAAACGAGGACAAAATCAGGATTTTGTTTCATTTTGCAAGTAGTTGTCATAAGGCTGTCAAAGACTGCATGAACCTATGTCTTGAAAAGCTAAAGTATACCCTTAGATATAACAAAGCCTTAACCTGGCACTGAAAAATATCACCTTTCACTTAGTAAACCTTGGGTGCAATGATTAAACTGCAGTATTGCCGCCACGATTCTGCTCACAACTGGATAGCCTATAAAGGAGCCTCATGGCTCAGTAGTAACCTTGTGGTACTGAAGACCAAGCTCTCCACAACTTGAGTTCAATCCCAGGTTTCCGATTTAAGATTTAGTCATCCTTCTGTTGTTCTGAGACCAGTAAATTGAGTACCCAGCTTACAGGGGGACACTCAGTGGGAGCAAGGGTTCAGGATCTGTACAAGAGCTTGGAAAAGGTTATGGTTTGGTGGATTCTGGGACCTGTAGTCCAAAAACATTTAAGCTTTCCAAGCACCATTTCCCAAGAGTTGATTTTTCCAGTTTTGGGCATAGCCGAAGTCAACAACCTTCTAATGAAGTGGCCTGAATTCAAAGTTCCATGCACAGGAATACCTCGTACTTTTTCTGATGAACCAATGCTCACTGCTCTTTTTCTTTAAGGTGAGGAAGAAGGGCAGTAACAGAGCATAACAGCTCCTTGTTGTGATACACTGATGACAAGAAGCAAGAGATTTGGGAATGCGGCAAGGCTCTCAGATGCAGCCACCACCCCCCAAGAGCCTTTCAGGATCGTTCTGAGGCTCACTGAATGCTTAGCAGAACAATCCAGGGCAAGGTTTCACTCTCAGTTCAGACTGCTCCTCTCCAGAGATCCTCTTCTTGTTTCCCATGGCAAGGCTTTCCATTGCAGATGGACACACCTTTGATGACTTCACAATGGGAAGCATGTTCTGCACAGCATTATCCCAATTGAATTACTCCATGCCACAGAACAACAAAAGGAGCATCAACGCTAAACCCCTCCGTTTGCAGAGACCCTGGAGCTTCTTGAGGATATGAACGTAGCCCTTGTTCCAAGCTTTGGGAAAGGATTTAGAAAGCCTAAAATAACTCGGCTTCTTTTTCAACATTGGCATTTCTTTCCAAGTTCCCGGTGTCTGAAAAGAAGGATTTTAACCAGATGCTTACAGTGCTTTATCCTACCACTTTATACTTGTCCTGGAAAGCTACGACAAGTGTTCTCATTTTTTAGGAACAAATAGGTTCAAATAGGTTGAAATCCTCACTTGGAACCGAAGGAGAGCTGTGGAGACCAGAGATGGGCATGAAATGAACTTTTTTCATTTTTGTTATTCGTTATTTGTTTCATTATGTAATGAAAGGAATAACGAACATTGTGATGAATTTGGAACGAACCGAACAGAGCCACGAAAATTAGGTTTGTTACGTTTTGTTTTTCGTTAATGGCGACGCGCAATGAAATGAGCTGTTATAAATGTTAAAAAACGCTCTGGACATCCATAAAAATGCAGCGATAATTATTTATACTGTCTGATAATACCTACCCGGGGGGGTTGGGGTCCTTAAAAAGTTTGTTTTTGTCTTCTCCCATCGCGATGTATTTTTCTTTTCCCTTTAAGGATGGCAAAATGGATGTCGCCAGCCACAAAAAAGGAGGCAAGCCATGTGATGGGATGATGTTCAACCAATAGCATGCCCAGGTTGCAGCCAAAGAGGGCATAAAAAGCTCTGGCAGCCCCCGTCCTCCTTGCAGTCTCCGGTGGGAGTTAGGATGGGATTGCTGTCTCTGCGACTCATTATTTTCACTTTAGGCCAGCCAGGCAGGTGTGTGTTTCTGTGTTCCTGCTGGCTGCAGCCTGGTTCGTAGGGGAGAGAAAGAAGAGATTTCTCTCTAGCTTCAGTCCTGCAGCCTCCTTGCATGCATGCGTGTGTACCTCTTCGTGAGTACCCTCCCCTGCCCCGCAGTGCAGTCACTCTGCAGCTGCCTTGCACCCTGGGCAACGCCCGCCGCTGCCTTTGCAGCCTCCCTGCGTACCTAGTCTATACTGTGTCTCTGCCAGCATCGTTTTTTTAGTGCTTTCCCTCTGTTCTGGGGCGTTGGAGGACACCCGTGCACGGAAATGCTTTAAAAATCGCGCAAAAAGCGGGTAAAAATGAAAAATGAAAAACGAAGAAAAGAAAATGATTTTTTTCAAAAAATTGCAAAAAACAAAAACAAATCGAAACAGACGCCTCAACGAGAAATGAAAAACCGAAATGCCATTTTTTTCGATTCATGCCCATCTCTAGTGGAGACTCTTCTCCTTGCCGGTCAGAGAGGAGGACAAAGAATTGCTGGGTACTTTGTAGTGAATTCTTGTTTTGCTGAGAATAATGTTTGCACAAAATGGCCCTCTTCGTTACACTTGCACAGTTGTGAAAATTGCACAAATTGCCCAGAACTAGAACTGCTGGTTTAACCATTTGTTTGTTTGTAAATTTACCAAATTCGAGAAGGGAGTCGTTTGCACTTTTCTTAACAATCAACCCACATCTCCGTGTTTGCTGCATGTGTATGTCCGCAGTGTTTCTCAAGGGAAAAGGATTCTAAAGACATTTTGTGCAAATTACAAAGACATTGAGAGGGAAAGACTTTGTCTAGGTTGCAGATGGTTGCAAGAAATTCGTGGGGATTTAAAATTGTTAACATTTCTTCTTGCATTGAGAAAAACTAGCTACATTCTACAACAATGAAAATAAAGCATTTCTGTCTCTAAATGCAAATACAGCACTTAGTGTGGCTCCTAAACCTAATCTGTATTACATATGTATTTTCTGTCTATAAGACACCCCTTTGTATAACACGACCCCCACTTCACATCCATGTGTCTCTCCTCAACTTACTTCCATGTATAAGACAACCCTCAAGTTTTAGTCTAACAATTTTAGATAAAGATATACTTTTATACAGGGAAAAAGTTGCATGAATCTTTAAAACGTCCCTCTATACCTTTTGAACTCCAACTCCCAGACTCACTTAGCCAGTCAAAAAAAATCATTTTTCTAAACTCTACAATGTACGTAAATCTGTCCATCTATCTGTGACTACTTATGGGTCCTGTAACAAAACTCAGAAGTAGGAGTGTAGCTAGCTGAGAATTACCTGAGTTCCTGTGGGTTCTTTTAAACAAAACAAATAGCCTGAAAGGAACAATTTGATGAAATCCTTTTATTCACTATTCTAGGTTACAAAAATGAAAAAATAACTCATAAAAATAAATGAAAAATATGAAAATACTTATCAGATGCAATCATATATTATTGCCTGAAAAATAATAAAGTCTATGATATTCTCACTAGCTTAATACTATGAAAATTACAAGGCTAACCTGGCTAGGTCTGACTACATCCTGAAGCCCAACCAAAAGCAAGAGCTTCCGACACACTTAAGAACATTCTTCTCTTCTCCCAGATCCGAGAAGTTTCTAGATGTCATGTGACATAATTGACCAATGGAAGCTGTTTAATTTTCTCTAACTTGGCTTATTATGTCTTGACTGTTCCATTCCATAGATAAGAGTCTAGCGACAAATCTGTAAATGTGCAGTTAATATTGAGCCTTATAAACCACACTATATCCCATCATGCAAATTTCCTTACATGCTGTGTCCCATCACTGTAATTCCATTACAGGCTGTGATGCATAAAAAGTAATGAATTATATTTGACAAATAGAATGCACCAAGTTCCACTCTGATGTAAAAAAAATGGAAAGTAAATTCAACTTTTTATTGCAGGAGTACAATCTCCAGAGATAGCTTCTGGCATACACGCTTATCTCCCCTGTCCTACCACTAATGCATTATTAATTGTCTGCTATCAGGTCAATTCTGATTAAGGGCAACTCTTTTCAGGATTTTCTAGTAGAGAGTACTCAGAGGTGGTTCACCAAACCCTTCTTCTCAGAGTACCCCTGGGACTGTGCAGCTCACCCATGGCAGGGTGTGGGGTGGGGGTGGGAGTTGAATTCCCAAACTCTGGCTGCACATCCAGATGCCTCATTCAATGAGCTATCCTCATGTATATATTCATTCATCTCAAAACCTTTTAGTCCAAATTATAGTAAACCTATTGAAGTAAACCAGTGGTGTCCAAACTTTGGTCCTCCATATATTATGGATCACAGCTCCCACAGTCCTTGGGGAGATTGTGATTGGCAATCTAGGCTTGGAATTCTGGGAGTTGTGGTCCAAAACATCTGGAGGTCTGAAGTTTGGACACCCCTGAACTAAACTGAGCATTGTAACCTTGACTCATGTAAGTACTATAGATTTCAGTCGGTCTAATCTAGTTGGGATTGACACTTCAGTAGTTAAGATAAATGGAGTTAACAAGGGCACCAGTTAACACTGCTTGTCTTAACTACTGTGCTCATGCAAAGTTCTTACAGTGTTGCTTAATTACTATTCGACACAGTTTTTCTTTTGTAATCATCCAGAGTAGGATGTGGAACAGCTTAGTAGCAGTGGAAGTAAAGTATTTTTATACAGTGGAACCTTGACTTACGTCATTAATCTGTTCCAGTGGTCTAGACTTAAGTCAAACATGACTTAAGTCAAATGAACGTTTCCCATAGAAAGTAATGGGAAAGCGAATTAATCCGTTCCAGATGATGAAAAAGACCCCCGAAAACAGCAATTTAACACAAATTTGACTGGGATAGGAGATTCCTTCTGGGGATGTAAATGAAATGTCTCTTCAAAGAGAGGAGGAGGCAGTGGAATTATAGTCCACAAGTTATACGCCTCCACTTTTTAATGTACATAGCAACAATGTCTAACATTTAAGTTTTACTGATTTTTAACCTGACGTTCCAAGTTCTGAACAACTCTATGCTTACCATTAGAGTCCCACAACTGTACAGCTCCCCAACTAGAATGCTTCCATTGTGGACCAGACTTCTGCAGCCAGATTTTTTACAAGACTGAGCCGACTGTCTAACCAGCGAGGCCAGCCCCGAGCTCCCGGCCCTTCTTCTCCTCCGGCAGCAGCGGCGGCTTCGGTAAGGCCGAGGACCAGCTCCAGGTGCTCTGAGCTGGCCTCACCAAAGCCACCACTGCTGGAGGAGGGGAAGAAGGCAGGAGCAGTTTGGAGGCGGCAGCCGCGATGCTGGGTTGTGGCTGCCACCCAGTTCCAGTGCCTTGTGCCGGGGCTCTGAGATGTAAGTCAAAGCCTGCGACTCAAATCAAACAGGCCCCTTCTTGCTGCAAGTCAAATATGATGCAAGTCAAGCAGGATGTAAGTCAAGGTTCCACTGTACTGTTGGAAGCCACATGTGACCCCAGAGCATAGGGTTTGAACCTAGAGAAGTGAAAGAACCACACATGAAGGCCTGCCCTTAACCTGCTTCCTCTTCTTTCTCTTCCTCTACTGCAAACAGACAGCAAGCACAGATTCCTATTGCAACGGCCGGTGTCGTCTACCCAGGAGCCATCACCATGGCAGGAATGCCCTCCCCACATCTCCCTTCAGAGCACTCAAGTGTGTCTAGCAGCCCGGAGCCCGGGATGCCCGTTATCCAGAGCACTTATGGCATCAAAAGCGAGGAGACCTCTCACGTCAAAGAGGAGATGCAGACCGAGGACATCAATGGCGAAATATATGACGAATATGACGAGGAAGAGGACCCCGATGTGGACTACGGCAGTGATAGTGAAAACCACATTGCGGGACAAGCCAACTGATTAGGGGCTCTCAGATTCTTGGTGTTGACCTTGGTGGACTTCACTGGAGAGCCCTCCCCCCGCCCCGATGGTTCCTTACCCAGTGGCCAAGCACATGAACTTAATCCTCACACACTGACTGTTACTTTGAAAAACTCTTAGTCTTAACTAGTTGGGACATCTGCTGATTGATAGAGGTCAGCCTGTATCGGAAACTTTTTTAAAAGCAAAACAACAACAGAAACAGCAACAAAACTTAAAAAGAGACAACGGCTCAGTAGGAGAAACCATGTCAAGGAGGATAACTAATTATGACAGATAAAATAAAATAAAATAAAAAATAATGGACAAAAAAATAAGCTATGGGTAACATAATGCCAGTAATTCAGCTGCTATACCGGAGCACTGAAGTCTTACCCGTTCAACCTTTTATTATTATTATTATTTTTCAAATAAACTTTATGGCTGTTTGTTCTACAATGTTCTAGAAAAAAATTCTCACTCAGGTACACAGTGCCAACAAGTGGCTTGTGAATGTGTTCTGTTGTTTTGTGCTACAGTTTAAAGAAAAATAAGATTTTGGGGGGGGGGTGGGGAGGGACATGAGGGGGTCGGTAATGCACCTGACAGGGAGGGGGGAGATCATATCGATTCTTTATACTTCCCCCTTCCAACTTTTCCTCCTTCTTTTCTTCCTCTTTTGCAGAGTTAGGCTTCAAGGCACTCAATGAATCTGGCTGGAATGTGGGGGAACCACACCAACATTGGCCCCTGTGGCATTGCACATTTTGATGTGGTTCAGCTCTTTCTTCTCTGTATCAAGGGAGAGAATCCTGGATCCTATATAGGAACATCATTACTAAGATTGGAATTTTCAGAGGTTATTATTTTGTTTATTTGTTTCTGGACAACAAATCCCATAATTCTTCAGTCTGGGATTTCCAAATGACAGACAGATACTTTCTAAAGTACCTAAACAGATCAGCAGTTCACCTGGAAGAAAAGCCCTAAAATGAAAGGCTCAGAGGCCCAGCTAGAACATAAGAACAGAAGAGGAGCCATGCTGGATCAGGCCAAAGGCCCATCTAGTCCAAAACTTGGCTTCCCTCCACTTCCTATTTCTTCTCCAGTGCTAGCTGGGAGCTTTCTTTCTGACTAGGAAGTGAGATGTATCTGGGCCTCAAAGGCTGCCAGGTTAGGCCCTTCTCCAGGTGAACCACATTTTGGTGTCTGTCAGGTAGATCTCCCAGAGTAGATAATGTTGGGATTTGTAGTCTTAATAAATCAAAATATCCCATCCCTCATCACTACATAGGTAATGATTGTAGCCCAACGCTGGTTTGTACGATGGCAGACTAGTTGATGTACAGGCTGCAATAAATCATTGCATATTTAAGTAGTTTCTATAGCCCACACTTTGTACACCTATGACATGGCCTTACACTAGGTCATTGGTTAACCCAGCACCCTGCTACCTGTTCCAACAGGCAGTAGCTTTCCCAAGTCTCAGCTTTTAGTTCTGGAGATTCCACAATTGGTCCATGGCACCTTCTGCAGGGGATAAGACACAGGTAGATCCTTGGTGAATCTCAGGATTTCATCTCTGGAGGTGCCCAGAATTCAACATGGAACCTTTCATCTCACAAAAATGGTGGCCATTTGGTTTATCAGCACCTCCCTACCCTTCCTTGCTGCTCTACAACTATTCTTAGATGAGTGTCCCTCCCTAGTCATCATTAGTTACTTGACGTGGTCATCTGAAAAAACTTGCCCTTCTCCCACCCTAATCTGCCTGCAGCCTTCTGAAGTGTGAACTGAGCATGTGCTGTTATATGGGGTACAACCAGGTAGACTCTATATCTTGTGTCCCTATCTCATCCAATCCCTTCGCTTCCCAGTCAGAGCCTCTTTTCACCAATTGCAGACTAGTTCAAGTCTCTGAGCAAGTGCCAAATTTTTACTCCTGTGCTGATAACACCCATTTCATTTTTGTTTTCTTTCGTGGTTGGTTGTTGTACCGTCATTTCATTCATATCAGCTTCAGTCTTAAATTAGGGCAGTGTCATGTCTTAGACAATCCCTTGGAAAAACCTGATTGTGGGAAAGCTTAGATTTTTTTAAAAAAATGATTTTTTTCCCCAAACAAAAAACTTTGGCAGAAATTTTAGGTTCTGTTCTCAGGTGAAGCAGAGAGAGAAAGAGAAGTTGTGTGTGTGTGTGTGTGTGTGTGTGTGTGTGTGTGTGTGTGTGTGTGTGTGTGTGTGTGATATTCTAATACACAGTGGTACCTTGTATAAAGGAATTAATTCATTCCAAATGGAATTATGTTAAACAAATTTTCCTTTATATAAATTTATCATAGGAATGCATTGAAAACAGAGTAATCCCTAATTGCAACCATTTTTATGTTGTATGTATTCGCCCCATAGGCAATTCTGTTAAGTAAATTTCCCCTATCTCTGGATGTTTTTATGTTGTACAAATTTGTATAACTGTTTGTTATACAAGGGTCCACTGTAATATATATAAGCAGCATGTGTGTGTGTGTGTGTGTGTGTGTAATTTTTGGACTACAAGTCGGTACAGTAAACCCCCACCTATTGCAGGGGTTAGGGACCCGACCCGCAATAATTGAAAATCCGCAATATGCGAATGCTGGGTCAGGTCGGGACTGGGTGGGCTCTCTGGGAGCTCTTGTACTTAGCCCAGGCCTGGCACTGCCCCAAATGGGCCTGCAAGGGGCTTTCCAGTTCTCCAGATGCCCCAAAAGTGCTTTCTAGTGATCTGGAGGTCACTTCTGGTTTACCGGAAGTCACTTCCAGTTTGCGGGGAAGCACTTTTGGGGCCTCCGACGGGGCTGGGAAGGCCTTTCCTCCTTACCCCAGGGGGCCTTTTTTCCCCATATACTGTGGACCTGCAATATACCGGGACCGCAGTATATGAACCGCGAAAGGGTGGGGGACAACTGTATTTCATCTAGTAGGTCTGTATTGATTAGGTCTGGGTGGCATCCTCAGTCTGCAGTTGAAACCGCTACAGTCCAGGCATGTCCAAACTTCGATCCTCCAGATGTTTTGGACCAGAACTCCCACAGTCCTTTGCCATTGGAAATACAGGCCGGGAATTCTGGGAGTTGTGGTCCAAAACATCAGGAGGGCTGAAGTTTGGACATGCCTGCGCTACACATAGAAGCCATTTTTCTAGTGACTGTGTATTAAGGGTTCTGATTCTGAAGGGATAGCTCCGAGTCCCTAACAGAGATGGGCACAAAACCACTGAACTGGTGGTTCATGCCAATTGGACAAACAGGTGTTCAGTGGTTCTCAGCTCATCCTCCTTTGGCGGGCACCCACTCAGAGCCTGCACTAGAAGGAGGCAAAAAGGCAAAAGGCAACACACCTAAAGCTTTGCAATGTGTGATCCTTCTAATTTGAGTGAGCCTTCTCTTTCCTGGAAGTTGCAGTGGTACTGAAATTGGAGTAGGAGAAACAGCATGCAGATTTGGCAATGTGAGAAATTTCCTACAAGCCCTCATTCAAATGAGATTGGGAAAACACCTTCACTTCCAAACATGAAATGTCCTGCTAGAAAGCTTGATGTGTGAACTAGGTATTTGGATGCGGACATAGGCATTTGTTTCTGAACGTTTCCAGTTCCAAAATGAAACATGGCAGAACAGCTGCAGTTTGGTACGGGGATCCACCTTCCAGAATGAAATCAACCAGTCTCGTGCCTTGTTTTGGGTAGCACGGGGCTAAACTCCAAGGAAGCAGCCTGTGACATGTCATCTTTTACTCTCCCTAGTGCTGGCCAATCAGGAGCTGTGTGGGGACATGCATCATCCTGCCTTCCTGTCTGATAGGCCAGCGCCAAGGAGAGTGAAAGATGACATGTCGCAGGCTGCTTCCTTTTTGGAGTTCAGCCCCAGCGCTACCCCAAACAAGGTAAGAGACTGATTGATTTTATTCTGGAAGGTGGATCCCAGTGCAGAACAGCAGCTGTTCTGCTGTGTTTCATTTCCGAACCAGACCCCTTCCAAAATGAAATGCCCACTCAGTGTCACTGAGTTATTTTGGTGCAGAGAGACATTAGCATTGAACACAAGCCAGTTAAGTGGAAGGCTTTGTGTTTAAGCTGATTTCTTCCTCTATCCTATGGACATGTGCAACTTTTTTTTTGCCTGCACCATGACCTTGCAATCCTAAGCACCGTTATTAGGAAGGAAGATCTATTGATTTATTTCTGAGTCACCAATGCTTAGGGCTGTAAAGCCATTGATGCAATCCAAGTGTAGAACAAATGATGTAGGGAACAAAGGGAATAAAGAAGTGTACCAACTGTATTGTCTACTGTAGGTTTTTCAGAAGGGGTCTTGCTTCAAGGCAGAATACTGCAGTAGCAGAGCACAGATGCAGACAAGAATCGCTATAGGGCAGTGGTGGTGAACCTTCGGCACTCCAGATGTTTTGGGCCACAACTCTCACAGTCCTTTGTCACTAGCAATGCAGGCTTGGAATTCTGGGAGTTGTGGTCCAAAACATCTGGAGTGCCGAAGGTTCGCCACCAGTGCTTATGGGGCATTGACCAACATACCTTGTGTCCCAGCCATTTCCACGTTCTACCAGATACTTCGCAGGCACACAGCTTTCGTTGGCCGTGGCTCCTCCTAAGAAGAGATACCAGTCCACACATCCGCACCACTGCCTTTGTGTGAGGCCAGTGTAGTTTGACAGGTTGTAATTAGGCACTGGCCATGTAATCAGAATGCCCCCACCTTAGATCCCTCGCCTACTTGGAGGTCAAATGTTAGGATGAAATAGAGAATCAGGACAAAGCTTTTGTCACTGGAAGTGTTAGCAATTCCCCAGTCGATATTCAAAATGTGTGATACTATTTAGCATCCCACTATATCCAGCATTACTGCTTAGTAGAGCAAACCCATTGAAATAGGCTAACTGAAAATTGCATTCCCTGGTTCTGCCCTAGGCACCACAGAGGCTGGACTTACCTTGCTGTTAAGTCTCTTTTATGATTTCCTCTTTGCTTACAATTATTCTCTGCCTCTCTCTCTCTCTCTCTCTCTCTCTCCCCCCTCCCTCAGAAAATTTGCTCTTGGTTGACATTCAGAGAAGTACGTCATATCTTCAAGCCGCCCAGAGAATACTTGTAGTGGTATGGGGCAGAGTAGAAGCAGAACACTTTGCTTTGCTTTCTGTGTCAGAGATGTTTTGTTTTGTATCAGTTATTGATTGTATTTGATGACTATGTGTGTGGGAGAATTCCCCTTCATTTGAGCTGCCTCTTCATGCTAGTGTTATAAAGGTACTTATAATAATGATAAGAATAACAATGGTCGCCTGTTCCCAGATAGTAAATTATGCATAATTTATTTTCTGCTCTCTTTTTTATCTATAATATGTTTTTATTTTTGTTTTTATTTTTATTTTTATTTTTTTGCAGTTAAACCAGTATAGCTGTTCAGGTATTCTTTTAAAATGTCTGTTTCCCTCCTTTTTATATATAGATGGGGAAATGGTTGCAATTTCACCATTGCCTTCTCCTCTCTTTAAGAAAAAAACAACCTTCAAAACTTTAATTTTTTGCCCATTGTCTCAACAAGTCTGGACTTTTTTTTACTTCTTTTGGATAGGATGAATTATGTGAGCATTCAGTCTTAACTTCATTCTCAGCACTCAATTTGGAATATTTAATGACACTTGAGAGCCATTCAAAGTACGCTGGTTAAAAAGAAAACAAACTTTTATATAAATAGATAAATAAATAAATATAAATAAATATAAATATAAATATCATTATGACAAATGTACAATGTGAAAGCTGAACATTTTGCTCTTTTTTTCTAAAAGAAAAAGAAAAACCTAAAGCAGTTTGTTCCCTCTCTTTGTGAACAAAATATGTTGAACTCATGAGGGTTAAACCTCACATTTGCTGGATGCTTGAGTTCCACCATATTTTAAAGACTGTCTGGGTTAATTGTGTAACTTTGGTCGACATGAATACTTTGTTTTAGCTCCAAGTTAGTTGTACCACGCAGGCGTAGCTGGAGCACATCATAAACACTCAGATTATTGGAACATGTGATTTTGGGTATACCTCTGATGCAAGCATTTAATTGCATGGGTTCCCTACAAACACAAACACATTGAGACTAGTTTCAAAGAGGAAAGATGTACTGTATAACCTAGATCAATTTATTCCTCCTATCCCCCCGCCAAAACAAGGAATGCCTAGATTTCAGTTATTTCCATTCCTATTTTGAGGCCATTGTGCCGTCATGTACAAATAGAGTTCAAAGAATTTCAATATTCTTGCAGAGACATCAGTGAATCACGGGAAAAGACCTGATCCTGAGTCATAAAGTATTGAGACAAACATTTCTTTTGCTTGCTTGCTTGTTTTCTTGACTGCATTATTTTTTTGCATCCCACTGCATGTCTATTTCAAGTTTGGACTCAACACTTTCTAAACCTCTAGTGATCAGAAGTAGAGACAAAGTCAATGATAGCATTCTTGCATAGTCTGGCATTGTCTTACAGGGCACAAGATACTCTCAACCCATATACCAGATTCAAAGCCTGTTGCATGAATAGAATCCCCTTGGTGTTTCCTTTTGCCTGAGAAGAAAAGCAATAGAATAGAGAGGCTATGGAGATGTTGTGAAGCATTGTCAAAGACTGAGTCCTATAATGCAGCTCTAAGAACAATGTAGAAATTAATAGGCATGGCCGAGCCAATTATCAGCTTGTTATGCTTGAGAAGGCTAACGCACCTGAAGCTTTGAGAAATAGACCAACCTCAGGAGATTGTCCCAGGTCTCATTGCAGTTCTGTCCCCCAGACATTTTCATGCCAGCCGGTTAACTGTATTGCTGCACTGAACGTTTATGTTTGCATCCCCAGTGGTCTGGACTCAAGTAGAGTTGATCACAGTTTATACACAATTAGTTGGAAGCCAGTGAAATGCCTGTACTGCAGGTAAAACTGTGCTCACGACCTGAGGTTCAATCCCAGGTAGCAGGCTCATGGCTGACTCAGCCTTCCATCCTTCCGAGGTCGGTAAAATGAGTACCCAGCTTGCGGGCGGGGGGCAATGTGTAGTCTGCTTACTGTAATTAAAACTGTAAACTGCCCAGAAACTACTTGAAGTGGTATGGGGCAGTATATGAGCAGAACACTTTGTTTTGCTTTGCTTCTGAGTAGAGGTGTAAGATTCCTCTGACTTGACAATAGAGCAATTAAGTTATGATTACCTCAGCACTCTTAACAGGGCATGGGGTGTGATTCTGTGCACAGCTGTTGGGAAGTAAGACATCCTGGGAGTGTGATCGCATAGGAAAATAGACTCCAGTCTGTGATCTGTTTCCTTGTGATCAGATGATGCACAGGGATGTGCGCACCCGCTCAATCCTGGTTGCTCCCTTTTGTGGGTGGGGGGGGTCAGCTATAGGGCTTCTACCTTTGGGGAAAGGCTGGACAATTTCCTGCCAGATTTTAGGGCCACTTTGAGGGAAACCAACCCCATTACACCAGCTTTTTCTGGCAAGAAGAAAAAGGCATCTTTGCAGACATTTGATGAGATCCAACGTTCAGTGCTCCTCATATCCAGTTTTGTATTTATAGAGTTATTCTTGACAAGTTTTAGCTGGATCAAGATAATCAATCTGGATCATCAGCCTCATTTTTGATGCTCTAAGGCAGTGGTTCCCAACCTGGGGGTCGGGACCCCTTTGGGGGTCAAATGACCATTTCACAGGGGTCGCCATGAGCCAGTGAAGAAAAAGGCACAAATGGCTTGGGTCTGGAGGAGGAGGGGGGGAGAGTGAGTTACAGCTTGATAGATTGGAGGGGATGTCAGTCAATGGCACCGGAGGCTGCGATTGGCTGAGGATGCCTGTAGAGGGAAGTTCTCTATGGCACCTGCGACAGTGGCCTGCCAAAGAGGGTTTGTGGCCTTTTCCAAGTAGAGGAAGGGGTCATCAATAATATGAGGAACTTTATTAAAGGGTCACGGCATTAGGAAGGTTGAGACCCACTGCTCTAAGGAGAGCTTGGAGAAGTTTCAGGTTTAGGCAGAATTTCCCAGAATCCTACAGCCAATGTGGCCAGCTTCTAAATTTGAGGAAATATTATATTGTACAAGCTTTCCACCCACCACCCCTCCTCACCACTTGTTCATGCCTTATATTGGCAAAATAGGATTGCTAAATGCATTTAATGTCTTTATTTAACTGTTCTGCTGTATTAATCCCCAAAGAGGCACTAACTATTATTATTGCAGTATTTAATTAGTCAAGTAACCAAATCCTCTTATTAATGAATGGTTGGGGGTGGGGTCCTTTCTTCAGTGACAATGTTTCAGAGATTGGGTTTTGGCAGCTGGTTCTCTTCCATTACATTTTTTTTAAACAAAAGAAAATGGTCTTTAACCTTCTTACAGCACATTTTTCAAAGTCCTCTTTTTCCTTTTTTTGTAACATAATCCAAGGGAGATGAACACTTATTGTTCCTGAAGAAGTCTCTGACACCACATTTCTTCTAAAGTTGAAAATAATTACACTCTGTACAAATGTAAGCTTCTCTTAGCAAAAACTTATCCCCTAGAATTAATGGCAACCACACAATAGAGTCTGTTTAAAGATCTGGTTTAATCAGGGTGACATGTTTAGTTTCTTCTTTCTGGTTGTGTCAATTCACAAAAGCCTGGATTCAAATGTAGTCTCATCCAGAAGACACAAGATGGTTGTAGTGCTTGCTTCAAGTACTTGGGGGAGGTGGCTGTGCGGCGTCTTCTCTCTTGCCTCATGGCATAGTGGTTAAATGGTCATACTGCAGCCAAACTGTGCTTGTGATCTGGAGTTCAATCCCAGGTAGCTGGTTCAAGGTTCACTCAGCCTTCCAGCCTTTTGAGGTCAGTAAAATGAGTACCTAAGCTTGCCGGAGGTGGAGGGTGGGCCAAAGTGTAGCCTGCATAATGAAACTGTAAACCATCCCAGGAATGCTAGAAGCACTCCAGGGCAGCATACAAGCAATACGTTTTTGCTCTCCTTTGCCTCAGATTTTGCACAGAGAAAGATCAGTATGGTGTCTGTCCCATTGAGCACTGTAGGACATAAGCACAAATATTGTCTCCTGCTTAGCACTGTTTTTTTCTTTTAAAGTGACTTCACTCTTGGTAGAAAAGTGAAGCGGACAATCCATGGCTTCCAGCCCGCAAGGCTGAGCTAACTGTTGATTGACCTGCTCATTGTGAGGCGATGAGGTGTGGCGTGTGGAAGATTCCACCACCACTGTTCTGTTATGTGGTAAACTGTTCACCTGATTCACACACACCCCAAAAATCAGAAAAAATCAACTCTAATATTTCTACAATGTAATATTTAGCAACATTTCAGAACTCAGATTCTTTGTTACTTTTTATTTTTGAGATTTGCGTTTCCATATAGGGTACTTTAGACAAACGTTTGAATACTCAAGATTTGTACATTTGCTCTACATTTATTCTTGCCCATTTTGATGGTTTCACAAATCTGTATTTCTTTTTCTTGCAGTCCATATTTGGGAATGTTGGGTGGGAGGAGAAATCAGAAATTTGAGGGGGAGTTGTTTTTGAAATCTGTCACCTCACTGATAGACAATATCAATATACAATATACAATACAACAAATTTGTATCCGCCTCAAAGTATGCCATGGCATGAAATATGAGCTTTTTAAGAGAAGGTTTAGCCAGTTCTTTTACCACCTATCCAAAAGCTCAACAGAAAAGCACTCCAAAAAACTCATCATACAACAGCAGTTGCTATTTTGTAATCAAATCCATTAATAAAGTCCACTACAGCATACAGAATGTAGTGTCTGCTCACCAGATCTTTAAGGCCCAGGCCTATTTCCCATTTAAAAGTGAAATATTCTGATGCCCTGTTGAAAGAAATGGAACTGCATGTAGCTGTAGCTCATTTGTCTTATAGATTTAATTTAGAGTGATCCATGAGTTTTAGCAGCTGTCTCAAATAAGAGGTGAGCACTACAAGTCTCCAAATTCTTCTCTGGCTTGTACTAGAACCTGAGACAGAAAAGTACAGTTGGCTCATCCCTGCCACCATGGTTGTCCTCCCTCTTAAAGTAGGTTTGCACACTCAAAACATGTGAGGTGGCTCCATAATTGACAGACCTTGACCTAATTCATTTGCTTCCGTGAGGCACTGGTAACACACCAGGAAGAAAAGCACTAGGGGGGAAACTGCTGTTTTTTTCAAGGACAAACGTCATTGCAATTCTAATGCAACAAAACAAGAAGGATGGAGGGGTATACAGACACATTTAATGCCAGCTCATCCTGGGCCACTATGAAGAAAGAGTTGACTAGACAGCATGGCCTAGTTGGGCCAGCACATCTCTGTTATAGATAGAAGGGAGTTCCTTGGTAGTATTAGTGTCTAATCCAAGTTACTGACATTTCTGATATCTTCTACCAGCTACACCCCCCAACCCACTTGGTTCACACTCTACTGAGGAGGAACTTTTCTCCTGTAGAGAAAACAGAGGAAACATTCTATGGGAACTGGCATTTATACAAAGGAAGTAGATCTTTCCCCGTGATCTCTGTTGCATGCATGATTGGGGTTCCTTGTCGTGTGAAGAGAGAACAGATGCTAAAGCTGTAGTAGCTAAGTTTCATGGAAACCATTGGAAGGAAGAACAGGAAGGCACAATCCCCAAATCTGGCATTCTCTCAGTTCTGCAGATATAAGGTTGTTGTGTGGCCCATCATTTCCTGCAATTATGACATTTGTACGTATGCGTTTGTGCATGAGTACATGTATCGCTTTGTGTCTCAGTATGTTAACTTTCCTTCCAATTTACCCTAATGATTCCCTCTCCCACCCCACCCCAACCCTCAGCAATTTGATAGGATTGCTTGCTAACAGCAGGAAATAGCTTCAAAACGCAGATCAGATTGCTTCACTGCACGTTTTCGCAGGACGTTCCAAGGCCCCAGTGTAGGCAACTGGTAGAGCAGTGCTACTGCTAAGATCACGGAACAACTATATATTATGTGCTCCTTCTCCTCTTGGCAAAATGTCTTGCTAAATGACTTGCTTGATTTGGGGCTATCACCCCAGTTTAGGGAACCTACAGTGAAGTGGGAAATGGCTCCCTGATGTTGCATTTGTAGATCATTCCCCTTTTCCTCCCATGACTAAGATTTGCAATCTCTGACAACTGTCAGTCTTCTTTCCTTAGTGAGCACTAAGCCAGAGGCAGGGATGTGAACAGAAGAGGCTGATGGTCCAGTGTTGCGGAGGATGGGTTTTAGTCCAGTGGTTCCCAAGCTTTTTTGACTTGCAGCTCCGTTGACTTATTGGCCCCTGGCCATGATTCCCCCAATGCAATACTTGGGGTGGGGGGCAGAAGGGAATCCCAACTTAACTAGTACTTCTGCAGAATCCATGGAAGTATTGTTTAGGCTGGACCTCTCTTCTCCCCACCCCTGGCTATTGTATTTGAGGGGGGCTGCAGCCAGTAGCCAACAAGTCAAAGGAGCCACAGAAATACTTTTGTGGATTTCCTAGCTCCCTGGAAAGGTTTGGTGGCACTCCAGGATGCTGATGCACACAGTTTGTGGACCACTGTTTTGGTCTGAACTTTAAATGAGATTTCCAAGACCTTGAGTTTCTTTTAGAGATCTTCTTTTAGAGATCTTCTACTGCTCCAGTAAAGTTTCAAATAAAAAAATCCAGGGTGAAATTATTTCTCCACCCCACCCCTGAAAATGGAATCCACAGGATGGCAGATCCCAGACTGAGGATTACCTAGCACTAAGTGTCAAGGGATTTTCTCTGAGTAGACATAAATAGGTTTGCCTGGCAAATCTGAAGCCCTTCCCCAGTTCACATCCTTAACCAGATCTGACAGCTCCAGCCACCTGTTAGGCGATGAGCAGTGCTAGCGCTAGAGAGTACTAGCGGTCACTGAGCTCTGGAAGGGTATGGCCTTTCTGTTGATGCCCATGCTTGTTGATCAGGGTGAATGTATTTCCATAGCTTCATGGGTTCTGAAGTGCTTACATCTCCATCTCTTTCTTTGTTTGTTTGTTTAGATCATAAATGGGAAGGGAGGGAGATCTGGAAAGAAAATAGAGAAACAAGAGACAATCAGATTCTTGGAGCTTAAAACAAAGTATACGTGCAACGTACCATCTCACTTGAAATTTAATTAAAAAAAGAATTATGTAAATATAACATAGAGTTATAGATTTCTATTTTGTTCATAACACATAGTGTAATATAAGTTGTCTATTTTCATGTTTTGGTTTTATGTTGTCATTCACGCCACAATAAATAATAAACAAAAGAGGAGTTGATGTACTCAAAACATGAAAATGTGGGCTGCCAGAAACCAGGTACAGGGGTGGTATGGGGTTGGAGATGAAGGTTGGAAATTTTTTTCATTGCCCTTTTTTCAGTATTATTTGCCCTGCAAGGCACCAATAAAAACTGCAAATGTGTTCTTTCTCTAGACTGTGTTTCTGTTTCCAAGTTCTTAATGGCAAAATATGACCCTCTCGGGTGCAAATGATCTAACCCCGAGAGATCAAGCTGTCCAGCCATTCTAAGTTTGTTTCTTTTTAAACTATTGTAGATTCCCCCCTCCCCGACTTTACCATTTCATTCCGGTTCCCTTCTAGTTTCACAATGGGAATGTCTTGCCTTGATGATTCTGGATTTGAGAGATGCCCTGCAGATCTCACCAGAGTTTGAAAGGGACTAGTTGCAAATGGCTCCTTACTAGGGATGGGCACAAAATGGAAAAATTGTGTTTTGTTTTGTTTTGATTCGTTCCCCCCATGATTTGTTTCATTTTGTTAGAAATGATTTTTTAAAAACAAAATTCGTACAAAAGAAAACAGTAATGAACCGATTTGTTACTCTATAAAATGGTCCCCTGGATGCCTTGAGGACCCAGGGGAGCTGCTTTACACTGAAACAAATTGGTTCGTTTTAAACAAAAAAAAAAGCCCTTTCATTTCGTAACTAACGAAATGCTGCTTCCCGATTTTGTTTTGTTTCATTTTGTGAGCTAACAAAATGACAAAACAGCATTTTGTTTTTTGTTTGGTGTCCATCCCTACTTCTTCATTGCCTTTAACTGCTCTCTACAACTAAGGGACACACTCTGTGATTATCCTGCAGAATCCTAATGCTGATTTATGCTTCTGTAAGAGAGACAATTCTAATATTGGCAACAAATTGCTTCTCTTTAATGAGGCACTCAAAAATTTAGTGGGCATGTGACCTGCCCCACAACATTTTGTCAGGAATGCAGCCAGTGCCTCACAATTTGCCACCACAACTGATACGATTTCCCTCACACAAGTGTAAACCCGCAATAGGCTTCTGTCAGTTGTAACTTGATGGGGTATGACATCACTTCTTTTGTATAACTTGGATAGCTATGGAAAGCTAAGCATGTGAACTATGTGGTAGAGGAGTTACGTAGGAGATAATGCTGTGACATTTATTCTAATAACCACTATATTACACCTTCTATATTGTACCACTATATTATAGAAGAGCCTCGTGGTGCAGTGGTTAAACTGCTCTGCTGCAGCCAATACTACGCTCCCAACACAGGTTCAGTCCCCTCAAGTTTTACTCAGCCTTCCATCCTTCCCAAGTTGGCAAATTGAGTACCCAGCTCACAGGTGAAGGGGCAATGTGCAGCCTGCATACTTAAATTGTAAACCACTCAAAGAGTGCTTTAAGTGCTACGGGGTAGTATATAAGCAGCACACTTTGCGTTGCTTTGCTTCTCTGTTCTAGAGAAGGGCCCAGGTGACTGTTTATGCATTTCTTTGTTCTGGTGTAACATAATTCTTGATTTGGCTCCAGAAAACCTCACAATAATTGGATGACTAGGGCATAGGTACAGGAACATTAGGGATCATAAACCAGAACTTTGAAAAAACTCCCACTGGACTACAAGTTTTAGAATCCACAGGTAATGTGATGAGGATTTAGACTCAGGGTTTTCATCACTGTCGTTGTCAACATTGTCATCATCATCATCATCATCGTCATCATTATTTTAAAATTGTATATCTGGAATGGCCCCTATGAATTATCCACTGGTCTTTGTCAAGGAGGCACAACTTGTGACACCACAGTTAGATACAGTACCTATACCACAGTGCTACCCAGCAATAGTGTACTTGCCCATTGAATCTCCAAGCTAAATTAAAGCAGTGGCTGAAATTGTGTTGCTTAGTGTAGTAAGTCACACTCAAGTAAACCCATTTAATAACTGGGGGGTTTCATGTGTCAACAAAGCCATAAATCTCTTTGATTCAAATGGGCCTAGTGAGTTAGTGAGTTACTTGAGCATTGCAAGATACAACTAGAGTAGACCCATTTGAATCAACTGAACTTACAGAAAAGTTGAGTTATTGAATCCTAATTGATTCAGTGGCTCCTCTAGTGCAGTGGTTATCAACCTGTGGGTCCGCAGATGTTCCTGGACTGCACCTCCCAGAAACCCCTTCCAGCACAGCGACTGGTGGAGACTTCTGGGAGTTGCAGTCCAAGAACATCTGGGGACCCACAGGTTGAGAACCACTGCTCTAATGATACTTACTGCACAGAGTCACATAAACTGTCCTCCCCACACACACCATGTTCAAAATCTTCTCGCTTTGCCACTGGCTACTAAATTAGAGGATGGCAAGCCCAGTTCTGAGAAATCCTGATTTTGTTTGATAAAAGGTAGTGGTTAATCAAGGATGTCTAGTGGAAAAGACTCCTGGTAACTCTTGACGTGGTTAATGTGTGTGTGTGTGTGGGAGGTTTTGGTCAGATGAGTGGTTCAAGTGGTGGACCTTTGGGGAATGAAGCAACATGGCCATATACAGGGAGGTTCCTGCCCTAGTGTGGAGAGGTACTGCAGCAACCAGACTTTCTAGCTGAATGGAGTGGCTGCTGCCTTAATGGAAGAATTTTCCCCAAAAGA